>VYXC01009087.1:1352542-1537934 GCA_013397175.1 Platysteira castanea | reverse complement strand
TTTGCTCGTTTGTGTTTGTTGGTTTGGTTTTTTTGCCAGGAGGTGAGAGGAGGAAGTCCAAACAATTGACGGAGTCCTTGAATGTTTCATTGATTTAAGCAGGATCAGCATTTCAACCCAGAACTGTCTATTTCTCAAATTAAACCCCTTTGGTACTGCCAAACTGTAAGAATAAACAACTGGTCTTCATCCTTCCATTTAACGGCTCTGGAATGTCTCACAAGCTGATAATCCACTGGACTGAGATCAACATGGACAAGAAAGAGGTTATTTGGGTAAAGACTGTGAGAGTAACACCTCCAGTGTTTTCCTGACAACTAATACTATAAAAGTGTTTTAATAAACTTGCTACAGTATAAAAGCTTTCTAATAAACTTGCTTATTTCTGATCATGCTTCAAGCTTCCCTATTTAAAATGTCTTCTTGAAGAAAAGTCCTCCTTAAGGCCCTTTTCAAGAGAACCTGGATCTTATCCTGCTCAGCTCAGATGAATTTTTAACAATTTCCCTATGAAACGCAGTGGTTTTGGCATGAATTGTCTTTGGAGTTGTAAACAGCACAACTGTGACATGCAGGAAATTAAAATTTTATAAAAGCAAAAATAGATCTAAATCAGTACTGAATGAGCCCACCTGCACATGGAGAGGTGAACAAGAGGGATGTGAAAGTGTTATATAAAATAGCAAACAAAAAAGGAGACCAACCAGGACACAAATGCCTCAAGAACAAAGGATGATTCAATTAAATTGAAAATCATCAAGAAACTAGAACAGTTCACTCACTGCAGGGTTACCCCACTGAACTGAGGTATGCCAGACACATACAGGGGCTAACAACCAGCAACAGTTACAAGAGCTCATTTAAAATATTAAGGATTAGAAACCCTTGTGTTTCAGGCTCTAAGTGAAGAAACCAGAGTTTTAGGATGAAATGGCTCCTGTATTTCTGATAGAGCACACAAGGCTGTGTGAGCAGGTCTGCTTACAACCATCCTGTGGCCACAGAAGAGACTTCTGTTCTAGTCTGTAACATCCTCTGCACAAGCCATGACGTGTCACCACCCAGGCCTACAGTTCACAGCATACAAATTTCTCAAGATTTGTGTGAAAAGTCTGAATCAACTGCTCATAACTAGGATTTGAAATCACTGGAAGCTAGTGGTAAAAACAAGTCATAATTGGAAGGGCCTGTCTCCAGTTTGAGGGAGAGATTGCTCTTCATTATGTCTCTCATTAAGCCTTTCATCCTCCTGAGTAAGTCTCGGCACAGTTTGGTTCTCCTTGGACCTCTTTCATCTACTATACTCTGTTTAATGACAATCCATCATTTAAAAAAGGACCCCAAAAACGACTTTCGCCAATGATAGTTGCTTAGATCATACAGACTCCACACTAGATAAAAGAAATCTTGGGAGGACCAAAGAGAGCTGAACTTAATCAGAGGGATGAAAGACAAAATGAAAATCTATCTACCCTTACATTTAAAAAAGGAGTTTCCTTCAGATAAGATGATCTCGACTCTCTCCCTCTGTGCCTGTTAAATATGGTGTGAGCACTGTCAGATCCTGTGGGACTTTTATGATTGAGATGCTCCAGCAACTCCTGTAAATTGTACACATTTGAATGGTGCTGTCTGAGGTGACCTGGCCACTTCCTATTGATCTAAAACCCTTTTTCCCCCCTTTCTTCCCTCCTTCCTCCTAATCAAGGCAAAAATACATAGCCTGGCAAGCTTTGATGTCCCTCTCTGCTTTACTTCTCATTATTTTGATCTTTTAACAATTCCTCTATTGGTACATGCCCTTAGCATGCATTTCCAGTGTCCGAGCCTTCTGGCTTCAAAAGACTGTTTTACTTGATTAAGGCTTTTTGTTCCTTTCCCCCAGAAAACAGATGCTCTGTGTGGCACTAAGATGCTGATATTTGTTTTGTTTATCAGATAAGAACAGTATATAGTTAAGCTAGAGAGCCTGCTTATTCCCTTCTACAGAGTGGAATGCACTGCCCCAGTTTTGAAGGAAATCAAATACATGTAATTTATCTGATGCAGTCTTCATCATCTTGATTTTACAGAAAGTCTACAGATCATTGAGTTGCCTTTGGATAAAATGCTGCACTGTAGATTGCTGTCAGGACAAATTCTCTAAGAGTCTCCTCAATTTTTATGTAGCTGGCATAAGGCTACAGTGACAGAAATGACTCGGAGTCTCTCCTGCTATTAGTTCACGTCTATAAAGCAATGTCATGCCAATTCTCCTCCTGCCTGTGAAATACTCCTAGAGCAGCTCCACTTGAGGTGGAAGCTGGGCAGACCCAGGCTGAAATATAGTTTTAAGTGTCCTCTGATGCCTGCTGACATCCCCCATTAAAAACAGGAGGGCAGTCCACCATCACTCTTCCGTGAACAACCTGTCACTGGCAAACCAGTATCAATCTTTCTTCCCCTTGTCCTATCAACTCACACCCAAAGAAAGAAAAATTGGTCTAGGGGAACGCATTACCTGGAAGATCAGTGGGATGTAATACAAAATGAGGACAAATTTCCGTGCCCCACTGCAGTGCCCAGCTGCAGATTCCAGCTGTGCACGTTTGCATAGACACCTCCGCTACAGCACCAGGTTTTAAGAAATTGGCCCAGGATGATTTCTATGCAAGCAGGTGATTTTATTTCTCATAAATTAAACTACAGAAATATCAAAGGCAGCCGAAATGCTCAGAGAGATTGATCCACCATACCTCACATAGCTTCATCTGTACCCTCCCCTCCTGCTCCCAGTCAGTTCTAATGCTACAAAACTGAAATCAATCCCATGGAAAACCTCTCTGGGAGAGGATATCTTGCTCATTCCACTGGTGCAGGGAAGGCTAGGAACACATATATACATGCATGCATGACATTAGTATGGCATATTTGTCTCCTCCTCAATTTTCCCTTGTTTCCCCCTTTGTGAAACACTGTCACACATTTCTGCATGAAGCAAACGCGCTATCAAATCTACAGTTAAAAACAGACCAAAGCCTAGAGGTAAACTGTTGGAAATCTGACACAAGCAACCTGGACTCGTGCAATCCCACACCCATACTGCAATGATCATTCTCTCCATCTCCTGTGTGCAGATATACACAGTTCACCAAGAATGAAGATTAGTTTTAAATGCAAAACTAAGGGGAAAGTTTCATTAAGCTCAAGAGATTTTAATTTGTTCAGTGCTATTCACCAGAGGTAGACTGCTAAATACTTAATTTCTTTCTGTTAATGAATTTTGGGTATTTTGAAAAAAAGGCTCCTAATCTATTCTGAATCTATAGGCAAACCAGGAACTGGAATTACTCAAGAGAAAGTTTTGGTGTTTTTATCTGACCTCAATCGTTTGTCATTACTTATAGAGGCAGAAGGTGTTATGGAACAAAAACAAAAGGGAGAATTGCCTTTTGAATCTATTCTGGTTTATGAAACAGAAGAATAAATTTTAGGAACTTGGAGATGAGAAGGAAAATGTAAGCAAAACATGATTTTATGATGGGTGCTTTTTTACAACTGGATAATGCCACTCATGTAAGTCTGAATTCCAGATTTTCCTCTACAGCACTGCTGCCCACCTTTCTACAGTGCAGGTGCTGCACATTTTTTCCTGTAATGAAAATTTTGCTTTTCTGATTTTAGAGCGTGCTTGAATTTATACAATATGTATTTTTTGGCCTGCCCTTCAAAGTACTCACAACTTGCAGTTACCCAGATGTGTTACAGATGTGTTCTGTAGTTCACCATCCATACTGCCAGTCCAGTTCCCATGGACTTCTCTGGAACCTTGCACGAGTGCGGATGCATTAAATCTCTCCTGTAGAACCCCATGTGAAGACCCTTTCTGCTCATTCATCGTCGGACTGTTTTGCTAGCTCTCCTGTGTGTGAGTGTATGCATGTGTGCCAGTGTGCTGGCTGCACAGAGAGGCTCCCTTGGAGGAGCTTTTGGGAAGGTTGTGGCATTTTAGGCATTTTACCATCCAATGTCACCGCAACATACTGCCTTGTCAAGGAAAGAAATCAGATTATCCAAAACAATAATAGTGAATCAATTCTGGTTTGGTTGTTTCTTACCACCTTACTACTCACCATGTGTTTATAAGCTAAAAATTGCATTATCAGCGACAAGAGGATAACAACACAACACATCCTTTGTGAATTTTCAATATGATGTAGAGTGATTATATCTGTAAACTGTTGCTGGAGCCCTGGGCAGACATGGCTGATAAAACCAGACCAAGGCTCCTCATCCTGGAAAGGCAATCTCCTTCCTGAACCTCAGTGCCATCCTAGACAAACTCTGCTTCACAAACTTTCTTTTCAAATGCATCGCAGACAAGACTCAGCTCCTGTCTTTACCCTGGTAATTATTTTCCCCCTCAATTATTTGCTCCCAGTGCCACCAGCTGCCAGTAGGTGTCTTCCAGATCAAGGCTCTGGCTGGGACCAGTCAAGTTCAGCTCGCTGTGCTCCATCTGTCCCTGTAACCGCCTGTTACACCCTGGACTAGAACCACCAGAAAAAACACTGACCAACTAATGAACGCCCAGCATCACTCAGAATAAGGCTCGAGGTGCCATTGTCCTACCTGTCCTACCTCCTCCCTAATACTGGAGGGAGCTGCTGATGACAGGTAAGCTGCTGTCAGCTGGACAAATTGACACAGGACTGCAGAACAGAGCCCTGCTCAGAAAACATCACCAGTGAACTGAAGCAGTTGAGCCTCTGCCATGTTTACTATCATAATTGCATTCCTTGTAAACTTCAGGTTATCACATTGCCTTCAGCCTGTAAATTGTCACAGGATTCTAGTATGTACCTCCTGAAATTGCTAATTCTGTGCAGAAGCATTCTGCAACTCAAATCACAATGACATGTTAATTTAGCTAATCAGCAGTTATATTAACTACCTACAAAACAGGGAATAACTGCTGGGTGACTTATCTTATGAGCAAAAAAAAACACGGTAACACTGATGCTTTTTTGATGGCACATCTCATTATGAAGAGGTTACCATAAAATAATTGCAGGAGAAACAACAACAGTGTACTTGGCCATTACTGAGTTACTGATGGATGATACACAAGATGACATAGCTAAAGGACACCTGCTTGAAATATTTGTGTAGATGCAATCTTAACAGGTTATGTCTAAAGTCATCCTTTCATCTTGCTTAATGTGACGCATTAATCTGATCACTATTAGGATTCTAATCACAGTACTGCATATATTTTATATAAGATTTCACTGGAACTATCACTGCGTTTAGACACACTCAGGAAACTTAGACAGAAGATTGTTACCATTTTTTTCTAATGATGATAAGCTCTTGGTGTGAATGAGTGTAAAACCAGTCTTGTCTGCAGTGTCCCTACAGCTATCAGAAAGCTCCAGAGCAAGAGCCAGAAACCTGCAATGAAGGAGACAGGAACCTTAAATTGCTTGAGTCTGGTGCTGCCTGCATTTCACTGTCAATTCATACATCAACTTTTCAACTGGAACAGATTATATTTAACACTAACCATCTTAGCAAACTCCACGTGGTGTGAATTTACAACCCAGCCAAAGCAGGAAAGGAAATACAGCTGTGTGGTCTGACAGTAGAGCAACCAAAAGAAATACACTCCTGACATACTCAGTGGGGCTATCCAGGATTGATCCACCCCATGTTCTCGGTGAGACAGGGGAGTTCTGTTCTCCAAAGCAAAGGAGTAGCTTCTTTTTACTGCATTGGTGAGTCTGCATTGTTGTTTTCCTGTACATAAATCAATAAACTATCTCTAAAAATATTTCCTGCTCTGTGTCACAGCATTTCTGTATTCTTGTGATGGGGAGCTACAGCTCTGAGAAGGGCTTACTGCCTCATTAACAGGGGGAAATATGGTCAAATCCTCCAAATGAATCAAAGCAAAGTGGCAGGAGCAAGAGAAATAAGACACGGCATTTTCCATTGCTGCAGCTTCTCCTTGCTTTTGGAAAGCAACTCGTTTTTTTATAATCATGTTGTCAGTGTATTTCCAGGACTAGTTTTTAAAGCAGAGTCTCATTAGACCCGTCTGGTCTTTAATACGTGTCTATTTACGCTACCAATGGCGTTTGAAGCAGCCTTCAAAGACACTTGCTTAAAACAGGCTTCCCATCCACTAATTAAACCTTAACAATCCCTTGGAACGAGCAACACTTCTTTTTCCCAAAAATTGTGTATGTCCCAGGTGGCTCTTCATGTCAGCACTGAAAGGGGAGGTCATTCCTGAAGGATCCTCCATCACAAACATCTGAGAACAGGAAAGTCCCCCAAGTGCCCCTGCAGAACAACTGATTTTCATGAAATCATGGAATGGTCTGAATTGGAGACCATCCAGCTCATCTCGTTCTGATCTCCTTGCCATGGGCAGGAATACCTTCCACTCTCCCAGGCTGCTCCAAGCCCTGTCCAACCTGGCACTGAACACCTCCAGGAATGAGGTCATCCACAGCTTCTCTGCCAGGGCCTCACCACCCTCACAGTTAAGAGACTTTCTTCCAACTCTACTTTTTGTCACTTTAAAGCCAATCCCCCTTGCCCTATCACTCCATGCCCTCTCCAGCACTCTCAAAGCCCCTTCAGGGCACTGCAAGGGGCTCCAGCATCTCCCTGGAGCCTTCTCCGCTCCAGGCTGAATATCTCCAACTCTCTCAGCCTACCTCCACAGTAGAGGTGCTTCAGCCTTCTGAGCATCTCTGATTTCCCCCGGACCTGCTCCAACAGGTCCATATCCTTCTCATGTCAAGGACCCCAGAGCTGGATGCAGAGCTCCAGGTGGGGTCTCACCAGAGTAGGGCACAGGGGCAGAATTCCCTCCCTGCCCTGCTGCCCACACTGCTTTGGATGCAGCCCAGGACAAGGTTGGCTGTCTGGGCTTCAAGTGCACATTGCCAGCTCACGCTGAGCTTCTCATCAACCAACACTCCCAAGTCCTTCTTCCTAGGGCTGCTCTCAATCCATTCTTCACCCAGCCTGTATTTGTGCTTGGGGTTGGCCTCACCCCCATGCAGGACCTTTTCTCACATCTTGACACCCTCCAGTAAATTAGTCCATGGTGGAGGGAGATGACAGCTGTACAGCAACACAAAAGTTTGCAAAGCTCCTCATTTACTGTTTGAAATGCTGTCTTATGTAACTGTCAAGCTACAGCAACATCCCCACCCTGTTCTACTTGAGTGTCCTGTCTTGGGGGCTTTTTGCCAATCATGCCTCAGTTAAGTTTAAATAACAACTATATTTATTAATTCTAAAGTCTACCTTTCCCTTTCCTATAGGACCGCTTGCTGAACAAGTTAGTCCACTGAAGCTGATGAAAAAAATGAAAGGCTATTGCAATTAGTGTAGTATCTTTCCAAGATAAAACCATAAAAACTGCAGCTTCAGACAGCTGTCATCTCTTTGGCTACTCTGCTTATTATTCACAGACAAACTCCGATATCTTCTGCATATTACACAGTACGGTTACATGCAATTTCAGTGAAAACGCTCATGGAACAGGATCTCTAAGTATCTATCTCAGAATCTAGCCGAGAGAAAGAATGGAGCTTGAAAGTCATTTCAGACCTCATTTTCCCTCAGTACAGTCATTGTCCTAAATAGCTATACGTAAACACATACTGTTTTTCTTCAGAAATAATTTATATGAATTCAATGTTCTTATATAATTGGCTAGATATGACAGTCACTGAAAACTAAAATCCTCTTTTTTACATGACAGTCAGGGTACAGACAGAAATAAAAATCTAAAAAATGGATGCTCCAAGGAACAGTGAGACTGATTATCTTCAGAGGTAAAAGGGTAATTGCTGTCACATGGTAAAAAAGGAGCCAGGCAAATTCATATGAATACGCTTTGGAGAAGAAGCACGTACTGGCTAAAGATGTACATTAGGTAAGGCCATATCTGTGTGGAGCGGTGGTGATGCCTTGAATGCAACCTCATTCACAGATGCCTGCATACTGCAGGAAGGCATCGTCTATTTCTCACCTGGGACTCTTCTACTGATGGCACAGATTCCTCTGAAAACACCCACAGACTCACAGTATCATACAAGGTAATTTAGGATGGAAGGGACCTCTGGAGATCCAACGCCTGCTCTAAGCATTGACCTCAGTGATTGAAAAGACTGCTCAAGACCTTTTTGTGTTGACTGTTCAGTATCTCCAAGGAACCTATAGTATCTCTGGGCAACTGGGGAGTTTCTCTCACCCCTGCCTATGATTTACCTTCTGTTAATTCACTGTGCACCTCTGGGAAGCATAGCTCCATCTCATCTGTGAACTCCACACTAGACACTACCCAGGACTGAGCAAGTCCAAATCCGCAGCCCCATCTCACGTGGTAGTTCAAAAGTGTGTGAAAAACCCCCTTCTCAGTGAAGAATGACAGAATCAGAAGTCCTCCAGTGTTGAGGTTTACGAGCTGAAGAGCTCCTGCAAGGCACGTAAGCAAACACCTCCCTTGGCTAAAGGGCTGCTCCCTGACAGCACAGAGCACCTCTGCACACTCCTGAGGAGTTCAAGTAGCAGCAAGGAGAGGTATTAACAAAACCTTTATGAAAGTTTCCCTTACTAAACACTTCTGTTTAGATACAGAACTGCTGAAAACCCAGCAGCTTCTTTTCCAGACACAGTATGATCAGAGTTTGCAGCTTGGTTTCAGCTGCCTTCTCTGTGGAGATCACTCCCCTTGTTCATACAAAATATCTTTAAAAATCTTCTTCCATGGCTTTCATCTGAGAACTCATTTTCCTGAGACCCCACTCATCTTCAATAATACCCATCAGAGTGGTTCTATCACTACATGTAACTATGAAAACTGAAGCTGTTACAAAAGCACAGTTAATTACAAAAAGTGAATGTGGCACTGAAACAATTTTTGCTTAAACCCACCAAGGTATGTTTTTCATGATTACCCTAAAACAGCACATAGCCTAGGTAATTATTGGAGGGCTCTCCACAGAGTAAAAGCAAGTGTGATACTCTTCTATTATACTTCTAATTCTGTCAGAGTAAGATTAACACAAAGAACATGCACCTACTAGAACATAAAGATTACCATCCCTTCACACAGAGATTGAACAATACAATTTAATTTGAAAACCTTGTGGAAAGGTTTGTGGTCAAAACCTAGTTAAAGATATTTACTCCTTTGAGTTTCAGTTTAAAACACATTTCTTCTTTCAGATACATCCCACATACTGTCAGGGCTTTTCTTTCTTTTCCTTTGTTTCCAGATTATATAAGAAATTCATTTCATCTTTAAAGAATAGCTTCTGCCTTTGTGAAGGAGTAAATTATTATGTCAAGTTTCCTCAGTTAGCATACCTGTATAGCAATTTTTTTTTCAATAAAAATAACCTTTTGTTAAAGGTTTCATTGTATTTCCCCGGAGACTGATAACAGCCACATCTCCAGCCATCTGCAGGCACCACTACAGACTCTGATGCATACTCTGACATTCTTCTCCACACTTCTGTTTAGACAATGGGACCACTAATTCCTAAGTGCTTAATTACTCCAAGGGCAGGAGCCCAAAGCCTTTACCCATGCTGAACTTCTTCAACAGTCTTAATGAAAATCAGGCCTCAGGCAAATCGTTAGTAAAATTCAAAATTATGAGGAAATTATCCTTTCCATTTTTAGCACAAAGAATGGATTACTTCATAAAGGCCTATAGATAATTCATTTAAAGCTCACACGCTTCAGCTTTAGGTAGAAGAGCAGGTTAAGATATGTGAACATCAAGCACAGATCTCCTCCTATACTCCAAACTATTGCGTGAGTGGTACTTTAAAGCCCAGCACAGCAGAACAACTGTATAACGGATGCAGTTCCCAAAACACTTTATTTTATAAAGTACTTCAGTTAGTTTCCAAATTTTCTACTGCAAAAGAACAAAGACCCTACTTAAATGCCATGTCCAACACCTTGAACGCCGGGGGCCTGGATGGAGGAACCTTACCCCGGGACTGCAGCCCGTGCCCGCAGGCCTCGCCCTGCCCTGGCAGGCTCTGTCTCACCGAGTCGGGCACCAGCACACAGGGGCTCCAGCGGTGGCTCCTCCACCTGCAGCAGGAACAGCAAACAACCAAGTGGTTAGAACTGGACAACAGGGAACACAAATCCAGGCACAAACTCTAGTTACGAATCATAATATGCTGTGGGGACTTTGGAGTCGTGAAGCTGTAATTACTCCTGAAGTAAGCACTGGGAGCTGAAACTCAGATGCCAGGTTCAGCTTCTAGGAAGCCACATCCTCCTCCAACTTTCTCACTTTTGCAGGGCATGGTTTAAAGTGAGGTAAGATACATAGGATATAGCTCCAGTGGGCTTTGTCACCAGGCTCTCCTCCTGTTCTCCTGTGACTGATGTTGTCCTCAGCCTGCTTTCCATGCTCACAGGTGTGCCAGCCAGGAACATCTGGAAGCAGCTTCCCATGGCACCAGGCAGAGGAGAGCCTTGTGTCCCCTGCCTGGCACCGCCTTCAGCTCCACACTCTGCTCCAGGACCACCTCCTGTGGGACGTGCAGGCTGGGGATTCATATGCAAAGATATAATGCTTTTCTATTTACTAATATTGTACAACAGACGGGCCCCAGAATCTTAATGAGGAGCAGTGAGTAACTGCTCTATTGTATTATTTGTCTAATCAGAACTTTTTAAGTGCGTACTATTCACTGGAGTGAGAGTACCAGGGGAAAAGACAAGATTTTCTGCAATAAGGATGCAATTATGATTAAGGCACTCGAGGGCTTGTGGTCCCAAAATAGCTTACATTGATTTTTAGATATAATGAGGGGGGAGTTCCCAGTAACAGCTTCCTTACACACATCAGACCCCGAGGTTACCACTTCTAGGAGCTCTGTCTGTTGGTGCTCATTCTGATGATGCCAGATCTACTGAAATTTCAAGTCTGAACTCTACTTTTACACATTTTGCAAGGTACGTTATTTGTTTCAAACTCTGCATTTTCTAACTTTATTTTATTTTCTGGTGAAAATTGTGCAGGACAAGAGTCATTTCTGGAGAAGTGGACACCCACTAGAGACTGATTCCAAGCTAAGAGTTTTTACCTATACACTGGACAGATGGGAACATCTTCACATTCTCTTTCCTCATACAAGGTATCCGGACATGCCTGCCCCCCATTGGCAGAATCCTGAAGGATAATCCTGTACCGGGACTGCTTAACTGCAGAGGCATTGCCTGAAAAGCAAAGAAAGAAGTTGTCTTTCAGACACAGTTGGCACCCCAAGCTAGTGATTTAGCTGCCTTGGTTAGAAACATGCTCTGTGTTTCATTTATATTTTGAAACTATGAGCACTCTGTAACATTTTTTCCTTTAAAATTATCAGTAGTTCAGCAGGACAGCTGCTGGAAGGTTGATAAATCAACAGGCTAACAGATGCATCAAAAAATGTCTATTTAACAGAACACCAAATCAAGTAAGAAAATAAAATAAGAAAATAAACACCTTAACCAAGGAAAAGAATAAAACCAAAGGAACAAACTGTCATAATGGAAGGTTTTGTTTCTGAGAACACATTCTGGTGGTCTCAAGCTGCTACCAGTAACCCATCTTTATGGCTCTAGGAATTAGAGATGATAACTTCCTGATAGGAAAACCATTGTAACCAACAGAGGCTAACTCTCTACTTAACCTGAGTTGATGCAAGATCAATCCATCTAGAAACACAGTTCACAAAATCCATGGCACAGAATGCAGCAGGAAAGACAAAAACAAGATTTATCTATTTATCTCTACAGCTAAAGCAAACACAATCCTCAGCTGTGTAAGTGGTGAGTGCAAACTGAGAGCTGGTTTAAACACTGTGTATGGCATTTGAACTTCTCTGGGTACTGATTCACACTTCAAAAACAGGTGCTAGAAAAGTAAAAAGGGATCTCAGGAGAACTCCTTAAAGGATTACAGACCATGTAAACATCTTTAAATAGTGGACTTTATCATATTTGTCTGAAAGAGGAAAGCAGTGTGCCCACAAGCTCACTATGACTATCATTTTTCCAGCTCAGAATAAGGGCAAAACTGCAGCAGCAAAATTACAATGAAGTAGAATAGAGGAAAAACTTAGAAGTCAAACCATGACCACAAAGTACAAGTACAGATCCAAGAAAAATGTTGGCTTTAAAAATAGCTAGTCCTACAAGCCTTCACTGGCACACGTGCCACCACTGGGAGATCACTGCAAAGAGACACTGGACCTGGCAGGAGGCTGCTCACCTCAGCTGCTGCCCTGGGGCAGGAAAATCCAGAGAGATTCCTCTCCTGCTTCTTTCACAGCCACTACCTGAGGCAGCTCTACAGGTTCCTACAGTCTCCTTTCAGATGCTTGATTTGGTGCCTGTAGAGCCTCACAAAGAACCTTTTCTTAAAATCTAGCTCACACCATCACTCCTGTAAATTAAACTGTTTCATCTTCTGTCCACTACATGAAGAAAAGAGTTTATCCCTTTCACCTGATGCATAACCTTTTCAAAATTGCAAGGGCTTGCATCCATTCTAAGTCTTCCCCTCTCTAAACTAAGCCATCCCAGTCCTTTGTAGGTCCAATTCAATTCCCTCTTGCTGTTCACTTTCTCACAACGCTGTGCCCAAGGACCTGCAGCCTCCCCAGGGCACAGTACAGTGACCCCTCGGGGGTCTTACATACAACATGCCCAGGAATTTGACAAGCCCAGTATGAGTTTTAGCATTTCTAACTGCTGACTTTCATTCATTTTGTAGTCCATTCTCCAGAGGCGCCCAAGGCCACAAAGACTATTTAGGGAGCAGAGAGCANATCCTTAAACTTGTACCCCAGTGGCTAAACATGAACCCTCGAGACCAGTCGTGGGAAAGCTGTCATCGAGGGAAAGGGACTCACCTACAGATACCCGGGCGGCTGTTGGTGTCATAAAAATTGTTCTCATAGTAAAGTACCAAAGCAACAAAAGAAACTTCTCTCTTTACATGGACTGATGAAAAGTTGTTTTAGAGTGGTCAACTAACTAAAATAAGTCTCAGTTTGTGTCTTTACGTTGGATAAATAGGGGGAGGTGCGGAAAAGAAAAGGGAGTGTTTTGATTGTTTTTTTTTCTTTTTTTTTTGCCTCTTAATTCCTTCTTATTTCTTACTACTTTTAGTTTTAGTAATAAATTTCATTGCATTCATTAAAGTGTAGTGCCTGCTTTGTATTCCTCCCTAATTCTTATCTCACAGAGGGGACAAATGCAAACCAAACCACTACACCCAGTATGAGTTTTAGCATTTCTAACTGCTGACTTTCATTCATTTTGTAGTCCATTCTCCAGAGGTGCCCAAGGCCACAAAGACTATTTAGGGAGCAGAGAGCATCTGACACACAGAATAGATCAGGAAAGCTGGGACTCTTCTGCTTGGACAGAAGGCTCACAGGATCTTATCAATGTGTATCAATACACTATAACAGGCAGTAAAGGAGACACAGACAGACTATTTTCACTATGATATCCACTGTGAGATTTTTCAAGCAGCTGAGTACCCATTTAAGAGTGATTTAATTTAAGCCACTGTTCCTCAGCTTCCTGATAAAAGTTTATTGTGTCAAAAATCTACCACTTCCCTTAATTAAAACAGCAATGCTGTCAAAAAAAGAGGAGATTAAATTTATTGGGCACAATTTTTTCTCCTTACTGGCCTGTTTATTACAATCTGATTCTAGAAATGTTTATATCTTAAGTAATAACTTGTTCTTGTGGCTTTCTACCTAATGAAGTTGGGACGAGTAATCTACAATTCTCTTGACCTTTCTCTTTGGGGGAGTGGAGGTGATGAGGAGAGTTTTGGTTTGGTTTGCCTCAGAGTTTTCATTCTTTAAGTCTTCAGTTCTCACCCGTAAGACAGTCACTTGATGCTCTGGCATTACTTTACTACCTTCTCCTTATTCACACAACCTCACAGACATGGCAATAGCTACTCAACACTTACTCCTTAGTCCATTCTTCTCCTGGCTGCAGACAGGAAACAATGGCAGCAACTGCACATTCCCCATGTTGTGCTTCCCCCATTTCTCAGAAAGTACATTTCATTCCGTTTTCCCCTTACTTTTAATCCATTTATGCAATTTCCACTATCTAATATCCTCTAGCTTAGTTTGCACTCTTGATTTCTTGTTCCTAATCTTTGTGAAACAATATGACAATGCAAAAGGAAACAAGACCCTGAACAGCTCTGCTAGTAAGATAAAAAAGGGCTTCTTTAGCTGTGTGTGATGCTCTCCCTTCATGGTTTGAACCTTGAGCTTGGCAAATCACATACAGACCTACACATGCTTTGCTCCCCAGTGCTACTGACTTGCTATTGGCACCCTTTCAGAATAGAAACTACAGTCCAGTAGGGCTGCAGCCCTCTGCACGGTTTTTTTGGAGCTTCCAGGTCTTCTGCACTCTCATTTGCATAGAACATGTTCCCAAGAGGTGTAGATACCAATTCCTGCAGTTTGTTGAAGTCTTTTTCTTTTTTGAATGTCTTGTTGATACTGCCATCCTTCCCTTCCAAGAATCGTGAACTCTATCACTTTGTGATGATTTTCATTCAAATTATCTACCACCATTAGAATCTTACCCATTTCCTTCCTATTAATCAGGACCAAATCTAAATGAGCTTCCCACAGTAATTTTCTCCACCTCAAGAAACTAAATTATCCTCAACATTTATTGCACCTTACTCAAACCCCATTTTCAAAATTGAATTTCCTCGCTGACTTTTCTATAGCATTCCTTACAAATGTTAATGAGCATAATTTTTATATTTTCAGCTAAAATTGCTATAGCCTGATTTTTCCAGAGTACTAGCACTGAGGAGGACTGTTCTTTTAAAGCCAGACTGATTTCAAGCATGGCTGTGACTGTTTGCCCTCCTGAAAGAAAGCCAGGCCTCAAGATCTAAGGACCATCTTAACTTGTGTCCTTGACTTTGCAACTCAACTGACGCTGTTTGAGAATTTCAGGGGTGCCTTACCTCTGCTTCCACTCCCCCTCCCCTGTGCCACCAGCCTCCACTCTCCTCCCTTACAGGGCCATACAACTCCTGCCTACCCACTCTCACTCCTTCCTGGATCTTGCATCCTTCCTTCCTCTGTCTTTCACCCCCAGGGCATCCCTGCCCAGGGCTCAGAGAGCTGCATCACCATTCTCAGGTGAGGGACAAAATCCCTTTTCACTCCTGGACCATGTGCTTTGTCTGGTCCAGCTTCCACAGAAAACATTCAGCTTCACACTCTGCCCCTGACCAGACGGAAAGGCAGAGTCTGGTCAACAAAAGACTGCTAACGCAAAAAAAAAAACAAGGACAAATTTTCTGAGATTTTCTGAGATTTCAGTTACCAAAATCAGTGCTCTGTCAAATACCTTTGTAGAGATAAGAGCTGTTAAGTCTTTCACTTTGACCAGCTCTGGTTGGATATTTATGAGGATTGGAAGTGGCAAATCATGGACTGTCTGTCACAAGGTAGAGGCTGTTGGAATTTCTTGTTCCATGCGTTTTATCCACTTTTATCCCATTCTGTTTCAATTCTGATTTAAGGCACAGGGAGAAAATAGGACAGCTACTATCTAACATTTCATGTAAACTTGTTTAGAGAATTAAGTAACTGTGAAATTTCTAACCTTCCTCCTGGACAACCAATGCCCAGAAGAGAAGTGGCACTTACAGGTACCATCTGTTTTCAGAAGGGAGATGAAAAATGTTATTTATTGTTAGCTGTTTGCGCTTTTTTAATCTCCCTGTTTTAAATCTATGCTGACAGACCAGGGAGAACCTCACCTGTGCTGAAAGCAGTTACCTCCCCAGGCCACCTTCACCCCCAGGAAAGCAGGTGACAGAGGAAAATCTACCTGCTGCCCATTCGGACCATTTCATATTCTGAAACCACCCTACTGATTCTTTGATTCTTTTTTCAATCCATCCTCAAAGACCAGGTAAAACAGATACATTATAGAGACTGCAGCAGACAGTTGCCACCTTTAAGTATCTGAAAGAGCAGAGAATCAATAACTTGCAACAACCTCCCTGTTCCTGCCTCCCAACAGGTGCTTGGATTCGGTGGCACTTCCTTTGTGAATTATGTTGTCTGTCCATCTGTTACTGCCCTGGGTTCAGTGCTGTCTGCACTTCTGAGGCAGGAGATAATCTTCTGCCAGAAGACAGACGGTTGTCTGATGACATTTAAATGTAGGGAAAATGTCAGCTTTTTTATTGTTAGATGGTAAACTCAGATGTATTTCCTCAGATAAACTACAGACAGCTCAACTGGTAAAGTTCTGCGTAAAGCTGATTTAGTGATTCCATGTTTGTCTAAGTTCTGATCTTATGCTGGTACACAATTAATTTTAAATCTGCCAAGCAATACCTGTTCCTGCCTGATCTGATTAGTAATTCACCATCTGTATACTACTTTCATTAAATACAACTTTTCTATTAAAAAAAACAACACCCCAACAACTCACGTATGTATAGTGGCTTTGAAATTTCATTATCCTGCTGAAGTTTTAATTGTGCAATGCAAATTAAAAAAAAAAAAGAATCTTGCAATACAGCCATATCAATAACAGATTTAGGAAGAAACAAACTCCCTCATCTAAGAAGTTTTAATTTAGAATTATATTAAAATGATAACACTGCCAAGGAGGTTAAATAATTAATTTCTTCTCATTTTAATTGTAGACTATTATTTAATAAACAAAGTAATTTACCAGGTAATTTATTCTACTCCTTCATAGGCAGCTCATTTAAAGTCTAAAAATAAATTGCTAATTAAAACAGGATTCACTGTTTTAGAAAGCAACTCATTTTCCTGTAAAATTTAACAAGGACTATGCTAAAGCATCCACTGAGAATCTTTGAAGGGCAAGGAAACTACTAACAATAATGAAATATTCTGATAACTGAGCAGACTTTCATCTGAACAGTTAATGAAACACACAAATTCGTCAGAAAGCCCAACACTAGATGATTATAAAGAAACTTCGTCGTACACTCGGTGCCTCGAAGTTAACCAACAAGATCAAAGAGATGTTTGTCCCCTGAAAATCCACAAAGCACAGGAGGTACCTGCACAACCCTGTACGTACAGCCAGGTTGGTCAAGAGAATTGCATTTCACATGGAAGCAATTCCATGTGCAGCCATACAGCACAGGGGCCTCGGAGCTCCGACTGCAAAGGCAGAAACTCAGAGGGGATTTTTTCTGGGCAGAGAGAATTTACATCTCCCAAGCTGCTCACAAGGATCCCGCCTGCTCAAGAACATCAACTCGAAAGTCAAGGTCCAAAGTCCTCATGTCCAAAACTCACGCAGATGAATGCCCTAAAAATTATTAGACCGGTGTGAACTTCATCTGCCACATGTTTCTAGGCCAATTCTCTAATTTTTCCCACAAATTTTGACTTCTTCAAGGCTTACCAGGCTGACAGGCTGTGGGACAGGGCGTCCACTCACTGAACAGAGTAACAACACAGTCCTTCCTGCAGGGGAGGAGACACGGCCGCACCGCCTCCGGCCGGAGGGACTCCGGACACCTACGGATCCAAACACGGGGAAAACAAAATAAAAAGCTGAAACTATGCAGAAAGATTTTATTCCTAAGACCTTCACAGGGCTGTGAGCATACTGCCACACCAAAGACACCGCTCCTGGCCAGAGTAAGGCTTATTTTGCTTCTCCTTCTCGCTCATGCAACACAGCTGAGTTTAGTGCATCTCAAGAATTAGGAAAAAAAAAAAAAAAATCTATTTTAACTGGGAAGCTTGGCTTGATGACTACGGGCTAAATGTAGCTCTGTGACATCAAAACCACAAAGCTCATGGGAGTAAAACAGATATATTTATTACCAAAGAAACTGAGTAGTTATGTTTATGAAGTAGTCTTGTTTTAGCACAATATGCAACAGCCTTCAAACCACCTGTCTGTAAGGGCTGGTGACATACTCCTCAACTTTCAACCCCCAAGGAACACAAAAATAGTTTCAAGTGTAATACAGCACGAAGAGCTCTGTGATTTTCTTCATTCATTTTTAACTCCTACATGGAAAACATGTCATACATATTATAACAGAAGTTTAAGACACAGTTAATGTATAAGGACTTGAAGAACAGAAAAGGGACAATTTTACGGGATCAGGCAGATCTTGCATATCAAGTAGGTGAACAGGATGGAATTACTCTTCCTCACTCATTAATTTCTATTAAAAAGATCACTCAAGAATACCTAGTAATGCATGCAACCCAAAATGATCCCATTTGAAGGAGGAATATGCCACTAATTCCTACAAGAAAAAACAAATCTTAAAACCATGATTCAGCTACTTAAGTGTTTACTTACCCCCTTCAGTTCCATTTCCTCTTACACCACCTCAAAAGTGGAAGGAGCAAAAAACTACTTTAAGCATTATATAGTTCTATAAACAATATGTTTAATTAGGCAAAGTTCGAGCATATCAATGCATTTGAGACATACATGAATGCCAGATTTCTTTCCTTTTACTTAATTAACCCCATTAACCTCAAGAATCTTAATTAACTTTACTGAAATCAGCACAGTCTGCTTATACAAACAGGATTGTTCTGAGAGCTACAATAAGAAGAAAACTCAGTTCTAAGTCTCTAGACTCATTAATGGTGCGAAAATAATTAGCAATGTCTTGATTTTTCAATATTAAGGGAAACATCTGTGCTACTTATTTTCCTCATTTAGTAAAGCAAAGCAAAATTTGGGATATTTCTACTGCAGAATGCCTAATTTTGTTGTGTTGCTATCACATTATGGAAGTTACATAAACTAACTGAACAATACAGATCACACATATGGTACTGCCTTATTGGAGTGTAAATATAATGCAAAATCTATTTTTTTTTATTTTATTAGAGCCCTGCTAATAACATGTTGCTGAACATTATATTTAAACGTATTTTATATTTTCCTCACACCTGTCCTTCAGGGAAAATATTTGCAGAAAACTGTAAATTAGAGTAGCAGAGGAGCTACAGAAAGAAAATCTCCACCACTGAAAGTGTGCATTTTGCCTGGATTTATGTGGAAAGTTAAAATGGGCTGGATATTCGAGTTTGTTACCTGTTACAACATAGTAGTGATGGAGTAGTACCTGAAAAATTAGTCCTGAAATGAAATTATTCAATGCTGCAGAGTCCACACACTTGCAGAAAACGCCTTTATACATCATGTATTTTATAAATAAGCACTAATAAGCTCTCTTTAAATACCTTTTGGGAGTGACCTGGCCAGAGCTGCTCTTCATGCAGAAGACTTTCCTGGTCTGTATGCCCACCCCACAGGTGGCTTCCCCGCTCCAGCTGACGGTGGCGTTGAGCGCGGTCCCCAGCGCGTCCTCGGAGCAGGAGCTCCAGGGAGATGCTTCCCAGAAGAAATGCACACACGGGTGCTCATTGCAGGCCCGCTGCTCCTGCAGGGCTCGCTCAGGGGGACAGGCTTTTCCACCTGGAAGGGGTCAAGAGAACACCACATCCTTATCTCACGGCGTGTGGCAAAAGGAATACATCGAAAAATTTTTTAAGAAGTCAGGTTTGCACAATACCTTCTCTTTTTTCCCCCTAAAAAAAAAAATAAATAAAGCTTAAATAAAGCTGTTGACCTTTATGGCTACAATAACAACCTTCTAAAATATTGTTTCCTCATTAAATTAGCCTTGCATAAAATTGTATTCCAATGCATAATGGAAACAGAAATAGGCGAAGTATATTTCCGAGTTACTTTATTGATAACTCCTACACGCAGCCAAGTTAATTCCATTTAAATGCCAGTATCACTCAGCAAACATGCAATCAGGTTTAAAGACAAATTAAGCATTATTTTTGTGTTCATTCTCCTTCCTAATCTTCCAAGGAGGAACATCTGTCTCTCATATTTGGACTCTCTTCATGTGTTGCCTTAAAGATTTGAGCAGTAGAGGATGCTGAACTGTAATGACAGCAGGATGCATCAAATGACACCCACATCTGCAAATCAAGGAGGGGGAAACTTGAAAGACACGTTTTGAGTATGAAGCCTTCACTTCTCTGAAGCACCCTCCTTCCAAATCATGCCCAAAGCTTTTGCTAAACTGCTGCACTTTGTCAGCAACTAGTGACAAAGCCCCAAAGCACAGGAGTCTGAAGAGCCTCCCCAGAAGCTGTAACTCTCCAGCCAGCAGCCTGAATTTATCCATAAAAGCAGATGATTGTAGATCAAAAGCTCCGGAGTAATGCAGTGAAATTTAACAGTAAGCATTGTCATTCTAGGAAGAAAGAAGCAAAAATTACTAAAATCAAAACTACTGTCCTCCAGGAGGGCAAACCTGGACAACTTGGGACACAGCCAAAGTGGTGCAGGTTTTGAAAGAGCTGAGGTGTTGGGGCCAGACACCACGAGGTGCAGAGCAGCTTTACACCCTACCAAAATCAACCAGAGTGAAGGGATGTCGAAGGGATGCCCATTGCCTTGCAGGACTGACCCTCCTGAAATAAGGTAAGGCCTCAAATGGCCACAGTGAATAGCAGTGAGAAAAGAAAAAGAGAGAGAGAAATTACCTAAGCCATTGGATAATCATGTCATATTACCATTCATCCTTTCAGGAAAATGGACTGTTCCACACAGTGTTCAGTCCAGAAATGTTTAGTATGACAATGGATAGAAAATGCCCCAGGTAACTTACTTCCTGAAGAATTTGACTTGGCAGGAAAAATGCAAACCAGTTATTTTTCTCGTGTGTTTGAGCACATCTTAAAAATAAATAATTGTAATAAGCAAATGGCAAAATGCCCAATCCATTTGGAAGGAAAAAAAAATCTAAAGAAAATACTCAACTCGAATTTTGCACTTCCCAGGGAAAAATTAGGGTGGCTTTTTTTCAATATTATGTTCATTACAATATGTTAAGGAAGCTCTCCTAAACACAAGAGATAATTAACGAGGCAGATTTAACTTAACATAGTAAGAAATATCACAGCAAATCCAACCTGGCCTGCAACACTACAAGCAGGAGATGCTGTTTATAAAGAGCACAAGGTCCTGGCCACTTTCCGCACTTCATTGACAACTTTTGTACAAAGAAAGCAGGACAACATGCCTCTGCCTGGCCATTACAGATTTTTTTATGATGTTCAGCAGTTCCTATAATTCATTTTACACCTGCTGGGAATGCCTGCTCCATGATCTCCTCTTGCACCAAGCTCCAGAAGTTTTATGCATAAAGAATTATCTTTTAAAACCTGATTTAAATCAGGTTCCCCAAGTTTGATAACAGCTTCCTGGTTATCACATTCTGGGAGCAGGTGAAGAGCTTGGAGAAAATGACCCAAAATTCCCATAAGTTGTCCAACAGCAGAGCCACAGCTGACACTTCCTTCATTGACAGAGGCCAAAAGAAATGGCCCTTGCAGAGGTACCAGAGCTCTGCAGAAGTCAGGTGCTCAGCTGTGAGCTGGATATGGATAAGGTAGAGAGAGCAGGTAATTTAACATTGCCTTCATATTGCAGTGATAATGGCATAAACTCCACTTCCCACTCCCCCAAATTTCAATCACTGTCTGTACACAGATGTGTGACTCTGCACAGCAAACTGTTACACCATTGCTAAAGATGCACAAAAAAGTCAGGGAGTTTGATTTTAATAGTTAATTATTCCTTCCTGAGAAACTTCAAGTATTCAGCTCAGAGTACACCATTTTTAGGTTGGCGCCTTTCAGGCTGACATGACTGTGCTTCTGTAATTCCAGAATTCACTCCTTCACAATTTCACTCTCGTAATTCCATGCTTTATCTGTTATTTGGATTTTATTACTTCCATGGAAAATATGAAGCCAACTGTATTTTCATTTTTATTATTCTCTAGCTCAGAGACTTTTTTAGTAGTAGTTATTATCATTCAATCAACAATTATTTCCATCATGAGGGGTCCCAATTTTCTTCACAAGTGCTTATGAGGATGTTTATGTGAATACAGACCTTTCACATGAGTAAGGGTTTGCAAGATCAAATCCTTACACTAGCCCAGAAACAGTGTGTGGCTTTAATGATAATTTACAAAACAGCACTTAACAGAGCTTGTCCTGAACTAGATTTGCATCTAAAAGTGTTTTGCTGCTGCGTTAACTGCACCTAGTTTTGGCACTAGCAGGTATTTTGTGTCAACAAGGCTTTAGTCTGTTGGACCTCTTCACGTTTTATGAATTTTTATGTACTTGATCCAAGACCTTTCAAATCCTGTGTGATAAAGTAACACATAAATTAATTACCATACGTGTAACTGTATCAAACACTACACTTCTAGTACAAAATGGTTTGTTTGAATAGCTGTATCGCTGATGTTAATATGTAAAAAAACAGATACATGATGTGTCCGTGAAGATCCAGAAGAAATGACATATATTAATCAAGAGGTATTTACTGACTAAAATAGAAAAATGAGTAGGTCAACACATTCCAGGTCTACATTTAAAGAAAAAAAATAAGCAGGTCCTTTTCCATTTCCTCATTTTTCCCAGCTCACTGGTTTTAAATCATTACTGATAAGTTCCCATATAAAGGCACTTGCATGGTGAGTCTGTCATGCAGCAATTTTACTGGTAGAGGATGAAGCTCTCCAGAACCAAATTCACAGCCAGACAGACCCTTATTAGACAGCAATTCAGAGGCTGAAGTAAATAGTTCTGAACTGTGACAGAATTTCTCCAAGTGACACATGAATTCCAGCCCATCAGGATCTCTTAGTCTCCAGGCAGAGACGAGCATTCACTATTATCCCTGATTCCTGCAGAACTGGGATTAGCTCTGATCTAAACACAGTTTGTCCCAGCAATGCAAGTCAGTGCATTAAAGGAACAGTGATTAGTCCAGAAATGTTCAGCACTCACCCTCAGCTGGAAGGGCCAGGATGGACCTGCTCCTGCTCTGACTGCCCTCGGCGTTTTTGCTGGAGCAGGAGTGGGAGCACGGGGACCACGGGGACCACTCGCTGACCACACAGTCCCTCGCACAAGGGACCTCACAAGCCACCACCTCGGGACGGGGAAGCTCTGAGCAGAGGTGATGTGGCACTTCTTCACCTGGAGCAAATGAAACAAGACAGACATGGAGGGAGGCACAGCTTGGTTCAATACCCACAGCCTGCATCAGACAGACTGACTTCACGTCAAACATCCACCTGCCCGGGGAGGAATGTGCTACAGAACAGCATGTGGCCAGGCTGCAGGCTGCAAAGTGTAATATTTGAACAACTAACTTAAAAATTTATTCAGGAAAGTAAAGAAGAAAAAACCATGTTTCAAGCTCAGCGTGTGACATCTTGGCTGCAGTCCACTCTCTGAAGCAGGTAAGCAAAAGGAATGAGATAATTTCATCAATAGAAAGCTGTAATATACCAAATATATCAACAGAACTAATGATAATTGCCCTATATTTTCTAGCAATCTCTACCTACAGAACCTATTTTCCACAGTACAAATTGTGCAGGTCCCCAAAGAAGTCAGATTTCTTTCTCCTGTAGGCCAGATGGCAGATGTTTTGGTCCTTCTCCTTCAGCCTCACCAGAATGAACCACTCTTACTTCTTACTCTTGCTTCTCACCCAAAAGCTTGGAGGTCCAAAATTATCAATCTGTTGGACCAGTCCCATCCAAGGGAAAAATACTTTCTGCTGCAGATGAACCAAGGGACCTGGACCAAACCATATCTCCTGAGGAGAAGCATCTTTCCAAAAGCTCTTTCAACAAGAAGGTAGGACAGTGGGCACTGGTGGGGAAAAACCCATCAACCAAATGAACCACTGCCAGAATGAGCAGCAAAAGAAGGCATGTGAGAGATGTCATGTAGAATACAACACAGGGAAGCATTGTTTTTAGAAAGGAAAATAAAATAAACTTTTTTTTTTAATAATAAAGGAAAACTCCGGAAATTTTAGTAATTACATAGAATTTGCAAGGACATCATAATTCATAAAAATTCATCAAATGTAACTCTTTTAGTACTGAAGTACATCTAGTATCTTACAAACCTATTTTAAGCCATGAACAGTCATGACTGACTTTGCTGCACTGTTCTATTACTCAGTATTTCTGGATCCTCATGAAATTTCAGCTACATATCTAAAACTTCTGCAAGTTCAGCTGTTTATAAACAAAAGGGTCACACCACATGTTACTTCCTCTTTTGCCCTTATAATAGTTCCTCTCCTTCAAAGTTTCCTTAATTATGAACCCAGAAAAAAATCACAATGACTATCCAGGCTTAATTATACATAAGAAAAAAAAAATTAAATTTATAATGGCAGAAAGTGCCTCTTTCACCTCACGCTCCACAAACAGGCTCCATAACAAGGCAGCCCAGGAAGCAATTATAACTGGGAGGGTAGAAAACTGTGCTGCTTTTACAAGAGTCCACATCTACAAGTGAGTAAATAAGAGAGGCAGGCTGTGAGCACATAAAGCTGTCAACAGCCCAGCGCTATTATCTGCAGTTGCATCCCTAAATGAAGACAGGCTCATCGCCCTCGAGGCACAGATAAAACTTTTCAAGCGTATTATGAGAAGGAACAGCGGATCCAGCAGGCAATCAGACTGCGAGACATGGTTAAAAATACTTTTGTTTTATACTCCCTTTCCTTGGTGCTCACCTGGAAAGGCTCGATGTGCCCAGTTTTTGCAACACCCCCCTATACACAGCCCCCATCCATCGGTGCTGCAATTGGCATCCCAGGAAAACCCAGCTGAATCCGCTTTGACCAGCCCCTGTATCACCACTGCTCCTTGGGATGCTCACCTAATGCTGAGAACGACCTTCAGGAGAAAAAACAATGCGAAAACAGCAAATAAACCTGTAAGCTCTATTCCAGCTGTCTTCCCGAGTCACTTAAGCGTCAAAATCCCCGCTAATGTTTTGACAGCTTGTCTGTACAGCAGCAGGTAACGGAGGGCGGCCTGGGCAGGCTGATTTAGGACTCAATGGTACAGCAGCAGCAAGAGATTACATGCTTGGGTGAAGCAGGGTGCAACACCTGTCCTCCTCTCCCATCACTGACGGGGAAGCACGTGGACAGCCAGGGACAGGCTTCAGAACCAGATGGGATGAGATGGGACACCGGCCCTGGAAGCGTGACCCCCACCCCTCCATCCACAGCACAGATTATCTGTTACATCAGGACTTAGGGCCAGAAAGTGCCATGATGTTCACCAAATTCTGAATTTAGCCCAGTTTTTTCCACGAATCAAACCATGCTACAGATCTAAGCATCAGAGAAGAACTGCTTGTTGAAAGTCAGGAGAGCTTTTCCACTGATTGAAACCGACTTTACAACACCCAAGCCACTCCTCTCAGAAGATGATTTAAAACACTTGGGGCCCCTTTGGGGTGGCTTCCTCCACCCACAAGCTCATATGCCACATATTGTGGGGTGACCATCCTGTGGGGAAGGGAGGCAAAGGAGCAAAACACACTTTCAACTGCTTCCTTCCAAACTTCTTTTCACACTGGATTTACACCAGGTGACAGCAACAGCACCACTGCAAACAGAGGCTGCAATTCACAGTTCCTGGGCTAAGAAAAGAAGCTTTGTGCTTTGTTAGAAAGAGTTTACCACCGGGTGCATGAAGGTACAATTCAACACTCACTTTGATTTACTTTATAGCTGCATTCACCGCGTTCAGGTTTAATTACTGCCTTCTATTACTGCAGAAGGGGAATTTCTTCTGTACCAGCTGCCTGGCAGAGAATTCTCAGAAAACTACTGTACACTAACAAAGGGAGGTAATAATCTTTCATTTTCCATGAAAAATACTAGAACAGGATATAACTGAAGCATGCTTTATGCATTGTCGCAGATTTAAAGGGAATATTAAATTCTCAAGAGCTTCCAAACTGTCCACTCAGTACCTTGAAGGTGTAATTCTTATCTCACATCTGCTGAATAATCTTTCCAGATTTTTCCATAATCGTTACATGCATGTTCTGTGGGGCCAGATGGGGGACCCACCCAAATGTACTGAGGGAGCTAGCAGCTCACCAAGCCACTCTCCATCTCTTACCAGATGTCCTGGTTATCCAGGAAAGTCCCAGAGGTGATTGGCGCCTGGAGGTTGACAAATGTGACACCCAGCTACAAGAAGGGCTGGAAGGAGGATCCAGGGAACTTCAGGCCTGCAGCTGACCTCAGCACCAGGGAAGGTCATGGAGTAGATCACCTTGAATGCCATCACACGGCATGTGCAGGACAACCAGGGGATCATTCCCAGCCACCATGCAATGAGGAAAGGCAGGGCCGGCTTCACCAACCTGATGTCCTTCTATGACAAAGTGACCCACTGAGTGGGTGAGGGAAGGGCTGGGGATGTGCCCTCCCAGACTTTATCAAAGCCTTTGACACCACTTCCCACAGCATTCTCCTGGAGAAACCGGCTCCTGTGGCTGGGATGGTTGCACTGTTCACTGGATAAAAACCTGTCAGGACTTCCAGGCCCAGAGAGTGGTGGGGAATGAGTTACACACCCAGCTGGGGCCATCACCAGTGGTGCTTCCCAGGGCCCAGCACTGGGGCCAGCCCTGTTTAACATCTTTATTGTTGATCTGGACAAGGGGATTGAGGGCACTCTCAGCAAGTTCACAGACAACCAGTTGGGCAGGAGCGTGGATCTGCTGGAGGGCAGGAAGGACCTGGAGAGGCTGGATCAAAGGGCTGAGGCAGTTGTGTGAGGCTCAACAAGAGGGTGCCCAGTGGAAAAGCACCTGAGGGTGCTGGTCAGGATCAGCTGAGAGCAAGAGGACAGCCAGACACCATCACCCGAGAGCACAACTCACAGAGTCCAGCTGCTGATCTGCCTGAGGTACAGGCACTGAAACAGCCCCCTCAGCATCCCCCGAGCCCAGCTGATCCCCCTCACACACTCTTCACTTCATGCCTTAAGCACTGATTGTTCTCAGCCTCGCTGAATGCTTGCTTTCCTAAAAGAAGCTGTAGTTAAGAAAAATGTTACACTTTTCTATTCAAAATGCTTTACTGCAAGCATCCTGACCAACTCTAATGGCATTTTTTAAACTGATTGCCTTGTACTTGAATAGTTTAGTGATTATAAGGCTAAATACTCAAGATACATCCACCAGATAGCATTTTATAGGAAAGATTTAATCCATTTTCTTCCATGTCAGAGTGTAATAATTACAAAAGAGAAGACAAGCATGGCATTTTTGGAAATATACTTGCTAACAAAGTAGCTCATTACCTAATGTACCGGTCCCTCTCTTGAATTCTTTAACAAAGTAACAGAGAAGCACCATTCTGAGTGGAATTTTTCATTCACCTAAAAGCAAACTAAATTCTTCCCAACAAGGTAAACGAAATAAGGAATGACCTAAAACCCTCCTTGAACTAAAGAGCTTGGGTTTTTTTCCAGAATCCTAATTTTTTTTCATTGTCTTTTGCATTCCAGAAGGAGAAGCCACTCCCACAGTCCTGAGTAACGCTCTCCATGGTGAGGCACTGAACCAACAAGAATGTTTTGTTTGGAATCAGTCCAATAATAAACTGCACCTGTCTATTTTACACCCTTCCTTGCAGCTCTGTCTCATTCTTCCCAGTGACCTGTTGTGCCCATCTCCCGTGACACAGTTTTTAATTACTCCTGCCAAAGACATCCCTCCTGGCTGAGGAAAAAGGGAATGTCCACTGGACAGGAGACGACTAAGGCAGCAAAAATAAAAATCCCATCAGGCAGCAGGAATCGAAAGATCAACTCAATAACAAACCAAGTGTTCTCCTTTTGACATTCAATAATATAATGCCATGCTCATTTTTTAGAAAGAAAAATTGCAAAGTCACTTTGAAGTTTTCAGGTTTGAACACGTGTGGAGCCTCAAGTGACCTCCATGATGGGAAAAGGCCCAAGACGAAGGAATTGCATTTCAGACCGTTCTGCACTGCTACGTAGGAGTTCAGAAAATTTATTTTTTGCACAAATGACTGCTGCAAAAATGCTGCACATTTAATGACAATTACCAGTTTGTCATCAATATTTCTCCTTGTAGCATTTCAAATTATTCAGTGGAAATAATGAAGCTGTCATCTAAAACACTATATGTATCGTAAAATTTTACGTCCCACTTAAATCTCAGAAAAGAATGACAATAAACTTTGATTAAATACTTGCCTATAACAGAGTAAGATGTCAACAGGCAGCAGTAAATTCAGAGGGATTCCTATTGACTGCATGCCAGTTTGCTGAGAGCAACTGCATGCAGAGAAACTGTGCTGGCAGGATCCTGGCCTGGGCACCTCATTAACTGAAGAAAATGTTACATTTAAACGCAATAGCAATCAAATTACAATAGGAGAAATTTCTTATAACCATCTGAACATCTTCATCTCATCACAACATCACAGATTTTTTTTTTTCCCATGCTGCACAACCAGCTTTAGAGAAGAAAGGTTCCAGGGTTTGCCGTGCTCAGTCATCTCCGGCAGATGAATGTCACACTCCACTGAAATCCTGGCGCCTGGTTGACTTTGCTTAATGCCAGTCAACAGGTAAAACATCGGAGAAGAGAGGTGTCAGTTTGTCAGGGAAAGCAGTGGTGTATGGAATAAATTTAATTGCACTGGTCCATCACTATTATCAGAACCCCAGGGAGGGGAAGGGGATGCAGAAGCGATGAAGAGGAAGGGAGGTCGAGAGCGCGAAAGAAGGTGAAGCTGTGAAATAGAACAAGCCAGTCACGACAGACAAGAGGAAACAAACACAAATAAACCAGGACATTCTTTGAGGGAGAAAAAAACAGAACAGATAAGACAATCCTTAAGGTTTTGAGGCAAAAGACTTGGTCAAAATGCAACTACAAAAACATTTTTAACCACATAATGCACAATGAAGAAAAAGGGAATAACAATGCAGGAGTATAAGGAAAAAGGAAAGGAAGACAAAAAATACAAGAAATGAACAGAGGCAATGATAATGAATATGGAAAAGAAATGTGTGTCTGGAAATATGTTACAAAATCTCCATAAAATCAAAACTCTCACCCAAATCCCTGTATCACTGGCCACAATCCTGTCCCTTACCTATGTCCAAGTGATCATTACAGAGTTTATGAGAAACAGATGATGGCGAGTATAGACAAAAAAGCAGTATCTGTTTTTCTTTCCTCTACATTCTCTACTGCAATTTGGACTGTTTGCCCACAATTATTTTCTCTCTTTATGTAAATGCACTTAAGAAAACTGATTTGTGACTCCAAGGAAGCTCCATGAAAGCTCAGCACAGGCGAGGCATGTCAGTGAGCAGCTGCCAGGCCTTCAGAGAAGGTCCCAGAACACCTCAGTTCAGCACTGCCACACTCAAGGTTAAAACAACCAACACACCTGCAGGAGGTTACCTACGGAGAGATCAGCTCTGGTGTGTCTCCTACCCAAAGCAAGAAAGACAAGTTGTCACTTAAAGGAATTTGCTGCACCTTCACCTGCTGAGCTTGGGCACGGAAGCAGAATTAGTTCTACCTTGTGGCTGTTTGCACAATCCCTCCTGAAGGAAAGAGAAGTTGCTCAGGTGGCAGCTGAAAGTAAACATGGGTTCACTGAATCCCCAGAGAAAAGCACAGAAATTCAGGCTGCTGCTCCTAATAATTAACATAGCGCAGCAATCTTAACACTTAAAGTCTAAGAACATAACATAACCCATATTAGTGTTCTGCAGGGGTTTTTTCCTCTCTTTCTTTCCATTTCTTTCCTTTTTTTTCCTCCATTATCCTTCCTCCTTGTAAATGAGGGAATCTACACAGGTGGGTTGATCAAGACTGATTGCAATTAAGATTTATTGTTGAAATTGCTGCTATGGTATAATTGAAACAGGTGTCCCTCTATTTCCTTCTCTGTACTGCTTTGTTCCGAACACTAAACAACACAAAATACTGTACAAACTAATTACACAAATACGTCCAAGGTATTAAAATATTATTAAAATATACATATATGTTCAAAACTTTGAGGAAAAATGTATTGTGGACTTGTTTATTCCAATACTGTACAGAGTCCATTCCATCTTACATCTTTGCAGTGGGCAGAATCATTTTAGCGGAAGCATTCAGGCATTTTAGTCCAGAAAAAAAAGAAGGTGGTATTTTATACCCAATGCATCACACTTGTAAATTTCCAAGCATTTTATTTTTGAAGACTTGAGGTGCCATCTTCAATCTCAAAACTTGAAAAAAAATTGTAAGGGGCTTATTATAAAAGGCAAACTAATTGTGCTCGCATACAGCCACTGACCCCAAAAAGAAAATTCGGTGTTCACACATGGAAAAGTGCAAAGCTTTTGTACCTTCTGGTTTGATTATTATGATTTTTCTTCAGATTATGCTACTCTTAATGATGTGCCTTGCTCGTTTGCTCATAAGCACGAAAAACCTTTGACTGACTGTTATCCAAGTGATATTCCCAAAGTAAATTGGCAATTTGCAATATATTGGGAATAGCAGACCCTTTTTCTCTTGTAGCCCCAGAAACCACTCCAAAAGTGAGCTGGCATTAACACAGGACACTGAAAATTTGTAAACAATAGTGCAGCAGACGAGGTTGATCTAAGTTGGCAAAAGTCTTGTTTTCAGATACAGTGAATGCTAATGATAATAAATAATTGGAAATACCATCTGGACTCCTTAAAAAACATCTTTCTCCAAGTCTGCAATTGAATCTCTACAAAAAGAGGATCAATGAAAAAGAAAATGAAAACAGTAAATTAAAATTAGATTTATGCCAACTACTTAAAACTAAGAGCTCATTTAGAAGCAGTTAACACAAAAATGTGTTCTAGTTCAGCTGCAGAGTCTGGCCTAAGCCCATAAAGCAACTCTGAGAGTTCCTACTATCCATCAGGAAATGTTCAGAATCTGCAGGACCAACTACTAGGCTATTTTTTATTTTTATTATTACTACTATCTTTTTCAATTTCGTCTCTAATTGATCCACAAATCTCAGAACTGAGCTTTTAAAAATTGCAATAAAGAAGAAAATACACCCAGTACCAGAGACGATGATCAGTCAAGGGTCTAGAGGAATGTCTGAGATCTGTTCTTGACCAAAACAAAACAAACAGCAAGCCATGACCTTCGGTTCTTGAGGAGAACTTCCCACTGTACACACAGGTTTAGCCAAATACCAACTGTGCCTGTAAAGTGCATTAGACATTTTTCAGCTGGGTTCAGTTACTTCTGGCTAATGTACCCTGACCTCTGCTTGAACCATTTTTACATAATTAAGCTGTGAATTTTAGACAGAGTGTTTAATTCCCACTGTATTTTGCATAGATCATTTAGTACTTAAAATGGGAATAAATCAAATGTAGGAAACACAATATTAACAATATTTTCTGTGTGCTTCCGCTTTGCCTATGAGGTGGAACTTTAATTACACCATTAATAACAATGCCTGCATTTTCAGTCAGTAGTGCATCATTCCTCTAGTGCCATTTAAACTGCATTTGGTCTCTAAACTGCTCCACCCTCTGGAACTGGTTCACTGATTATATTGGAACGGCAGCTTCATCCTGCTTACATCTCAGCTACCACGGCATCAAATGAGGAATTTAAAGGCAGGAACCACTTATCGTGACCTAAAATGGTTTATTTAGAAAAGTGTCCTGATATTTTTCTGTCTCCAGAAAGTTTCTATAGATTTAGAGGTGACAGTTGTTTTTGGGAAGAAAAAAAATCACCAAAAAAAAATCCATCAATGTTTTCCCCAATTATTCAGAGCCCAAATGGTAAAAAAAAATATTAAAAATATAATAGGGGGTGTGTGCACCCATAGCTACTGGGTTTTCCCAAACTGAGAGATAAAACTGAAGATTGTATTAAAAAATGTCCATTAAAAGATCATTGCCAATGCTTTGGTAGTGCCCTCACGGTGTGCTCCGGGTCACAGAAAGAGAAGAGAGGGAGGTGACAGAGGACAACGTGAAAGATGATAAGGGAAGAGAACCCAGGAGAAGGAACTGCCTTTGTTGTCAAAGGTTCACCAAGCTGGGGCTGTCTCAGAGAGGCTGAAGGACCTCATGGGCTGAGGTGGGGGCTCAGACAAACAATTTTTGCTGAGTTCAGAGCCCCTGTGCCAGCAGCTGCCCTCCCTCACTGACCTGGTCCTTATTTGCTCCAAAGTAGAAAAGACAAAAAAGTACGAACCCCAAAGGGCCCAGATGGACACCAACCAGTCATCCCATCACTGGTTTTCCAGCTCCTGCTGGAGAGCTGCTATTTAAACTTTGCTACCAGATTAATGAAAAACACAGAATCAGTAAATGGAATCCAATGAACACACCTCACCCCATTTTTAAGCATCCTGAAGTGTCGAAGCTGTCAGGAGACATTTGGACACGCTTTTCACATATAAGAATAGAAACACAAAAAGCGAAGAATATCCGGTTAAAATTTGGTTTTCTACCACTAAATTTCTTTGTGTGAAAAAAGCAATAACCTCTCCGCAACTTAGAAAATATTTTTGTTCTGATTATTCAGCCATTAAAATAGGAAAGTGTCATCTTATGACAATTGCTTTCGGCAGGAGATATTTTACACTTATATTTGCAAGGAATAGGAATATAAGGAAGAACAATATTAAAACCTTCAGCGTTAATCTCTATTTTCAAAGCTAAGCACATTTTGACAAACTTTCTAATAGACACTGTTCAAAATTCATAACATATATGAGCATGATTACATTATTCTAATTTATTTTTTCTCCCCTTATGCGCAGCAATAAAATTTTACCTTTGAACTTATATTTATTACAACTTTTACTCTACAGAGGGCATGCAGGCACAGAAATATAATAAAGCTCTGCTAATTCCATACATTATTGAAATCCTAACAGTGCAAATGGTATCTTACTGTCTTCATGCATACTTAAAATTTCAATCCAAAACCTATTTCATTAAAAGGGATGGTTAAGCAACAGTATGTTTTTTATATATTTGTAAATTAATGTAGCAGAATTATATTTTATATATTCAGGAAAAAATTATGTAATACTAGTGTTTGTTTAGGTGTTGTAAGCAAAAACTTGATAGATGCTAAATAATTGAGAGCTCCATCCATCAAGCTCCTAAGCACCATAAAAATACAGAGGGGGAAATGTTAGAAAATAACCTTTGCACACCCACGGGCTGCTGTAAATTGGGTCTAATTCCAGCAGCAAAAATCCCACTGATTTCCCCAAACTGGGAAATGTACAGCTACGGAAGATCACTTTGAACTTAATGAAGCACAAAAGGAATTTAAACCAGGAAAATTGGGGGTCACCTATAAAACAGTGATACCTGGCCAAGGAAAATATGAGGACTAACAAGAAATTTGGGGCATCTCTTAACTTGGTGAATAGAACAGCAACTGATCCAGCAATCCAAGTGAGTAAGGAGGCAGCTCCTGCCGTCAAGTACATGACAAAGTGTAAAAGTTGACTCAAACTGCGAGTGCAATATTGGCACGAGCTCCTTTCTCCTCGCAAAGGTCACTGTGCACATCAGCTCCAGCTCCATTGATCAGCAGCTGAGATAGCAGCGCTCGCACGCTCCTCAGAGCCATCAGCACAAGAGACGAGGGGATGACTTTCTGCATACCATGTCCTCATCACACTCCTGGTAATTGCTCAGGCACAGATAAGGCACAAATAGGGAAAAAGCAGCAGAACAGAGTCCTCTGAAAACATTAACAGAAACAACAACCTTTACGTTTGGCACTGAGGCATCAAAAATGATAGCTATTATTACTGCTGTAATTACATGGCTGGGACTCAGAGGAATTGCATTTCGCTTCCCTGGAAACACAGCCACGTGTTTGACATCTAAACCCGCAGGAACGTATCTCCCCACCACGGCCAGTTTGCAGAATGCCTACAGGACCTGCAGACACGCTGCCAAAAATCTTCCTAAGAGCTCCCAAACCCATGGGGTACTCGTGGAGGCAGACTGTGCCAGCTCTCAGTTTTGGATCAAATTTAAGCTACTGAGCCATTCTGTGCTGCAGCAAACCCAGACAAGACAAGTCAAGCCTCACCTTTGCATGAATTCCCTGCACCAAGCAGCAAAGCAGGGAACAGTTCACCATAGCAAACCATGACGGTGTGTTTCTCCTACATGAAGGTGAGCTTTCAATATCAGCTATCCCAGCTACAGAGCCAGAATACAAGAAAATCCTCCGAAATGGGGTCTCAACCATGTCTGGTTTAGAGAGGAATACTCACTTTTGAAAGTAAGGAGAAATATTTTTCTCTGAAACCAGATAAGCAGAGCAAAATTTTTACCTGATCTCAAGCAGTTAGTTGAAACATATTCCATTATGGACTTGAAGTCACCTCACTGGCAACACAACCTCCCAACATATTGAAAACCAGCAGGAAATGTTGAATTAATACATATATGCTAACAAGCACTCCTACAGCCATGAATGTTTAATCCAGTTTTTCACTAGCTGACACAATCCCCCACGGCTGCTCTGTGGTTTTGAAGCTTTGAGACAAGGGAAGAACCAGAAGGAAAAGGCTGTAGAGCAGGGAACCACAAAAAATCAGTCAGAGGGAAAAGCCTCTGGAGAAAGCCTGGAGCAGAACACTCACAGCGAAAGAGGCAAGGCAGAAATGTTAACAACTGGAGTGGGATGGAGGAGGGGGAGAAGGGCAGGAACCTGAGGACCTGGGAAGTCAGCCTCTCTCTTCAGCAGTTGTGGGGCTACATTTGGGTGATGTGTAGAATACTTCTCAGCAATATGTAACATTTCAACATTTATGTGCTGTTTATTCGAAGAGATGCACACAGAATGAGTTTTCAGAGACAGTGCAACCCTGGCTGACTGCACAGGGTAAGTTATCACACACTGGAAAAAAGGAACTTCTACACACCTTTGGGGTCTTACCAATACATCTTAATGTTCCGGACCATGACAAATGATTGGATAACAACTCTTACTCCCCTTGTCATCATCCATCTTCTTAGGAGGCTTATTTCTTCAAATGCTGATGATGAACCTCTGTAGTCACTTATCTGAGCAGTGAAAATTTATTGCCTTTACTAGAAAATGAAATTCTCTTCCAGGAGAACTGCACTGGACACGAAAGAGCAAATTTCCACCCTGGAGTATACGGATGCATTTTCTTTCTCCTTAGTGGAAACTGTATACATTTATCCAATGTCAGGATTTGGACCAAAGGGTATCTTCTCTGTTAATAAGAACGGCTAATTTCCAATTAAATAAGCTTACAGATCATAGAGATGCCCTAATGAGAAAAAAAAAAAGAAAAAGATGAGGCCACATACTAATCTTGCTTTCACTGCACATATTTAACAGGGCTGCCAAAGCACAGTCTCCAAAATACTTACTAATTACCCTGGATTGCCTCCAGCCACTGTCACTGCCAGGGAATGGGCAAACTTTGCAACAAACCAACCCACCAAGAGTTCAGAGATGATATTATTTTGGGAAAGCCTTGAAGGGGTCAAGAAACAAGAGAATAAAGTAGTGCAAGGCTGATTTGGACAGAAAATAGTCTGTGGACTTCATAAGCAGCTGCAGAAATATATTTTGGCACAGCTGGGAGCAGCTCCCAAACTGGCAAGCTGCAAAAGTGCAGACTGGACACTCCACAGCAGCATGTTGGAATCAAACACACACTGTCCCCAGCAGTCACAGAATCTGTAGTGCAGACTGGAATGTAGAAAGAAAAAAAGCCATAAGGCAGAAGTCTAGAAACTCTGCTGAAATAATCCATACACGTCCTCTTTTTTGTGTGTTCAGTGGCAAGACACGGAACCCCAAGGGTGGTCGTTCCCAACACAGGGAGAGCCCAAACACCAAAGGATGACTGGAAGACCTGAAGGCACATCACTGAGAAAATCAAGTTCCTACTTCTGTCAATCAATAATGAGAACTAGCAAATGTGTGCGGGTGGCATGTGACCCTCACGAGAAACAGCACCAGGAACAGTCTCTTCAGCCTTCTCATCAAGCTCCAGTTCAGCCATTAACAGCTCGAGTCAGGAACCTCCATTCCAGCTTTATAGTGCAAGAAGGGCTGAAAGAACTGCAGGTGCCCAGAGTGACACCATAAATATTGATCACAGTGCTCATTCCACTTCATTAGCCATGGAGCACACAATGGTTCCCAAGGGAGAGGAAAAGGCAGGCCCAATTTTAATCACACTGCCACACTAAAATGCAAACCTTGTGGAATATTATTTTAATTACTGCTGCTTATTCATGCCAATTTCAGCCTATTAAAAAAAAAAAAAACGTGTTTCTGGACAGTCAAAACTCTGGGCTGCCAGAGAGGTGTGGATGTACATCCACACTACATGAATCAGCCCTGTGTAATGATACCCAAGTGAGCTCTGCAATCAGCAAAAAGCAGTTTTTCAGCCCAGCACCTCACCCTGGGCTCCTCAGAAACACAGGTCATTAACCAGCAGAACTTTTGCTGCTGCAGCTGTGGTGTTTCTGAGCTACCCACTGGTGCCTGGCAGTGAAGGGGCCCTATAAAGTGAGTGTCTTATTCAGACTGAGTTACTGTGCTGGGCTGACCCTGGCTGGGCACCAGGTGCCCACCAAAGCCTCTCTGCCACTGCCCTCCTCGAGCAAGCAGGGGAAGAGATTATCATGGAAGGTTCATCCGGTGAGACAGGGCAGGGAGGGAGGGAGCACCCAGCAGCTACCATCACAGGCAAAACAGACTCCATTTAGGGAGATTAGTTTAATTACCAGGATAATGAGAAATAAAACCAAATCTTAAAGCACCTTCTCTCCCTTCTAGGCTTCACTTCAATCCCGATTTTCTCTTCCAGAAGCCACCCCTGTGGCTCACTTGCTACCAAAACCTTGCCACTCAAAGCCAATACGCCTACATAGTACAGTACATAAATCCTAAACCATTTAACCTTCAAAAATATATGTCTGGGAACACTGCCAGAGAATATTTGAAAGGGATTACAGCAAATGTATTAGTTGTCACTTAAAATTAAAATATGGATTTCAATTGAAACTCAGTATAAGGGGGACTTTTCCCCCCAAAAGCCGTTGGTTAGCAGCCATGCTGAACGAAGGGGAAATTGTACAGTCAGCTCAGACTACACAGGGCAAGCTGATATATTTTAAAAGCTACATTTTTATCTACTGAAATAAAACATTTTACTTTTTTATTTTTCTACTTTAATCAGAACATAACCTCATTAAATGACAGTGTGTGAAAAGAACATATAAACTAGAAAGAAAATATAAAAACTCTCTGAATAATTTAATGTTTATTGCTTTTAGACTTTGATATTCTGGTCTTTACTACTTAAATGCAGTTTAAATGTATTACTTGCCACGGCCTTTACGTTAAACCCAGTAAGTCTGCAATTTGTGATAAAACTCCTTATCTCCCTCTTTCTAAACCTCCACAGAGATCCAAGGTTAATTTGCAGATAATATTACTTCACGAAATAATTATCTTAGTCTATAGTACCTAAAATAGCTAAATTCAAGAAAGATAGTTTAACAAATGAAGCTGTTAGGGCTGCAGGATGAGGCTGCTGATAGGGCACACGCATCCCACCTGGCAGCACCTGCAGTGGGGGCAGAGCTGGGGCAGCCACTCCCCCAGGAATTCAGGACAGGGATGGTCCCTGTAGATGCACATGAAGGTCAAGGATCCAGCCCCATCCAACCTCCCCTGCAAGCCCCCAGAAGCCAATGGCAAGGCAGCCTCTGCCTCTTCCTCTTCACAACCCCAGCACTTGCTGAAAAATTACTCTCTCCAGCCATTCTTTCTCATCCTGCTAATTTTTTCCAAGCATCCTCCTATTAAACTATACAAATATATTCATTTAGTAAACATCCCATTAACCAGGTCAGCATACAGTGTTCACAACTTATTATGGAGCAGCACCAAATCAGTCACAGAAGCAATTATGCAATTTTAGAGCAGACAACTCACTTTAATCTTCATATGGGGCTGGGGATGTACATGCCAATGTTCATTCACAGGACTCATTCATTTCCAAGTATTGTATTCCATTTGTTTCACCCTCACTTACACGGCACTTGTGTCTTTTGATTTCTAAGTTTTGTGGGCTGTCAGAAAATATGAGCTCAGTGCTCCACCCTTCATGTCAGCAATTTTTTAATCGAATTTAAGGGTATTTCTACAGTTCTAGTGCCTGGGGGCAGCAGGAGAAGCTGGGCTAGATATTTAGAATCAAGACCTAAATAAGCATTTAAAAAAAAAAAAATACCCAATAACAAACATTAAAGAAGTGAAGATCTTTCCAGAACTATTTAAAATAGGTGATTGTAGAGAAGAGAAATCAGAGCTAAGCATCTTGGATGCTACAGTTACAACACAGGGTGGGGAAAAAAAAGCCTGTTAAAATCCCAGCTTTATTCGAAGGCATGCATTTATTGAAGCGCCTTGGGAAAACGAGATGCCATATAATATTAACAAACAAGAACATGCTCTGTCAACCACATGCAGCACCACAGACATTTTGAAGACCTAAATAAATAATGTATTAGAAAACCTAGCCCGAGCTGAATTAATTCAGACTGCAATGATATAAATGAGCAGCAGTAGTAGAATTATTTCCCTGGGACTGTGGTCATATATAGCATTAAAAGTAAAGGCCTTAAGATACTTATTGATAGGCAAGAAAGTGCTATCCTTAGATCTATGCATGCCCAGGGAGCACTCTGCCCATCTTAGAGTCTCAGAATTTCCAAGAGAGTTGCCAAATCACTCAGCTTTATTTGCAAACACCATGAAATAGAACAAAACACCCTCTTGGCTCTAGTCCCCTTTGACACAGCACTAAGTGTACAACAAACAGTGCAGACTTGGTATTAAACTTGGCAAATCTGCTGAAACCGGGGCAGGGGAGTGATGGGAATTCTGTATCTGGCAACAGAAAATGGAATTTGAACTCACAGAATCATCTTGGTTTCTATAATCTACAATGTTGTAGAAACCATACAACATACTATGGGCAGCCAAGACCCACCTGCCCCCTGCTTCAAGCACTTATGGAGCCTTTTCCACAGAACTGCCCAAAACTCTGATTAAGTTCGTGAGGACTCATCAGTTCTGCTGCATTTTCACCAGAAAAATGACGTGGTTATTTATGTCACAACCACATTTGCCAGTAATGAATGGAAACAACCCCCAGACCAGGGACAGACATAGGTGCAGTACCAGAGGAGATGTGGAAAGGGCCCAGGTGGACCTCACAGCACCTGGAAGTGACTTTGAGCCTCCAGCAAAGCCCCTGGGCTCGCCAGCAAATTCCCTGCTCCCTTGCTAATGGCAGATAAGGATTCCCCCTCCCTCCAGAAAAGCCCCTTTCAAGCTACAACCATCTCTCTCCAGATGCAGTGCCTGAATCCCCACGGACAACACTGGCCACAAGACCAATCCAAGAACTTTGTGGGATTGTTTTTCCTTCTCAGGAATATGAAAGGAAAAGCAGCATTGTCTGCGTGCTACTGCCCCAGTCCACGTGGGTGTGTTGGCTCGTCCTTAGCAGTTTTTTCTCTTTCTGGTCCTGATAATTACGAGGTCAGTGTGAGGGTTCCTTACTAGCAATACCACCAGGCAACTGATTGCAAAATATAAACCACAGCTGTCAGAAAGGAGCTGGGCAAATTCATGCCTACAGTCCATGTCTCCACGGGAATTTTTTAATAATGCATCTGTTTTAAGAATCACGACAAAAGGTGACACTAAAATTATACAGTAGGGGAAGACCAGGCTTCAAATTGTAAAATGCATCCCAACAATCCAGGATGATTCAGTTTCTAAGGAAACTCCACCTCAGATATATATGTTCTCTCCACAAACTTGGCTCTGACATTTGCAAGCTGCCTGAAGATACAAACTGAACAAGCTGTTTATTTAGAAAGGGACCATGAAATATCTTATCCTGTTACTTGTTTAACTCTCCTAAACAAAGGAGTCCCTAATTTGAGGCAATTACAGCCATACTTCATGCAGACATAAAGAAAAACACCGTACAATGGAATTTTAAATTGTTCTCAGTCTCCTCACAGAGCTAATCTTTCTCAACTCACTAATTCACATTCACTCCAGCACTTCACAAAAGCTCCCATTTATTAAATACGAGATTCAATTCACAGATAAACAATTCAATAATGTAATCTACACTTAAAATAACAGCTTGGCTTCAAAGTTTGGGGGTAATTAGGAGTTTTCCCTCTTTATAGCTGTTCTTAGCATCATTTCTTGTCACAACTTCAGAGCTCAAGTCCTGTAATCAAGGTCCCCTGAACTTGTGTTTCCACGCGAGGCAGGATCTATGTGAGGATTGAATCCTGTCCCACAGAACTCACTGAATTCAGTGGGAAATCTGCCAACAGGGGGATGCTGAAGAGCCTTTAGGAGCCACATCTTACGACTGTTTTCCCTGCTCTCCAATTTCTCTACTACTCTATCACATGTTTTTCTCTTTCCATTACTACCACCTGACTAATCACAAATTGCTGCCTAATGAAGAGTGCTGGCATTACAATACTTAATTAGAATTAAGAGGAAGATTTACTTTAAAAACTTGACCGACCAATATGCCCCAGAGCCAATCTCAGCAGTGCAGAACTACCCCAAAATTTCCATGTTCCAAATTCTTAATTAAAAGTTTGTCAAAACTTCTTATTTTACGGGGGGAACCTTCCCCTCCAGCATCCATTAACCTGAAAACAAGTGACTAAATTGTTTTTAAATCAGCTCTACTTCATAAACAGCTTGATAAAAAGAAACTCAAAGAAAGTACAAGACTTATCTTTCATTTCCACTCAACAGCCTTCAGAACTACCGTACAAAGGTGGCTCTAGCAATCACTCCTGTCCAGCACCAAAGGAATTCCAGCTACAGAAAAAGCTTTCTGTAGGGCCACCCAGCAGGGAAGGATTAAATTACACAAAAAAAAACCCCTGCTTTTTTCCCTCCACTAAAGGGCTGTGGTCAGAGATCAATGGGAGAAGCTGTCTATTGAAGTTACTGGAATTATTCCCTCATTTAAGCCTCGGGAGAAGGTTGGTGCTGACACTCAGAGCACAGCACAGAGCCAGACCCGGGTGCAGCTCCTGCCTGAGGAACAGGGAGCACTGAGACCTCCTGGCTGCTCCCAGCCCTTCCTGCTACCCCAGCTGCTCCACATCCATCCTCTCCCTCTCCCCAGTCCCTCCCGCAGGCTAAGCTGCAGGGCAGCCCCCAGCCCCACACCCCACCTCCTACAGATACTCACTACCACTCTCCCGTCTGCAGAATCAGGTTTAGTTTATTTCTACTTCATATAGAACTTGACTGGCTTATTTTGAAACATTTTTTCTTCCATGAGTCATATCATGTGATTTGCACTGCATCCCACTAAACTTCACACATAGAATGCAATAAAACACAGCCAGTCACTTCTTTACCCTAATGACCTCCTGTTTAATTTAAGCCTTTTATACTATTCTGATTATTTCTCTTAGGGAAAAAAGTCTTGGCTAAAATAATTTTGAATAGTGAATTGGGCAGTTTTCTCTCTATTAAGAATCTGAAAAATATCAAACGTGCCAAATACTGTTTTCTGGCTTGTTTCAGCCTGGCAACCTAAGAAAATCAGAATTTGCCACTGTACATTTTATGCATCAACTGAACACCAGAAAATTTTGAAACCTTTTACTAATGTAAGCAAAATGCCGTGGAGACTCCACTTGGGATGAGGAGGATAAAAAGATGGCAGAAAGCATCCCCATTTCTTACATTCCCCAAGAAGCTCTGAGTTTTAAAGTCTTAACATAAATGTTACCAAACCATGATCAAGGAGTGAGCAATGCCATCTATAATATCTACCTATGATAAACACTCCCTTCACCAGCAGAAAAGCAGTGAAATCCTTAACCCCTTTTGGAGCCCACTTAATCCAAAAACCCAGAACCCTTGTGGATGAGATGAACCCTCACTGTCACATCTTCCACCTGCTCTTCCCATGACCTTCAGCCACATTTGGGTCACAGATGCAAAATTTTGTCATTAGTAATACTTTCCAAACAGATCCTTCCACCCTCCTTCCTCTTTCATCCATTTAGTTAATTTTAGAACTTGTCATCAACCTCCCTTTTAAACACAGTTCTAGAACAATCCTACTATGCTCACATTCCATTCTGAATCAGAGTTCCCTAAGAAATACAATAACTCTCCAAAAAGAACATGAACTGCATGTATGTGAAGTTCTGCTTAGTTTAAAGAAAACAGGCAAACAGGTATTTTATGCTTCATTTCACTGAAAAACAGGAATTGCTGTTGGTACTTACAGGTATTTTTCTAGTTTCTTACTTGGGGTTTCTGTCTACAATAGGGGCAACACTAAATAGAACTATTACACAATTTCTTTTCCAGACTTAAAAAATTAGCTATAAATACTTCTGCAGTTACAAAATACAATACAAGAACCTTATTTCAGTCTCATAATCAAAAGGTTAGAAAGCATCAAACTCAGTAAAGACTTCCCAGACATTAAAAGCAGTTTATAAAAAGATAGTTTGAAACTATCCATATGCACTAGCCTGGTATATGAATGCTAATCCTTCTACGCAGTTTCTTCAAAGCACTTGCACCACAGTAACAGACCCACAGGTCACACACACCCCCCTGCTCTTTAGGTAACCTTTACCACAAGCTCGGATCAACGTGGGTCAAACTTATTCCTTAACATTTAAAACAGAAAGGCCAATACAGATCTTGCCATATTAACTGATGTTTATATTTTTCTTAATGTTATAGCTCCCATTTCTGAAAGGGCTACCTCGACCCTTTGTTCCTAACCTACAAGTGTTTGAAGCTCAGGTTAATTTTTAAAAAACATCAGGACCTGTTGCTCCCTCTCACCAGCACAAGTGGGAGCTGGGTATTTGAAAATCCATCTCCTCCCTGCTGAAACAGCCATAGGGAAGAAACAGCCTTTGCCCTCACCATCTTAGCACTGCTCTGAAGTCTTGTAAAACATCTTTTGGAGACAGAGGGTATCAAAAAGGAGCACTAGATACCCAAAAGAATCATGGTTTTGCATAGCAATTAATTTGAGGGCATTCTGCACTGACCACAAGCTTGCACTCAGTTGGCACAGAAAAAATGTAAGTTCACAGGTGGCTGTAATATCTTACACTGACAGCACAGGAAGGATGAAAGCTGGCTATATTCCTAATAAACTCCACCGTATCTTCATCAGCCAAATATGAGGAGCTAAAATTACCACTGGATACCAACTGTAGCTGCCTTCTGCATGAGTGACACAAGACACACCAGCAGCATTTGAAGCAGCACAGTCACAGCTGAGCTGGAAATCGTGCAACATATTTGCATTCAAAGATAAAGAAAATGAATCAACGTGTGCTTGAGTTTAACCTCTCAGTTCAAGCCCACAACTTTCCACCTGTCCAGCAGTGGACATTTCAGCCTGTACTTTAGTGAAATATTCCTGACTGCTGGACAGTTATTTACGCACACATAGCTACTACAAGAATCATTTATAGACTTTTCCATTTCTGTCTTCCTTGGCTGGTGTGCCACATGTTTGCTATAATCTTGAATGAAGTAAAACTGTTAAAGTGTGACTAAGCAGAGAAAGCTCTAACTTCCCTGCAGCTTACCTTAAAATTAACCTGAAGCTGATCTTCTGCTTCTTTTGCAGACATCAATTTCAGCAGAGGATTCAAAGACAGTAAATTCTCCTGAACATGGCAGTGTCTGTCCTCAGACTGTCTGTGCACCAGTCCTAGAGCAGGGCACAATCTGCATTTTGAGTTTTTAAATGTTTCCAGCAGGGGACATGAAATATTTGGCATGTTACCAGCTGCTGGGAGGTAAGGGTTGATGGAGGTAACTAAATCCACTCCAGCTGGCTCGTAAACAAGCAGCCTGCTCAAGGAGAACATCAATCTTTATGACTATAAGAAACACCGGTCCCAAATCTATGGAACAACTCACACACCATACTTCAGCACTCCTCAAACACTCATAATACTCAGCCCTGCTACTACACTGCAACATCCTCCTTCCACCAGGGCTGCTGAATGAGAAATATGGATCTTATCTAATTGCTAGAAAGCTTTGGATGTTGCCTTTTCGAATCTGTGTTTCTAAAAGTCAGGAGAACACACTGGTTTGGGATTCGCAGCTCCAGTGACGGGGTATGGTGGGATACACTCCAGGAACTAAGAGGGAAGAATTTATTTTCAGTAAATTGAACATGGTAAATCTTTTCTCTGAGAAATTAAACAGAATCTGCAAATTAATTCTATATCATGAATCCACTGGAAAACGAAAAATCATTAACTCTGTCCAGATAAGAACTTGGCTTTGCTGAGATTGGACTCTTAGAGAAACTCTCTTCTCCTACCGAAGTGATTCTATGACTCGTGTTAAAACAGGACTGGTCAGGTGGCTGCCTCCCTCCCGCCCTGAAGGAGGAAGGAAACCAGCTGTCCTGTGCCCTTGCAGCCCCTTCCTCCTGCAGGATTCGGGCTCAGCTGGTGGGGATGCTCCTGCCCCTCGGGATGTCCCTGTCCCTCAGGACGCTGCGCACGGAGAGGAGCAGGGACCACCGACACTCTTGGGGACCACAGGACACACTGGGACTGACCTGGAAGCACAGACAGGCAGCTGAGCACATCACTGTGAATATTCTACCCCCAAAGAGTCTTCAGCTTCTCCAAGTGCAGAGCTTCACTGTCAACCCCTGGCAGAACGTAATATTGGATCTTAAAATAACACCGCTTTGATTACCTTACTTCCCTTTGCTCCTCGCTTCAATGCCAACAGGATTTCAGTGTCTGCTCTGGCAACTGAGTTGTGTGAATAATGGATTTCTGTTTGGGCACTGAACCAAAAAAAAAAAAAAAAGAAAAAAAGAAGGAAAGGGAAAAGGAAGAAAAAACCTAATGTTTAAAGTAGTATTGAAGAGAAACTGGGGGAGGATTTAGGGGAAAAGTAATTTCAAGATAAGGCAAAATGTTTGTTTAATCTGAAAGAAATATTTTGCTTCTGTTAACAACCTCTTTTTAAAATATTTTGAATTTTTAATTTTATTTAAGACTGGTTCATTTACAAAAAAAAACCCAAAACATTAATCATTTAATCTAAAAATACTGAAAGAAAACATTTTGTCTCTGAAATACTGCTCTCCAGTTTTACAAGTAAAACTGCCACACAGAACAGAAACTTGGAAATAGATGTATTTCAACCCAAACATGTACTTTTTCATTGAACTTATTAACACTTAATAACAAAAACCCTCTTGTCTTCTTGGGAAGCGCCAGGTTCTAGATTCCAACTGCCTAGAACCAAAGAGATGGCACCGGGAAATAAAACAAAACTGCTGTGCTGAAGTTCCTCTCAGCAGCACTGCCAGAACCCCTTTGGCAGCAGTGCTTTACTCCTGAGCTGCCCCGCTGGCAGATGGTCCATAGCAGGGAGGTTCACTCCCTACAGCAGGTCCTGAGACCTCCCTGACGTTATCATTTCTCAGAGGAGCTGGGAGGGGTGCACAGACACCCCCGGGTGAGGCAGAACGTGCTGAAGAGGGAGTTTTGTGACAGGTCCCAGGACCACTCCTTCGGGTGCTACAGGGGGAGAGAGAGCAGCATCCTGGGCCCCTCTGGACTGTGCTCCTCTGGCTCAGCACCGGCATCTCCCGGGCTCTGCATGAACTGTGCATGGATAAGGAACAGAGAGATTCTTCAGCACTATTATAAATGCTGTCCTCAAAATGAAGACAACATTTATAACAACTTTTGATTGCCAGGTTGGATGGGGCCCTGAGCAACCTCGTGGCATCCCTGCCCACGGCAGGAACGGAATGAGGTGATCTTTAAAGTCCCTTCCAACTCAAACTATCCTCTGATTCTATGAATTTTAACTCCCACAAACCAAAGAAACCCTGACACCCAAGCTGACGGTACAGAAAGGCAAATACTCAGCAGCTTTTGAGCTGTGCTTAGATTTGTTAACCAGGAGTAGAGTAGAAGAGCCTGAATCCAGAAAAATCACATGACCTTTGCATTAATCCCTGTTGTTGATCTAATAATATCTGATTAAAACAATTAAGCCTTTGGGTATGACTTATTTCATATATTTGATTACTTAGGCACCATGCTGTTCACTGTCACAGAGAAATTCTCTTTGCTACTAATAGTTCTTCTGGTAGGAATCTGAACAAGCAGAAGCAAATTAATAAATGATGACATGGGAATTCCAGCAAAATAGATTGATGACTTGTGGGTATGATTCTGAATAATAATATTTCACAATCTACTCAAGAGCATTGCTAATAGGCAAGAATTCATTTATGGCATTGTCAGAAACATTTATAAAATGCTTGGAAAATGAATTGTTACTTATATGAGTCATACTTGTTATTTCATGAGTTTACTGTTGTAGTTGCTTTTACGTATGTTCTCAGGTTGTACTCCTTACCATAATGACTACCCTGCACGAGCTGCATAATGGGCATTTCTAAAAACAAGGTCTGGTTCCACATCTGTCCTGTTTCAATCTCATTTTCTATTATTAATGTAGTCTAAAATAGATATGGAAAATGACATTAAAAAGGATATCCAAATTCCTTCATCAGACTGAACATATATATGTTTATATATTTGCTAGTACCTAAATCAAACAACTGTGAAATTACCTCTGAAGGCACAGCTACTCCTGACTGGACCCAAGTTCTACCTGCTGACCCTGAGCCAAGCCCTGCTGTCTGAATGTCCCCTGACTCACCACATTTAAAGTGCTTGTACCACTTAAAAAAACAAAAGAAGCAAAGCACACAAAAGATGACTTTGGTCACTGTCTCCAAAAAACGAAACACAATAGGCTTGGGCTACTGCACAACTGCATTTGAAAATGACAAAGTTCTGAGCATGTTCATGTTTTGTGAACTGGAAAGTTTTCAGGGAGCTCCTTTCATCCGGTCAATGCACAGCAATGTTTGTTGGTTCTAACCAAGGCTGTCCAAAATCAAGTGTCAGACACCTGCACCTATCTGCCCAAGAATACGTTACTAACAGGCAATTATTCAATTCTTTGTTGAACAACTGAAAACAACCATTCTGAGAAAAATCACAAATAATTCCTGAGGTGTCTATAAATATGAAAAAAAAAGTTTTCGAACAAATTCTTTTATCTGAATTTTAGATCAATGTAGCCAATGACACACTTACACAATCCAATTTTTAGTACAATCATCAATTTTCCTATACTGTTCTTTTGGCCTCACAGACTTTCCCAAACATATCCATTGACCTTCACGAGCTGAATAAAAAACACCATCCTGAAAAATTTTGTTTAGAAGAAGCATACAAAAGTCTTTCCCCATTCTATGCATTACTTCACATTATTTAATTTAATTTGACTTATTACACTGCTGCCTTTTGTTGATACAGAAGAGAAGCACTCAAGGGATATGGACCAGACACTAAGAGTATCTTGCACGTGTTCAGTAACTTATTAACAGAGATTAGAGACACATCTAGGTGGGAGCAAGACACCTAATAATGACAAAGTAATGAGATTACTATTGTCTTCTCATTACTCCTCATCTATGCTAAAGTACTGCAAATCACAAATTACAGACTCCAGCTACTACATAAAACCCTGCTGTCCGTAGTGTCTGCTCTGTGGAACCACTTCATTATTACAAATTAACTTATTTAAGAAACAAAAAACCATTTCTGCACCTCTAGGCTGAGCACAAGTGCTACATCACTGCAGTTCATGCAAGCCCTTACACAGAAATGTTGTTTTGAGAGGAAAGTCTTAAGAGAAACCGTGCAAATCAGAGTTTGACCCATCTGTGACACTCCCAAGTTGGAGCTTCCAGCTCAGGGCAGCAGCAGTTTGTTACCCGGGTCAGTGCCCCACAGTCTCCCCAGAAAGGACAGCTTTTTAACATGGAAAGAAAGGACACTACAAGGCATTCAAAGGTGAGGCTTTAGCTGGAGAGAGAGGTTTGTTAGCCCCTGCTCCCCACTCACCTCTCTCGTGGCCTGGGCTGGCACCATGGACAGTTCATGGCAGAAAGAAAATGTGGTGACCAGAAGCTCCTTTTTGGCGTGAACAAACAGACTCCACATGGAAAAGGCCTCCTGCGTCTGAGCCACGGAGAGCCCAGTGTTACACAGCCGAGCACAGGTGGCAAAGGACACAGGTTTAGCCCCCGAGGATGGAGGAGAGAAGGTAGGAAAGGACAAGAAGCCTGATGGCAAACTCTTCTGCCAACAGCACCGACAGAGAAGCTGCTTGTGAAGAGAAGTGAGCACACTGCAGCAACACGAGGAGAGCATCACACAAAGTCTGGCATTTACATGAAAATGAAAGCATCTTGCCGGCAGGGATACAGAGACAACCCAAAGTACCCTAATCAACACAACTCCAGGCCCAAATGAACTGTTAAGATGATGATACACTGGATTTTGGCATTTAACAGGGTCCAAAAAAATTTTTTTCATCCCTTCTGGCATTCAGTAGGAATACAGAGCAATAATGCCAGGCATGGATGACAGAATGACTGGATAAATCATTAGATTTTAGGAGACAGAGCTGAATTCAACAAAAGATGCTTAAGTAAATGAAAATAGCAGCACACAACACAGCTTTCAGCAGGGCTGTTGCTTGTACAGAATACTGAACATGTGTACAATGCTAAGCATGGACACAGGCCTTATGCTATTTCACCTGTAAATGACACTTCTCAGATTACCACAACTCCCTCCTGACCTCCTACTGCCAACTAACCAGCTATTCCAGGTAAAACACATTAAGCAAAGCTGACACTTACTCCAACTTTTATCCAAAAAAACAGCAGACTACTTTTTGCAAAGGAAATCTAGGTAAGAGAACATTACAGAAGGAAAGAAATAAGGTTATGAACAAAGCAACTATGTTAGTGAATTGAGAGAAGAAGAAACGATTTGAGTCTATTTCCAACTTCTATTTTAAGGACTCTTCCAGACCTCTCATACTCAACCAAGACTTCAGAAAGGCTTCAGGGTAGTATTAAGCAGTGATTCTAACCTGCCTGGTAACCTGGCTGTTTCCTGATGAAACCTCAGTTTTAAGTGGACACTGATCACATCTAGTGACAGTGTTTGCCTCAGGCTGGCGGGGTGGGAAGAGTGTCCCAACACTTTTTTTTTGTAACTAGAACATGCACAGAATAATTGAAATGAAAAGGGTATTGTGAGACTTCCAATACCTTCTTGAACAATTGAGTGAAGAAGAGACACTGCAAAGGTCTGGCTTCTGAAAGATCACAGCCACAGAAAACAGTTTGATCAGAGATCAATGAGCATCTGCCATGGAACACGCTTTCCATCCCCGGCACAAGTTGGGGCACAGAGATGGATGCTGGCACAATTTTAACAGTGTGAAGTACATGGTGCTCCTCAGCAATACTGTTCTCCATCTGCACACAGCCTGCTGGCCTGGACCTACAGTAATCATCACACACCAGCAGAGACCACTCACACAAAATGCAGTGAGCTCTTTGCTCTCTATATTCTAGCTGCATCATTTTGTAACAGTTGAAGATTTCTTTTTTCCCCCCGTTCTCACAAACTAACAAGAAAACCACACAGATTTAATTATATTTCAGGAGAATCCACGCTCTTCAGACAAAGCAGCCATTATTTCTTTCTGCCAGGTTCTAATGCCTCATAAACAAACCACTATTTTAACCACTTACCAATTAACCACTCGTTACCACCTTGAAATTGTTTCCTGTGATCAGTCTCAGCACTACGTAAAAGAGGAATTCTCTGTTTCAGATACAATATCAGGCTCTACAATTGCACAGTTTTGCCACTTTTGAGATGATAGCACAGTCTCGTTGTGACTAAGGACTGCAAAATTGTGCTCCATGTAATTGAATCTAAAGATCTGACAACAGTGACCTTATCAAGAAACGCAACTTTTGGCTGAGGTTCAAACCATACACAAGAAATAACATCTTGCTGGCTGTTTGTAAACGTCACATAAAAATGTACTTATTCATTATTAGCAACTTGTACACTGAACACTCTGCAGGTCTCAAACTGCTGCCAAGGGAAGGATTACTCAGTACAATCATTTCATTTACATCTTAGTCTTGTATTAATTTTGGCAGCACAACCGAGCATCCCCGCTCATGGCTGTAACAGTGTTATCCCAATGAGAGAAATATTCAGACCACAGGCTAAAAACTGAGGATAGAAGTAGTTCTGGGGGCTGGATTGATATTCTGAATGCCAGTAGAGCTGCTAACCTTGCCGAGAACCCTACTTTAGTACAAATATCCCACTTCTGTGATAATAAGGCCAGTAATGACAACACACAACCTGCACTGGTGAGCCATCCCCTTTTGAATAAAATACAAAGCTCCAGGCAAAATCTTGGGTTCTATCAGCCCCAGGCTTTCAAGAGCAACACAGTCAACTCAAAAACATGAAAGTTTCATTAAAAAAACTCAGGAAGGAGACATTGTACATAACCGCAATTACTCTGCAACAAAATATCATTTTAGGAGGCACAAAAAACCATGGGGCTTTTAGGGGCACAGCCCAGCTCACCTTTCCTGCTCTCGCAGACAGCCTTCAGGATGCGGTGTCCAGGCCCACACTTCCCTCGGTCCGTCACACACGTTCCCTCTGAAACCACCCACTCGTGACACCGCGCGTCCTCACAAGGAATGGATTCCACCAAGTGAGGGCAACCCGCCAGGGTGCCCACCGGATCCACGATCACTTGCCTCTGCCTCATCCTGAAGCCTGGAAAAAGCAGAGCTGAATTAACTGGACAACAGAAAAAAATATCTGTACAATAGTAGCAAGAGGACTACATGGGGCATCTGGAGCTGGGGGATTTAAAGACAAACAAGAGAACAATATTTTCAAGCTGGATGGGTTGGGACAGCACTCGGCTGTAGCTGACCACAGCCCAGGCATGCAAAATCTAACAGGGTGCAAAGAATTCCAGCAACGCACATTCTTCACATTTCTTTTCCTGTTTTATCAACATTAGATAGAAATACACATCAGAATATAGAAATTTACCAGTGATGCACACATTAATGTAATATCAGCATAAAAGAGAGGAACAGTTAAGTCACTGAAGTTAAAAATGACATCTGTATTCAGCCTGGGAATCCACTAACGAAAGGATTTGTTTTGAGACACAGCAGAGCAGTTTACTAAGAAATTAGTATTCTGCTTTATGAAGGTGTAAGGTTTTCTGATACATAATGCATATCAGACCTCTTTGAAATGACATCCTATTAAACTGGAAGATTCAAATGTAAAGTAAAAGAAAAAGGTTACAGAAATAATCATAGAATTGATTACATAATCTACCTCCTTCTGAATAAAACCAACAGTCATGTTGCTATATACAATGCAGAACTAATACTTAAGTATCTTTCAGCATGTTCTGTTATGTAAATGACACAGAATTCCTGAGAAAAAGGCAGCAAAAAATACATGGGAGTCTTTCCTCTGACAGTCTCAGAGCAGGGGCAAACACACAGCATTAGTAGAGGACACATGGAAATACTTTGGTCACAAAATAGAAAATTATAAACAAACCATCCCAGAGAATATAACAGATCAAACTTCCACAGTTCTCAAACGAGCAAAAAGAAATTATTCTAAAAAATTTAAACACTGAATGCTTTTGCAAATATTTATATTTTTTATATTTCTCTTTTTGTTTGAAAATTTTTGACCAGCTCAAATCATTCCAAAAACTTAAGCAGTTTTCAGAAAAGTGTAATTTCCAAACAATAACATCCATTCCCTGACATGCACTCCAAGAGACATCTTTGCAACTTAGAGCCTTAGGAATCTCACCATGTCACAGCAACAAACGTACAGCAGCCAATTAAAATCCAGGGGAGGTTGAATTACATCTGCACATCCTTCTTCCAGGAATTTAAACCAAACCCAGAACAATGAGAACAACCTCTTGGGTCCACCTGAGTCCAGATTTCAGGGTGGTGGGATGCCTCCATCCTGATACCTCACCCTGGAACCCAGGCATGCAGCAGGACTTCCAAAAGGGATCGGAGAGGGGCAGCCTGGCAGCTGCTAGCCCAAGAAATCCTCCTGCACAAGTTCAGTGCAGGATAAAAGGACCTGAATCAGCTTGGAAAACTTTTTCTTCTCACGCCAAAGAATAGGAAAAAGCTTGTAAAGGTCAGATTCCACTACACACACCCAAGAGCTTCATCTGTGTTAGATTAATTTTTTAAAAAACCACATTAAGCTCCCAATGTCAAATGTGACACCAGTGCTTTTGTGGTCTTTTTGCAATGTTCCATTCCCTGCTCACCTCTCCCTCCGTGGTGGTGCTGGCAGCTCTCGGGCAGGCAGGGACCCCAGGGTGACCACGAGGACACCGCGCACTCGGCCGGGCACGGCAGGTGACACACCTGGGAGGTGGCAGGGGCAGGGCCCTGGCAAAGCTTCCCATCCACTGGTCTGGCAACTAGGAGAACAAAAAAAGAAAAGGAAAAAAGAAAATCAAGGCTGTGACTCTGTCCTGCTGGCCTTAGCTTTTCAGAATGCACCAAAATCCAGTGATTTTTCAGAGTCTTATCTCCCAGGGCAAAAAGTTAATCCTGTGTTCAGAAAGGTGCTTAAAACTTTTATCTAAATCACCCATATTCAGCAAGCCAGTTGAAACTATCCTTAGTGATAATCAGGTGCTTTAAAACTAGATTGAGTTCTGATTTTCAATAATGCTGGAGCAACAAACCAGGATCTAATCCCCACTTTTATGGCCAAAGAGACCTCTTCAGACAGGACTGAAGAGACAGATACCTAAGAAGGAAATCCAAAAAAGCTCCCACTGCAATTGGGAGGCAGGCAGAGGCAGGTGAGTAAAACAAGCACGGGGGACTCTCCCCATTCCCACACCCTCAGGGGCATTGCCATCCCTGGATAATGTGCCCAGACCTTGGAATTTTCTTCATCTACTTCCAATAAAACTGAGCAGTGCTCTCGGATTCTTCTACACAAACACAAGCAAGAAGCATCTTTCCTGCCTGGGAGGAGAGACATTTACTCGAGTTGCTGCACCCATGGATCTCCAATCCTCTTTATCCCAGAAATGAGCCAGTCCCAAACTCCGCCAAGTACCAGTTTAGTTGATACTGACAATAGATTTGGAAAGTTGACTCTCTTTGTATTTTCATTTATCATAAGAGATTTCTAGATTCAATTAACTTCTCTCACCTTTTTATTCGGGGCAGAAGGAGGAAGGCAAAGAAAGGGAAAGACTCTTAAATCTGTCCTCTGAGTCATTATATGATATTGCATTTTAATTACATTATGGGCTGAATTTGGCTGTCTCTTTAGATAAATCAATATCAAAGCAGTCTTTCAAAAGGCAAAGGCTTGTTTGAGTTTACTCTGCCATGGCATTACCAAGACTTCATTAATTTTTATAGCTACTGAGTTTGTTTTATCCTCATTTTTATTTTTCATGTCTGTTTTTCTTTGCTTCTATGCATGAAATTGATTTGAAAAGAATTTATAAAAACACGCCCAATATATGAGTAATCTTTCCTTTTTCTGATATTACACTATTTTCTTTAAAATTAATCATTCAAAGAAAAACAGAACTTTTTTCTTTTTAAACACAAGACTTTAGTGCTCAAAATCACAAATTTTGATTTGCACATCCTGAAGCTGAGTTTAGACCAGTATCTGTGCTTATGATTCCAGCTTATCAGAGTAACAGGATTAAACAACAGTGTGACTTAATTCTAAGCTGAAAGATAAAGTATCAGTAAAAAAGACAACTTTCTGAATGATTTCTGAGACACTGTAAGGCCTCTGACATGTTCATTTAAAGATTAGAACGAGGTGGCATAAATCCAATTCACCTGAATGTTCACATAAAGAGATCTTTTCTAGAGAATTTGCAAGTGAAGTGACAGACAGAATGAGATAAATATTACAGTTTTAAGGATAGGAGTATTTATTTTCCCAAGAAGTCTCATGCATGGCTTAACCTGCCTCTCAGCATCAAGCTTTGCAAAACTGTATCCGTTTTCTGAGAGTTCACTTGGAGAAATGAAAGGAAATAAAACTGAGTACAAATGGTCAGCCCAAGGAATGAAGTCCAGTCTTGCTTTGCTCTAACTCAAGGTGTCATTGCCAGGAATGGCTCTTCCCTCCTCCCTGATTTTTAGGTTGCTTCTCTACTGAATTTAACTATTTAAATGTGGAAACTTAGATGGTTCTAGGTTCTCCTTCCTTGAAAACCAATCAGTGTGCTCAACACTATTTTAAATTGATTTTGGATTAAAAAAAAAAAAAAAAAAAAAAAAACTACAAGAAAAATTGATTACAAAAAGTTAAAGGGGCTACCAGCCATCCCAGATTCATGGATGACTTCTTCCCATTCTGATGGAAATCCCTGCCTTCCTCTCCCTGCCAACCACCCTCCTGCTCCTCCTCCCACCTTGGGCTGATGCCCTGTTTAATTCTAGCACTGGGAGCTCCTTTCCCAGAACCTACATCCCATTTGTCACTGGAGTAAGGCTGCTTGTTTGTTCAATTCCTTAGGAGTTCTTTGCATTCTATGAAAGGTAAATCAGAAAATACCATTCTAATCAAATATCCAAATACACTCCAAGTCTGTGCCAGCTTATACTCACTCTACACTGCCTGCAATCCTCCAGTCAGTCTTCAGGAGTAAGACCAGAACAAAAAACCCAAGTGATAAATGCATACACAGAACCATCCTTTCCCAACACCTGGCAGGTACAGGGAGACACAGCTTCCAGCCAGAGTGACAGGATGAACCAGCAGGGTCCTCCTTAAAACAGAATTTCATTCCTTCTTCAGCCACTTAATTAAAAACTCTGATTTCCATTCAGTTTATTAAAAAGATTGATGTGATTTTCTACTGCCATTGTTTTATACTCTAACAAATTTATCTCTTTTTTTTATTGTAAAGGAAGCATGAAGGGGACTTTTTCTGTGAACTTTTTAAATGCCAAAATTCTCACACATTGCAGCCTCCAAATGGCACAGGTAGCCTGGCTGGGGATGTCCTGCTCAGGAAAAAACCCTGACATTATGCCTATGATAAATGCACACAGCTGCCAGGAATGTCTTTAGGAATGGGCCAGCTTTCTGATTTTGTTCAATAATTGACTCTGTAGTGATGTTTTCCTGCATTCATACAGAAAAAGTGCTTTTTGTGTAATTATTTTCCTTGGAACAATATTAACCACGTTTTTGGAGGAAGGTGAAAGGCAGAAGCCAGGGAAGCAAAGAGTGGGAGGGGGAGGCAACATCTCTGATTCAAGTAGCAGCTTATTTATGACGCTTGTTCGTACCTTTTAAAATCCCATGTTCTTCCCAATCCATAGAATAAACTTGAAAAAGCAATCAAGTACTAATCTGGGGGCCTCTGAAACATTGCACATTTCTATAGCTGTTATATTGAACCTATCCTTTATAAATGCAACTGCAGCTGTTCCCAGCACCAGTGTCTTGCCTCAAGTTTGAATTTTACTATTTGCTGTTATTTTCAGGTTATTGCTACCAGCAGGAGATAATAAATTGGGTTCTAAAGTGTCTTGTTTCTCTATATATTTTTACTGAGGTAATGATTTGGAGGAAGAGTGGAAGAGGAAATCAGCTCTGATATGATTATTTCCATAATGTAATTTTAAGCCAATAAATAAATTATCTTTGAATACAGTCATGTGGACAGATACTTGCAGGCACACATACCAATACTATCTTAAAAGGAATGCTGACCAGACAGAGGCAGAAATGCATAGGATGGCATTTTATTTGCAGGGGGTCCTGTCAAATATGGTTTTTCAACTCCTCGGGAGGTAAATAACACTTTTTTTCCTGGACTTTAACTACATTTCCCTTTTACAATGTAAACCCAAGTGTTTTTCATACCAAAACCAAAATGAGACTTTTCTAAATATCACTAATATATCTGGAATAAACACAAAGACTATCAGGTCTGTCTCTTACATATTTTAGGTAATATTCAATTCTCAAAGAAACAAATCCAAATGTTTACCATATGGCAAAACTAATCCAAATCAGTGATTGCCAGGATACAAGGCAGGTATGAGAAAGGGATGGCATATCCTTGTGAAAGTCCTTACTGCCTTTGCTGGGACTTATAAACCAAAGACACCTGGATCAATACAAAGGGAAATTACTTGAGAAAACCACAAAGGAGCAACTTATGTTATAAAAACACTTTCATGTGTAAAACACAATAGGGGCAAACCCAGCACAACATTTGTAAGTAATTTCTCTAACCTGAAAGACATTTTTATAGCAAAAACAAAACATTACACAGGGGAGAAGTGGTGAATGCAATCTGACCAGCCTGGAAATGGCACCAACCCCAGTCCCTCACATCCCTCCATTAAGGAGCCTCATGTACCCCATATCTGATGGAAAGGGTTCCTTTATGCTTTGAGGAAGAACCGATTCATTTTGAAGCCACTAAGCACAAAGTTGGAGGCCTACTTTCAAATAAAATCTATTTAATAGACAAGGAACAACGTATGAATAGAAGGCTAATCACAGCATGAAAGAGGGTTAATAGTGGATTGCCAAGAGCAACAATGGTTTAATGTATTTCAGAACAATAAAAATCCTCACAATTTTATTAAAGTGACACAGATAAAAAGTATCCCTGTGTCCTCCCTCTGCTGTTCAACAGGACTGTGATCCCAGCTGGGACACTGCATTGTTTTGCTACAGCAGAATTCGTGGAGATTAACAACAGCCTCTACATATCTGGCAAAAATTCAGAGTGAACGTGGGGCTCCCCAGCAGCAGCCATGTGACTGAGCAGATCAGAGGTGACAATTCATTAAGAGTGTCCAGGAAAAACAGCAGAGGCAACAGGGATGCTGGAATGGCAGCGAAGGCAATGATGGGAAGGAAAAAGGATTCTGCAGGATATTTGAGCCTTTCAGCTGTTACCCAAAAAAAAGCTGGAAATCACTGGGGGAGGCCACCAGAGAGGGGGAGAGAAGAAACAAGGAAAACAGGGAAGAAAGCCTGTGAAACAGGGAAGAAAATCCATGAAAACTTCACGGAAGCCTTGTAAGAGTGAGCTTTGCCCATTGCCGAGTTCAGCATTCACACAATGGAAGGAGGAACCTCTTCTGTGACTGCCATGAGAAAAGCACCACTGCGGATGTGTCTGGATGTGTTTGGGACACCGGGACATGGCACAGGTGGCCCAAAGCTGAGCTGGTGACACGCTCGCAACAGGGATGCTGGACAGCAGGGCGGATCCTGGGAGCAGCCAGGCTGCTCCATGCAGAGCTGGCCCTGGCACAGAAACTTCATTTATCTCCAGTGTCTCCTGTTCCAGACACCTCTGGCTTCGTTCTCTCTCCCCCATGCCCCAGTTTGTGGTGTAGCCCCACACAAACAAATCCTTTTAATTTCTCATCTCACTCCATGTTATTGTCTGAACACAATGCAGCTCCCCAGCCTCAGAACAGCAACGGGACAAAATTACACAGAAAAACCACCGTGGTCTTGAATGGAATTAATCCAGTTTCAGCGGCAGGAAATAATTATAAAAATACAGATGCAATCAAAATGTTAGCTTTCAAAGAAAAAAGCCTAGACTAAAACCTAGTATCTCACATGAACTAACTGGGCAGCATATTACTTGCTGCATACCACAGCCAGCTAAACAAATGAAAGCATTTATAAAGGGATAACTATTCATGGTCATAACAAATAGCTTGTTGACAAAAAAAAAGGCTATTATTTATAAGGCACCTCTTAAAAGGCTCACTGCTTTCACTGTCAAAGTCTTTTTAAACATTACTCTCTTCATTTTAGTTTAATTAGTTTTAAGACATGAAAGAACTGAAAATATTACACCTCTGAAAGACATTAGGGAAAATGGGTTTTTCCTTAATGGATTCAAATTCAAATTTTTGAAATGCACATTTAAACACTACTGTCAAGCACTACAACAATCTGAATAAAATCATTTCCTCTCCTGCTTCTACAGGGTTTCCCCAAAGAAGCCAGCTGTTACATATTTATTTTTCCATTATGTGAGTTGTATCTCATAAATTCTGCTCAGCATTTGGTGAGCTTACAGATCAATAACTTGGCATCCCAGCAATATAAATCTGATACAGACTTCCCTGAATATATTTCACACTTCAGAGGTGTATTTCTCATCTTTTCAAGCCAGTACAGTCGTCCCAGTGATAAATAACTAGTTTGGGATGAGAGGGATCCTTGCAGGGGAGAGGTTCCACTTGAGAATCTGCTTTCTGTGATTCAGGTCAGCTCAGCCCCAGGCTGGATGCTCCTGTTGCTGTACCAGGAGCAGCTCAACAAAGCTTTTTTCACCCCACTGCTGACCATCATTTCTCTCCCACCTACGGTCCTAGTCAAGTTTTCTCATTACTAATATATTCTAACCTATTCCTTTTCAATTTCATAAACCAGACAAGGACAACAGGATTTAAACATCAAAGTCCTAAAATTCTAATTTCCGTAGAGTAAATTAATCTTCTCATTCCTGCAGCTTCACCAGCATAAATTTACAACAACAACAAAAAAGTGTGCATTTAATAGAGGGCTCACACTCCACACAGGGTCCCCATTCACTCCAACAGAGCATAACCTGCATCAACTCCTAGGGGCAGCTTATCTCCATCAACACAGCCCTTTCCCAATAAACATGCAGGATGGCAACAGCCATAAACAACAACAACCTGCACAACCAACTTTTAGCTCCTAAAGAGTCGGACCTGTTCCACAAACCCTGGCACCCAAGGGGATGGTGGCACGTTCAGTTCGGACCTTCCGCTGGTATTGTCCTCTTCCCAAAAATACTTCCACAGTTTACTGAACAGATGCCACATGCACCAATTCAAAACACTAATCCCCCAGGAGACACACACACTGGCAGGTCATGATTCAGAGCAGAACAAAGAAGTTGCAAGGAAAAAGATGTGGCACCCTCATTAGGAAACAAGAGTGTAAGGAGCAAAGGAGGTAAGACAGCACATTTTGGAGCTAAAAAAGACAATAGGGCAGAAAGAAAGGGATGAGAATAGAGAGGAATACAAGATATGAATAAAAGGATTTCTCAAATTAATCTCTGCGCAAGTCCAAAGAGGCAGCAATTTCTGAAAAACAAAACACAACGCCAAAATATTTCCCATATGGGAATCAAGATGGGTCTGAAAAAATTCACTCATCAGATAAGAAAGGAATAGACATTTTTGTCTATCAGCAGTAGCAAGAAAGTTCAATATTTTGAGGAAAACAAGAACATATAAATGCCATAAAATAATCATTTTGAGACTTGTAGAAGAAGGACTTAGATGAAAGTGCAGGGGACCAGTTTCAGCTTCAGACCCATTTGTGATTCTGTCAGTAAAGGGGCTTGTAAGACAAAACTACATAAGGGAATACACACAGGGATGGATCAGAGAGAAACCATTAGACCTGAAAAGGTCCTTGAGTATTTTCCAAGTCCTCAGTTGTAAACAGACTAAAGGAGGTTTTGCTGCTACAGCTGGTGACACACAAATTTATAAAAAAACAATCTGATGTAAAATGAACCAGGTGGAATTGCATCCTAAAAATAAAGCAAAAATTAGTATAGGCTGGGGAACTACAGTGAGTAAGTCAGGCAAGATATTATGTCTACTAACAGGTGAGGGTTGAATCTCTCTCAAAGGAAAGAGGGGTATAAAAATAATAGAGACTTCTGTAAGAAATAGTTTTGCAGGGTAGCACTAAAAGCTATCCAAAAATAATGAAGGCACAACTATGTCACATATCTGCTACTGAAATTCAAGCCCAAATAAAAATAAATATATGGAGACAAAAATGATGGAGAAACTCATTAAGCAAAAAAAACGTAAACAAAACTTTAGAACCTTGTACAGGCATGGGAATTTTATGTGGACTTTCAGATGTAAAATAACAAAGATTAAGAAGATAGGAACATGCAATGATTTCTGGTGAGGCTATAAGAGATACATTTTATTAGCCAAATTTACTATGCTGAGTAAACAATAAAGAGGATTCAAGGAAATGAAGCATTATTTCACAAAGGCCTTTTCAGTCCTATAATTAAGACTTAAGGAGACAGGCTCCAAAACACACTTTAAGATAATTCTCAAAGTAAGAGGTAAGTTGGATCTCATTCAAACAAGTAAACATGGAAAAATTTCAAGATACATAAGGCACAAATTTTATGGAAGAATGACAGGGCAGACAGGTCCCTAGTTAGAAAACCACAGAAAATATAGAGAGAACAGCAATCCCAGTCACCAGAGACAGCAGGCAACTAGCTCAGAGAAGAGATGAAATAGTTCTGGAGTATTTAATAAAATCTGCCATCTCCCAGACTACTGATAAAGAGATACAGTTTCTAGATAAATCCAAAAAGTAAAATTAATTAGAAAACAGAAGGATACTCCCTGGTCTTCAGAAAAGAAAGTAAAAAATTCCTGAGGTAGAAGATTAAATCTAGGAACTACATACGTTTATTAACTGTTTGAACATAAACACAGACACCAGTACCAGATTCTAAGAGAATTTTCATTCCCATATCACTGGAATAATTTATTGCGATTGAGAGGAGAGCTGTACTGCCTAACAAGGACAGGTTTCATAAACTGATCACTGCATAATATTCTTCCCTATCTTTTTCAGATGTCTTTTTTGTTGGTACACTGGGGATTGCTAGTTAGTGATGTTCATCCAGATCAATTAAAATTTATTATGGGGAAACACATTTCAGATAAAATTTCATAAAACCAAAAAAATCTTATCTCTTTTTGTAAGCCCACTTACAGAACAGAACAAAACTCGGGTGTCCTATGGCAGCAGTGTCTGGCTTTGAAAATAAGTTGAGGATCTGCATTTCTGCTTTGCTTAGAAGAGTTTCCATATGAATGAACAGATTTACTTTAAAAAAGTGGTACGAAGAAGGGTAGCCGCCACCATTCCTACAGTTTGTTCCAGAAATGGGATGTCCAGGCTCAAGGATCAGGGAGTAACCAGAGCTGAAGGGCAGAAAGGGCGGTACCACAAGTAGCTCACTTGCATATTTTGTGCTACTTTTTGTGCAAAATGTGTCTCCTTCACATCATTTCAAACATGCAGATCAGCCACTTCCATCTCTGGACAGCAAAAGAATAATGATAAACTTGAATTACTAGGTGACAACATCTCAGTGAAAATTAAGCATTATAAATTTAAACACGTTAAAATTCTAGGAGATACTTAAAAACAGCAGGATCTGTTGAAAGGCAATCATGTTAAAGTTCAGTCTAAATTAACAAAAGCCTCCCAAGTGAGGAGGGAGGGGGGCTCCTTGGACAGAGCAGCGAACATCAAAAGCAGCACAGTCTCTTCCCTTAGGTTACCTGCATACACAGGAACACAGAACTGCACATCACTTTACACATTTACCAATGGAAATTTCGATGTAACAGCCTCAGAATGCAAGAATATTACCAAGAACTTCGCAGACTGGAAAATTTGTCTCCACAATACTAATCACCCATATTAAAAGTATGGACTTCCTCCTCAAGGCTTAAAATACATAACTTCACTTGGATCAAGACAGGGATTTCTTAGTTAGGTCGACTCTTGAGGGAGAAAAATATGAAATCTTACCAATGCACTTCTCAAAGTAATACCTGAGTGAGAGTTTTCCATTTTCAGTATCTTCAAGTTGGAATCTCATAATCAAAATACAGAAAGATTTCAGTAGACTTAACCTTCTGAACAACTGATATATAGGGACTCAAGGAAACAGGTGCTCCCTTGCCTAACACACACATTTTAATAAAAGAAGAAATGGATGGGAAGACTAAGCAAATAAAAAATGGGTAAGATATCCTTGGGGGATAAAAGAGCTTTGAGCAGTATGTATAAACGCATCACAGATGGTACCTGTCTCCAGCTAGGACTCAACAGCTTTTATCCCAGAATACTGCTGGAGAGACCACGGGACAAAATCTTCTTTCACATATGTCATTGGGCCCAGGTCCAAATTCTCTTTGGAAGTAACCAGAAGAATAACAACTGTGATGGATGGTAATATCCCATTAGACTCGCTTGTTTGATTCCTGAATGATCCCTTTAAGGACACTCAAGAGGTGAAGAAAGAAAAATTACTGTGCTTTTGATGGTAGCAATTAGACACTATATTTGCTTATACATAGAGGATTAACTTCCTCATCTTCTCCTCATCACTGAGAAATTGGTACAGTAAAATATGAGATGCCCTAGTGATGAATAAAAGTATTCTGTCAGTTCTGATTGCCAGAAGAAAAAAGCCAAAAAATATGTCATTCCTTATTTATTCAAAGAACAAAAATTAGTCAGCTAGTAAATGAGACACAGTGAATATTCCTGGATGAGGAGGGATAATAGGGAAGGCTTTCCCTGTTTCCATTTGCATGACTGTGCTGACAGTAGATGGGATTCTCATTTTCAAGCACTACTGTACCTCTGCAGTACTGCTTTGAAATTACAGTCATAATTTATACCTTGTACAATTGCTCGGCACATTTGGGGTTTTTCAGTTGCCTGTATGAAATTATTTTTTTAAAAAAAGGTTGGAAGTGTAAATAGCAGGAAGAGGTATCCCAGGGTTTGTTCTTAGTCGAGGAGAGGGCTTGCAACTTTTAAGCTGAACTGAACTTTGAGCAAGGGAAAAAGCTGCAGGTGGGTCACACACTGGATATGTAGCACCAGTCCTGTCATGAGACACATAAACATTAAAGGAATTCAGAGGCTCCCCTCAAGTCTTCTAGAGAAATTCACCATTCTGACAAAGAATAAAGTGAGAATGAAAACAGTTCATGCTCTCTGCTCACCAACTTGCCTCACAGTGGCTGCAAGGATCACAGGAGTGCTTAGAAGGATGAAGAAAGTCAATAAATGCCACACACCTTTCATCAACAGCACTTTTCTAACTCTGGAAGTCCCCTGCATCGCACACCCATGTGGAACAAGAGGAGAGGAGTTGTGTTGGGAGAGAAAAGTAGTGCCAGGTGTCTGGGAGAGGTGAATCAGCCACTGTGCATGGACTGAATAGAGATTAAAACAGGTCTGGTTTTCTATAACCTCAGAGTCTGAGAGGGATGCTGGGACACACACTGGGCAGCTAGGAAACACTTGCTTTGCCTTTGTAAGTAAATAAATCTAAGATACAATATTGTGTTGTTATTATCTTACATCTCTGCTCAAAAACACATTCTGCAAGAGCACCACATCGAGTAAATAAAACAGCCTATGATGAATTATTCATTGTGAATCTGTAACTACTTATTATTCTTCTAAAAGAAATATAACTCGCTTCCAGAGTCCAAAACCCGTCTGTGTGCTCAAAAGTTGTGACAATATTATTTTTGCTTTCCCCTTCAAACCACAAGGAAGATTGTGTATCAATCTGAAGCAGAGGCTAAAGGCATATCCAGAATGGTGTGTGACAACCTGTTTTATATTCTAAACTAAGACTACACTACAGATAAGTGCATTCAGCTATCAAGGGGCTGGGTTTCCTGATATATGACAGAGGAAGAAAAGTCAACTCCAAGCAAAATTTAGTTCCTTCATCCTTTGTAACTCTCCCAACACAAGCGAACATCAGAACTGGCAGCAATTCATCCCAGAAGGTTGTGGCTCCTGGCAGCTCCTCAGGACCTCCTCTGGTGCTGAGTAGCACCTCCCTGTGTGAGCATGGATAGAAGGAGAAAGGCAATAAGCCAAAGGCTATCAATGACTCCACGTTATCTACTTCTTTTTCTCCTACTCAGATCTACTCAGGCCAGCACTTCAGAGGGACCCTACACACGCACCTTCCTTCAGCCGGTGTGTCCCCAGTGCCACGAGGATCTGGGCACAGTAGACCACCCGGGTTTGGATCCCACCTCCACAGAGCCCTGCCTGCTTCTGGTGGCGAGGGTCCTGCTGGTCAAGGAGCAGAGACACTTGGCAAGATTTCCATTCAGAAGTTCTCCAGGCAAACCTTTGGGAATAAAAAGAGAACAGGTAAAATGAGTTGTTGAAAGACTATGGGTGACGGAGACGCATTTTATTAGATGAAAAAATACAGTTGGTTTAATCTTTACAGCAGCACTTTCCTATCCAAAACAGGGAATGTTTGGAAACATTTTGAGTGTTAAATTTACATAGGTTAAGTATGTGCTATGTGTCTGGAGCACTTGTGTAAAACTTTTGACAGAGCACCAATCTCCAAAGCATTCTGAAACACTAAATCATCCTGACAACACCTCTGAGCATGGCGTATAAAAGGAGCGAAGATTAAGAGGTTTGATTAAGTGTGAACAGTAGTTTTCAAACACGTATCTCAAACCACCAAACCACCCCTCTCTGCCAAGAGCTGAACACTTTGCTTAAAATGCACTTAGCAGCTGAAATCCTGCATATGTCAATGGAGCTCCAAGCACTTGCAGCTTTTCCACACGGGGCAGCTTTGTAAGTGCCTAAGGTACTGCCAGTTCCTTCAAGTGAGTGGCTAAAGCATCTCAGTTAATTCCATTTTCCACAAGTTGTGATACTTAGCAAGCTCTAGATAAAAAATACTTTCATTCTATATTCCATTCACACCTAAAGAGCATTAAAGGTCTTCAAGGAATTACAACATTTTGGAGCACAGGTAGGTGAATGTTGTACAGACAACAGTTGTTGGTGTGTACCAGCTTAAATGCCAGGAAGAACTTATTAAAACCACAGGGAAAACAGTGCTGTGTATCCGTGGAAAGCAGAAGTTATTTCCCCATCATGACTGAAAATGTAGAGCATATTTCTAACACAACTGTTTCCACAGGCAGAGTTTGCTTTGATTCACAGGTCACAGTATGAGGGGAGTAAATTAGAGCCCAAAGTTTTCCTGAGCTTCCTGAAGGCAAATCTTAGGCAATATTGTTTTTATAACCAATCTGTTCACACTCGTGCTGCTTTATGCTTCCACTCCTCTAAATTTCCTAGTTTACTTTTACCACAGAATCTTTGGGTTTTGTGTAATGTAAACTACGTAAAATAATTTCCTTCCTTTATTCTCAAGACAAATGCTCTCTCCTTTTACAGCAGATCCACAGCTGTTAAAACTACATATGTTCCTTAACTGCTGACTGATCAGTGTAAATTCAAACACAGTGGGGTGTCTCTGCAGAAAAAGCCTTCCATACCATGTATTCTCCATAGTGAGTATCTGTTCCTGACTACAGCTATGGCAAGCAAACCTGCATCTCAAAACTATATTTTGAGCACATATCAGTGTTCTCTTAACTTCTTACATTGTACATGATTTCTATGAACAAAGCACTTCCAAATTTTGTAACGTCTTCGTGGAAAATATTTGTGAGTACTGCCAATTACTCACATTTACAGGTACTGCTCAGATGAGCTGCCATGCTCTCTTAAATAACTCACAGCATCTTGTGCAAATCTGGATACACTCACAGGGTTCATTACCCCCAAAGAAAATAACATAGAACACATTTTTCACGTGACAAGTATCAAATACCTAACTCCCACAACATATAAGGCACAGCCAATGAATTCCTCTTTTCATTAGCTCCTTCTGGGAATTCCTCATCCCATTTCTTGGGCCTGCAGTGTTAAATGCAACCATAAAGGCAATGAAAAGTGCTCTCTGTCAAACAGAGGGTGAAGAGGATTCCTCTTCCACGTCCCTTCAGAACACTATGCTTTTCAGGTCTACACTTTCAAAATCAAAACTTTAAATATAGAACACATGCATCTCGCTGCAGCCATGGAAATAGTTGTTTTAAGGAAGTATTTCTTAAAACAAGAATTGACTAATGAAAAACTTATTATCAGTATCTGGCTTAGGAAGTCAGCTGCAAACTCTAGATCCTAAAGACTCATTTCCAGAGGTGTGAGCATCTGCTTCTCCTATTCAGCGTGAGCTGCGGGAGTTAACACCTACGAAAATTAGGCCATCAGTGATTAAAATTATGCAAAATAACTAAATCTGAGCTCAGAGAGATAATTAAACTTCATCAGCTCCTGAATCTAAAAAAAAAAAAAAAAAAAATCCTTTTATATATTCTCCCAGAGTAACCTGTGTGTGAGCAGTGTGCAAGGACAGCTCTCGGCGCTCCGCCAGCGCCTGCGCCGCTGGCACCAGCTCCAATCCCCAGCCCTGTCCTGCTTTTACCTGCACATGTCCTCAGCTGTCCAGTGCTCCAAAAACTAATCCTGACCTCCAAGCACTAAAAGGGACACATTTTCATAGCCATTAACAAGCCCACTACCCAAGGAGGTCAAAGGGCCCAAGAGTAGTGTTGCTACCGCTCCCAAAGTGTAACTCCAGAGCCTCCTAGCACAGTTCACTGCATTTCCTCTCCAGTCTTTACTACTTCACACTAATGCCTTATCTTTAATTTGGGCATAATGAACCTCAATTACAAAGTGATACCATCACACCTCTATCTCAGCAATAACCTTAGGCCGTCTTTAAAAAATCAAGCCTTAAAACATTCCCATTTTCCATCATTTAACTTTTGAAAAGCTTTGAACTTCCAACAAAGCAAAGAGAGTTTTTTGCTATATCCCTGTCTCGTAACATAGCAACCACAACCAAAATGAATGATATGAAGACATAATCATAATTCTGGAAAATCTATCTATTCCCAGCGAACATGAAAGCTACACATCAAGGATAAAAAAGATATAATACATTATTTTAAAACTGATGACTCAGTGACAGTTATAAAACAAACAAGGGCTCAATATCTTTCCGATTTATAGTAACCTCTTGGTCTCTTTTGTCTATAGGACTGATGTCCTTAATGTTTACACAAGTTTTATACCTGTATATACCCATTCATTTTAATTGAACGATCCCAAATTTATATCACAATAAAAGAAAGCAGAATCGCCTCCTATGTGTTTAAGCTTTTTAAGCACTTAATCCTTTCAGAACAAATAACCAAAGGTAAAACAAAGCGCAAAGCTCTGGAGTCTTACATGCAGTTAAAGTGTTTTATTTTCTTGCATTTAAACTATTGATTGTAGAAGTTATTGTAAACTTCAGTCATGACATTAAAAGCCCTTCCCATTTAACAGCAAATTTACACCTGTGCCACCTACCTGTGATGGGACCTTTAACTTGTATCTTTGCCATGGACATACAGGTTACACTTAACAGCGCAGTTCTGAGGTTTAAAGTATTTTTGTCATCTCTGGATCCTTTTAGGAGACTGGAATATAACTTCACCCACCTCTCTCTGTGAAGTACAGCTCTGCAAGTGCTACATCTTTAGCTGCTGCTTTTTTATGTCAGTGGATGCAGCCCACACTATGTACCTTCATTCAGCCATGGGGTGCTCCCTGCCCCTGCATTAAAAAACAGCCTCTAGAAAATCATAAAATCATAGATTGGGCTGGAATGGACCTTGAAGATCATCTCACTCCAACCCCCTGCTATGGGCAGGGACACCTTTCCCCATCTCAGGTTGCTCCAAGCCCTGTGCAACCTTGCCTTGGACACTTCCAGGGTTGGAGCAGCCACAACTTTGCTGGGCAAACTGTGCTGGTGACTTACTACCCTCACACAATGAAGAAATTCTTCCTAATAATCTTCTAAACATAATATTAATTTCTTTCTAATCCCATTCCTTCTGCTCAGTAACTTGTTCTGGTCCATGTCCTGGCCCATTTTCCTTGCTGTGGCTGGAGTATGCTTTGGAAAATTCTTGCTCTAAAAATAAAGCTAAAGGAAAGACTACTTGTTTCCAAATCAACCTAAAAATAGTGAAGAGAAGATTTCTAGGAACTGGAAAAATAAACAGGAGTCTCACCTTAAAGGATTTAAAAAACTAATCTGATTAGGCAAACAGAAAAAAAGAAGGAGTGGTTTGTGTTGAGACCAGACAAATGAAGGAGAGCACCTTTTATTTCTGCTACTGAAGCTCCTTAAATTCATCATCTTCTTGTAAGGGGAAGAAAGAAAAGATCATTGTTTGGTAAGCCTCAGCAAACCACAGATGAAGTGGCATATATTTAAGGGGAAAAAAAGCATAATCCTTTTAGGTATTACTCTGCAAATAGAATGTGGTCAAATAAGGAGAATAGGAGCATCTCAGGTTTCCTTATATTATTTCACAGGATTAACACTACATCTCTCTATGCCTGAAAGCTGCTGCTTTCCAATCTGAGCTATTTCCAGTTCCCAAGGACCAACACCAAACCACCAGGCTACAAACTGAAACATGGACCAATAGTATCCTTTACCAGCTGCTGAAACCTAAATAATATACATTTTTGACTTCTGTTCATTAATACAAAACCCTCGTCCCCACAGCCTTACATACAGTAAACCCACAGCACATACTGCAATATTATGGATTTTCATTCTCACTTGTTTCTTTATACTGAGTGAATCAATCAAAGTCTAGTAACCAGGCACTGCTGTAAAATTCTTCTGCTCAGTGTGAGAAGGTCATAGCCTACCACCTGCATTTTGAGATATTACATCCCTGGAAATAACAATTAACTAAATACAAGAGTTGTACTTTTTAATATTTCCAGTTAAGTGGCTCTATTAACCTGCAAGTTCAATGTCATTTTTCTGAGCTAGCACATGAGGCAGCTCATCCTCGCTCATGCAGATACTGCCCCGGAGGTGTTGCCTCGAGGTAGGGAGGCATAACAGGATGGGGAAGGTTTCAGAGTTCACAGGCTCATGAAAACCTGGGCATAGCAGCAATACACTGAAAGAACAACACATTTTCTTCTACAGAGAGAGAGGCACCTCCAAAAAATTATCAGTGTTATGCAGGTTCTCACCTTTTGGGCTCTCCTGGCTCTACACAACCGTTTGCCCTTCAATAGAGTGCAATGTCAAAAAGGGGAAGCGAGAAACCAGGGACAGACCCACGTCTGTTCACTCCCTGATTAACTTCCAGCCAGTCTCCCCCAATCAGGTGTCACCTGCACCCACGCTCCTGTACAAAATCAGCAAGACAATGTGCTAATCTATTGTCTTTGAAATTGATGTGCGATTGGGCAGGAGCAAAAATCACTCTGTAAGAGCCTTTCTGTAGGATGTAATCAAGCAAAAGAATATTTTTTTATACTTCCTCTCTTCTGCTAGCAGGGTGCATAAAAAGGATCAGCATTTGATTTTGAATGAGCCCAATGATACAGAGACACTTTTACAGGTGATGCCTTCCTAAGAAATGTATCTTGCAAAGGCTTTACAGAAGGTTTTGGCAGCATCTGGCAAAAGCCCCAAAAACTCATGAGTTGAGCACTGAGCAGATCTCCTATTAAACACACTCATTCACAGACAGGGAGATTTGTCTGCATGCATATAAAATTCTATCAATCCCAAAGCATTTTACAGTCAATCTCAGAACATGTCACACGAAAAATCAAGTAATATTTTATTTCCTTTGCAAAGCACACTATCAATCTCCTCTGTTAGCCTGGCCAAGCATAATGGCATGGGCTTGCAGACCAGAAAGGTGAGATTTTTCTCCTTCATGCCACAAACCAAGCAGGCTCTCAGGGACTGCGAAGCTTCCCATTTCAAGAAGCACCCAGAGGGAAGCTGAGTAAGGTAAGCTATTACCTCCAAGCAGTTCCCATTTTCCTCAAGCAAGACTGAGATTTTTTTATGGGGAGATGAAGAGGAATCATTAAATCTTATGTAAAAATTACGATTTCAAAGCCAATAAAAACCCAGCCATGGGGACCTGTCCAGTCTCCATGCAGCTGAGGAAATTCTCTGAAACAGCAATCAGTACAAAAGCCCTTTCAGAGAACAAGAGCAACTGCTCTCAGTTTTTAGAATATAAAAATGTACACTGTAGTGGGTGTAATTCAAATTTATTTCTATATATAACTGTAATTATTGTAACAGGAGTAACAAAAATAGCAATAATTAAAAGAGTAGCAGTAACAATAAATAGTGCCACTAATCACGGTTCACAATGACCAAATCAATGACCTCTCAGACACAGAGGAAGCACCACACGCGACTCTCTCCGTGCACAAACCGAGCAGGGAGGATCCGCAGGGGCTTCTTCACTTCCAAAACCTGGGCTGGGAGTTGTGGCCATACCTGGGGCAGGGCTGCAGCGGTGCCCTCGCTCCCGCGCCGCACGCTTCCCTCTCTTCCAGCTCCGGGCACGGCTTCCCCGCGCCCAGGGCCACGCTCCGCACGCCGCGGCGCCGGCTCCGCAGCCCCGGGGCCGGGCTGCCCCAGCCGCAGCGGCGCGAGCAGGGGCTCCACGGGGACCACTCGGACACGGCGCAGTCCTTGGGGATGACACAGGACCTGGAGGTCACGGGCGCGGGGTCTTGCAGGCAGAGGCTGAGGTAAGAACACAGTACAACAGCTGAGGAGGTCTTGCCTAATAAACTTCTTTTTCAAGCCAAACTCCCCACGAAGAAATCCCTGGTCATTCAATCATGTCTACATCAACACCAGTGCAATGGAAATAAGAGAAGTTCTAATGCAGGGCACATAACATACTTCCAATGAGCTCTGGGTGCAAACTTGCGTGCTGAGTAGTTTGTAAATAATGTATTTCATTTATCTTGGGTTAAAACAGACGCACAAGGCATTATATTTGCTCCTGTGTAGCTAGAATTTCACAGTTTGTCTTGTATAGAAAATAAAATCCAAGCCCAAGAGAAATACTGCCACTGGTAAGCATTGCAACATCCTGCACACAGGACTAGATGTCACCCATCCATCCATCCATCCATCCATCCATCCATCCATCCATCCTGCTGAGCAACTCTGCTCTTTTAAAAAGTAATTAGTCACAGGTCTCGGTTCCGTGAGGCTGTTATCAAATATGTCCTGTCCAAACAAGGTCACAGGGTTTTCCAACCTGCCAAACCACCAGAGAACCAGGAATGCTGCAACTGGGGCGAATTTTGGGACTCAATTACTCATGCTGACATCAGGACACAATCTCTCATTCATTCTCTAACACATCAAGACACCACGCTAGGCCAAATAAAATGGGAAACCAAATTCTAACGGCTACTAACTGATGAGATTTAGTATCAAGATACAAAGTCCCAGAATAAATTTTAGAGGAGTTCCAAAGCTGCAAGATCTTTTCACAACTTAGCAAATATAGCAAATGCGGCAAATACTTTTGGGAGAAGAGAAACCTTCAGACTAAGGCCCACATCCTTCCTGCTCATCCACTTCTGTCTCAGCCAGCTGATGGCTCTCCTGCATAGAAAGCTGTTCTGGTGGAAGGTGTCCCTGCCCATGGTAGAAGGGCTGGAACTATCTGATATTTTTGGTCCTTTCCAACCCAAACCATTCTGTGATTCTAGAGGGTCACCTCTCCTCCCCCAAAATGGGAGAAAAACCTTTCATTTCTCAAAAACCTTGGATAGGTGAGATAACAGAGTAGAAAAGGATATACTGAAAAAGGGCTGAGGGATGTATGAGCAGAGGTACCCCTGAAGCATCATGAAGAATGGAATAGGGGAAAAAAAAACCCAGAAAAATGCAATCACCAGGAGAAAAGAAAACAAGATTTTTTGACTTCTGCATAGTGTTATATGGATGATGCAAACTGGCCTCTGAAATTAAGACCACACCCAATGAATTCCATGTGAACTCCTAATTTTTCTTCTCCAGCCTTCAGCTGCTGGTGATCAAGCTTTTGCCAGCTGTAAGGAGCAAACACAGGTACACTTAAAAGGTGTGAACCAGAGCTGCTGCCAGGGAAGCAGCCACTACCTCTCCTGTTGTTACTTACGGCACAGTCTGACCAACCCACCTCCTTCTACAGAAAACAGACTGGGGCAATCATGCCAGGATTGCCGGGCAGCCTCATGGGGGGAGCAGAGAAGATGAAGGCATCGACTCGCTTCTCCAGTCTCAAAATTGGTCCCATTTTCACAAAGGTCAACGGGAATATTCCCAGTGATACACATCAAGTTTGACTAGACCCTCAGCCACCAGCAAAATACAGCATCTAGTGGCTTCTATTTGTACTTCAAAGTAAAACAAGAAAAGCTGTAACAATTTTTTGTCTCAGTTTCTTAACCCAGAATAAAACCCTGTAATCTCACAGGTCCTGTGAGGATGAATAAAGTACAACCAGCCTGTGATGCAGCCCCCTCAAAATGAAATTATTCTTGCTTACAATTTAAAAACATATCTCATTTCTCTATTACAAGTCAAATGCAACTGGCTGCAAAGCTGTCTCTGGTACAAAACATCAGTACTACTGAAGCAAGGTCTGAAAAGCAATAAACTTATAGATGTACTTACTAACCCAGGGATTTTGAGTCTTTTTTTTGGAACATTAGGTTAGGTGCAGTCACATGAACAGTCACTTTATTTCCCTTTTAATACTTTTTCAACAGGGGAGCCACTCCCGCCACAACATTAACAAGAAAGAATAATTCCTGATTTTGAGTAGGTAAAACAGTAGCACATAAAAGACGCTGTCCTAGCTGATGGTACCAGAAAACTCAAGTTTATCTAAGAACACAGAATGGGGGGGTAACTGATCTCACATTTTAAAAACTGATCAAAACTCCCCATTCAGATACAGTGCAAAAAGCAATACCCACTTTTGGGGTTGCACTACTGCAAAAGAGATTTCAGTAGTGCCTGATCTTTACTGAAACACCAAACAAAATGTAGCCTTTAAAAATCTGGATTGGAGTCTTCGTTCAAATGAACTTTGCCAATCCCAATTCCTGGCCAAACAATACTTCCAATAACTCCCCTAATGGATTCTCCAAACCTGTGCCAGCACTCTGTCTGGGAAAGCCATCCTTGCCCAGAAATCACCCCTGCACTGGCAAAAGCCTTTGCCAAAGGCTGAGTAGCTGTTTCTTTCCCTGAAAATCCCCTCACTGCTCCTGCTATAAAAGGCAAGATGCTAACTTTGTTGACCTCAAGGTGAATGAGACATGGAGCTGGCAATTTCCATCCTGCTCAAGTAGGCTTTTGAGGGAGAATTACAAGCAACTGCTGAACAGAAAGAAAATTAATTAACTTGTACCTACTCACTCAGAGCCTCCAAGTCAAATTAATTGTGACACCGAGCAACACAAAGACAAATGTAAAAACACTCTTTTGCATGAAATTCAGACACAGCCTTTCATGTCGCAGATGTATTTAGGACGATCTAATACAGATAAAGCCCAGACCTGTGAGACACTCACTGATCTGAGGCTGCAAACCAGACACAGATTTGTGCTGCTGTGGCTGCATCCAAACCAGCAGGGACAGGAAGCAGGTCTTGGGGACCCGAGGTACTATATCAGCCCTGTTTTTAAACTGATTTTCAATGTATTAATGTCTCGGGTTAGATCGTCTACTTGGGGGTCAATCTGGTAACTGTGATATAGTGGAGTACTTACAAAAGCGATGCTTTTTTCTATGTTACAAGCTTGGATTGACACTGTAAAACCACAGGAATTGTTTCCCAGCCCACGCTGCGGTGCCTGCGGCGTAGGATGGATCCATTAGTGAGCAGGCAGCAGCAGCACGGAGCCCAGCTCGCTCAAGTGGCACAGTGCCCTCTGAGCCTCTTGTGTGCTGAAGGGCAATAAACCCCTTATTAAAGAAACACACAACACTAAACCAAAGGAAACCTGCTCATGCCTCTTTCCCACTCCCAGAGTCGTGGAGCGCAGAACAGCAGAGGAGGAGGGAAAGCAGCCCTGGGTACCACCCTGACTGTGCAGCTCCACATCCCCATGGCTGTGTCACTTCGTGGAGCAGCACCGCCTGTCTCCTCCATCTCCAGCCATGCACACCCACGAGACACAGGAACTGTGCAGCCCTGACACAGGAACTGTGCAACCTGAACCACAGCACCTTCCTGCTCTGGACAAAAAGTAACTCACTGAAAATAGCACATTTTCCAACAGCTCGGTGCCTCTGCTACATGCCCTGCAGTCACGGAGCCGTCACATCCACCCCACGGGAATGAGTGGGAACAGGCCCGTCAACTGGAAGAAGCAGCACCACCACCCAGGAGCCGTGCACCAGCAAATCAGGTTGGGCACGGCACAGGAGTCACCCCTGCATTCCTTTCCCAACCGTACCAAGGCACTCGGAACCACAGGTGAATGCATTTCCTTACATTACAGGATGAGACAGCTGGTTATTGTTAAACCTTTCACACTGAAAGGATCATCCCCACAGCAATTGGACACGCTAAGGAGCTGTCACCACGGCCAGGCTGCTGGTACAGAGGCAGCACCAGCAGCACAGGGTACCCCTTCCACAGCCAGGCTCTCCCCCAGCAGCTCGGGGAGGCTCCTGGCAAGTGTCATACCTGACCAGGGAACTCATGTTCAAACCCTCGTGCTGCAGAGCGAGATAATGCTGAAGTGAGCTAAGTTAACAACCCATTTCCATTTCTTCTCTTTTTTAGCGGTGTCTCCAGTCTTGTAACGAAGGACCTACACCTACAGGCTGCTGGAATACACAATACCTGCTCTTTGCACTTGGCCAATAATATTAAGGTCTCATAGTGGACAGTCTTGCCATGTTTCCAACAGCATCAAAGCACTTACTTCCCTCAGAAACTGGCAGTCAGTGCTAACAGGCACACTTTGGGGAATTCCTAATGTATTTTTAGGGTCCTCAAGGGCTGCCAGGGATATTTTGGATACCATCTATTCAATCTGTGCAGCAGAGATTTCTTTGGCAGAAGAAACATCAGCCCCCTCTGCACCAGGGTGGGGAAGATGGGGAATATTTGCCTCTCATACAACTGACCTGAGGGAAAGGGAATTGAGAGACCTATAATCCAAACAAACATCAGTAAGGATGTCTACATTTTGGTGTTTCCAGAACTTAATGCACCAGATCCTCTGTTTTAATTAAAAATAAATGCTGGCTTACATTTGCGCTACCTTGGCAGACTCTGAGATCTCAGGGCTACAGAGGCAGCTGCCTCCCAGCACAGTTTGGGAACAGGAATAAAACCACAGTTATTATTGGACACCACTTCTAAAACCATTGAACCACAGAACCGTGAAGGTTGGAAAAGATCTCTATGATCATGGATTCCAACTATCAACCCAGCACTGCCAGGTCCACCACTAAACCATGTCCCCAAGTGCCACACCCACACACCTTTTGAATCATCCCCTGAGCAGCCTATTCCAATGCCTGACCACCAAAATGTTACTCATGGAAATGAAAAAAGCCATCACTGCTCCTCTGTTTCTTGTGCTTTTATATAAAAGCAAAAGAAATGAGAGATAAAACTTTTGGAAAGAATATTAGAAAAGAAAATATCCTTCTTCTCCAGCAGCTCAGGGACTTGTTTTCAAGCCTGAGCACTGAGGCTTGATTCTGACATCTGCCAGGAGGAATGTGAACATAGAATTCCCCTCCCAGATCAGAATCACAACCATCAAATAGCATTTTACAGCACAGCATTTTCACCTCCGGACTGCAGATGTTTGTATTCATCCAGAGAACAGAAGAATGTCAACACTGAAACTGCAAATATTTTTTTCCTAAAAATGTACAACAGCAAAGTGGTTAAGCACAATCCACTAGGAAATGGATAATGGAAATTTAAATTACAGAGGCAAACAAAAGAGTTGAACGCTGCTCCACCTCCGCCTTGACAGATGGGTTGTCCCTTGACTGAGTTTGACCTGAATTTTCACTTACAAAGGCAAAGTAAACAGAAACCCAAATCCAACTCTATTATATCACTGTTGTCATCTTACACATCGAATGAAGAGTTTAAGAAATATGTACATAAAAGAGTCCTAATGCAAATAATAATAATAAAAAAATGTTTTATAACTGTTTGCTTCTAGCTTTAACTTCTCAGTATGCTTAGTTGAGCACACACACCAGGTTAGAAAATCAGGTTAAATTTATTTAGGATTTCAATGTCTAACTACGCACATTTATTTTACTAAACTGCAATTTAGTGTCTAACCTAAACAATCTTTTTTTTTTATCAAAAAAGAAAATAAAAGGAAGGAACTCAAGTGCCTTTCTCATTATTCTGTACATTTTTACAACTGTGACAAGATAAGAAACCAAAAAAGAGCAGAAGTTCTGCCACATTCACTTCTTGCATCTTTTTCAGAGATTTATATTTTTTTTAATGCAGGGAAGTGCTTATGTTTGAATCTGCTATTGGATGTAAGACTTAAGGCAAAACTGAAACATTTTTCTGAGCTAAAATGAAACCTGAATTCTATCTGAAATAGTACAAAAAATTCCAACTTTTTAAATAAAGGAAGTCTTTAAAAGGTTCAAATCAAATCCATAACATCATTCTATTTTGATGTCATTCCTTTTATTTTCATGAATATAACATTTCTACACCAAAATCGTTTCTGAGGAAAAGCGGACCTGTCTCGAAGCCTATTGATCTTCTGCTGTTCAACTGTTGTCATTTCAGGTGTTTTCAAAAAGGTCTGTCCCTCCCTCTCCTCTTCCTTTGTCCCTTTTCCTTCACTTTTGAGAAATGTGGAACTTCCAGACTGAAAAGATATTTTATCAAAAACATCCCCAGCTCTGTTTCCCTGACACAGCACGCCCAGTCTTGCACATGCTTATGCTGCTCTCCAAGTAATTCCTATTTACAGCCCTGCCACCAGACACCAGTAAATTCAACAACCTTGGTAATACATTGGGCATCTTTGCCATTCCATCATAAATTAGGAGGCAGGATGAGGACATGGCCCCTCTCCTCCAGAGGCCGTTGGTGGTGGTTAGCTGACCACTCCTGTGACCTGCACGAACTGGGCAGTGCTGGAAGGCAGGTGATGGCCAAGCCCTGGCAGACCAGCAGCTCAGAGCCCACTGTTAAAGCTCGTCTTGGGACATTGCTGTCTCCTGCCTCAGTTTTCCAGAAGTTTAATTTACAGTGGTTCTTGCTTAGCAGTGTTAGTAGAGATGGGAAACATCGGCCAGGAAAGTGCAGGAGCCCAAATAAAGCACTTCTTTCCTGGTTTACAGCAGACACTTGGCTGCCTGCCAGCCCCCACTACAGGGTTATGCAAATGCTTTTACTCTTCTTTATCAGCAGCCAAAATACCATCGTTGTTGTAAAGCAACATCTGTAAGATCGGGCCCGCTCTTCAGAAGAGTGGCAGCAAATCTGCTGCACAACAAAACGAGGAGGACACTACCAGGGGATGCTCAAAGGGAGTCACTGTCAGGAGTATTTGATATCTGTGACACTCCAGGCCTGGAACTAAACACGGATTGGATTTGGGGCTGGATTTTTAGCTTTGAATTTTAGGTCCAAAAGGAGAGAGGAAAAGTGTGTGAGTGTCTGGATGCTGTAACAGGACATGACCTTTTCTCCTCTACTCCATCAGTGGGCTTTGCTCTTGCATTTGGAGTAAGAGTAAAGGATGGGTCAGGCCCAGCTCTGCAATAAATCTGAGACACATGCTCAGCAGAAAAAGACTGCCAGGAGGCGGCTAATGGAGCTGTACACTCCCAAAAAGGGGGCTAGATCAGCAAAAAAACCCAGAAAGGAAGAAGCTAGAAGACAGCTCGATCAAGGGTAGTCACTAAAACTAAAGCTCCCAGCACCCTCTGCACTGTCATCCAGAAATTCAATGTATAACACAGAAGAGAAAACATTTATAGAAAGTTTTCTCCTCCATTCTTAGAGCAAATATAGTGGTGATTGTGAGAGAGCAGAGCAAGTGAAATTTTAACAAAATCAAGATCCCCCTCCCAGAGCCACTGATAAGGAATGAGATACAAGAGGCAGGAGAAAGCTAACAAGCGTTAACAGACATAAACCTGCTGCTGGTCACACTGTGGAATAAATCACAAGTGATTCCATTAAAGTCAAGCAGCTACATAAGCATAAAATCTGTATATTTAGAAACAGCGTATATTTAGAGAGGAGTAATAAAGTCAAGATGTCAGAAACTGCTAGAATAGTTCACAAAGCCTGACTTTTTTCCAACTGATAAAAAAATACTCTGTTCTTGGCTATGGATGTAATAGGAGTGGGTAAGAAAAAATGTTAGAATTCGTATTTTCATCTCAGTATGTGTGCAAAAGAACTGTAGAAATTAACAGGGGTAGAGAATTGGATGTAAAATAACCCCTTCTCTCTACCATTTGAGGTTGTGCAGGTGCCTGGAGCTATGGATTACTCAGAAACAGATTGATTTCTGCAAAATTCAAGAGCAGGATTTTTCAAGAACTTCTAATACCCTTGAAAATCAGAACATAGTAAGATCTCCAGAAATTCTGACTTTCTCAGAAGTCAGTCAGTTTATCATTCATCTGTAGCTACTGACACCTGCCCAAATCCAATCTGAAGCCAAACAGAACAGCTCAGCTTAAATTTAAATGTGAGAAATAGAAAGAATACATCTTTCCATTATTTGCTCTACATTACTGTAACTTTCACATTTGAATTACAGCAAAGCAACCTATATATACAAAGAGAAATCATTAGATAAAACATTAGATAAGGACAGAAATCAACAACCTCTACCAAAGACGGCCATGCCAGTCGCCTACCCTGTACCAGCACCCAAGAGTTACACCCAGACAGGAAGGCTCCCCAGTAAGGACAGCAATCCCAGCTCTACTCACTGATTTCTTTCCAAAATATACCTTCTAGCATATCCACAAGGCCAAACTTTTCAGACTTATTTTATCCAGTATTGATTTGTAAGAATGAAGGAGTTTAGCTGATGCAATCTGAGCCTCTTCTACCAAATATATGCAGTACATGACTGAGAACGAAACCTCCCTCTCCCACAGCCAGGGCCCAGCAACAGCACAACAAAGTGATATATAATTCCATTTCCTAAAAACAAGAACAAAAGAAACCCAGAAGAGAATTATTAAAAATATAAAGTGTTATAAACAGTCACAAATCATAAAAGAATGAAAAATCTTCAACATATGCTAGAAAGGAATTAGATCAGGAAAAAGTTCATAAAGAAAACACATAAAAAACTCCATTTAAAACTCAAGAATGCGACTCATTCACTGTGGTGCTGCCAGGCAGAGCCAGGGCTCCACCACACAAATCCAGTGGGGATGAAACAGAGCAGGAACCACCCTTACCTCAGCGCTGCATGTTTTCCATCGCTCCTTACACACCTGACCTGCCTGGTTTGGTAGCCAATCTCCACCTCCCCGGCATGGTGGTGGGGATGAGCGCCGGGAAGTCCGGATGTGCTTCGCTCTCCAGAGTCCGAACCCAAATCCAGCATAGTCCTCCCCGCCAGCTCCACGTCTTTAGGATGGGGCAGCCGGCATTCGCCCCACGGGCCCACGCGGAGGCTGTAGGTGTGCTCCTCCTCCCCGAGGGGACAGGCAGGAGCCCCACAGGCTCTGGATTCCGTCAGATTGGGGCACGGGGCACCGCCGTAGAGCGGAGGAGCGATGACCGCCCGCGTCCGGTGCTGCAGGCTCTTGGCGCAGCCCGTGCCGCACGGGGACCAGCCGGAGAACTGGGACACGACGCAGTCCCGCGGGCAGGGCACCAGGCAGGCCTGCTCAGCGGGCGGCTGAGGGGTGAAATACTCGCAGATCTCGCTGGACACCACGGTCCTGTTCAGTTTCTGCAGGCAGCGGACGCTGCGGCGCTGCAGCCCGTGCTGGGCGGTGACACAAGCCTCGGCGCCCGCCTCAGCACCCGCAGCGGGGACGAGCCCACACCTGTCCCATCCCGAAACCTCCCACTCGAACAGCTCCAGGTGCCAGTCGCAGACCTTAAAGCACCTCCTCTGGCTCTCGGGTTTGTCCTGCTGGTCGCAGTTGGCGTGGAACGTGGCCCAGCCCTCGGCGTGGGTGCACCAGACGGCCCGGCTGCGAACGCCCCCCGAGCCGCAGTCCCCGATGCAGCGGCCCCAGTGACCTGCAAGAGAGGGGCTGGTGAGAAATGCCGTGCCACGCTCCCCCCGCGGATCTGCCCTGACACCCGACAGAACATCGTACGCTCACAAAACCATCGAGTCATGGAACGGTTTGGCTTGGAAGGTGCCAAGCCATCTCGTTCCAATCCCCCCTGCCATGGGCACCTTCCACTGTCCCAGGCTGCCCCAAGCCCCGTCCAGCCTGGCCTTGGACACTTCCAGGGATGGGGCAGCCACAGCTTCTCTGGGCACGCTGTGCCAGGGCCTCACCACCTTGTGAATCAAGAATTTCTTCCTAAAATCTCACCTAAATCTTTCTTAATTTAAATACATTCCCCATTGTCCTATTAGTATCTGCCCATGTTAAAAAATACAAATCACATATAAAAGATAAGACATATCCTGTCGTGTATTAAAAAGCAAATAACTACCAGCTGGCCCCTAAAATTGGTTAAATGCTTCCCAAAGGCTGCGAGTCGCTTCTCCCAGTGTATTCACATCACTGAATCACTTGGAGAAATCTGGGGAAAAAAGAAAGTGCCTCACAGTGCTTCAAATTAAAGGCAAGCCTTTAATTTCTACAGCAGTAAAATTCATCCCAAATGAATATTTAATTTCATTTGTACAAATTAATATAAAAATGATCATAAAAGAACAATCATCTAATAGGAAAAGAAAGTCATGTTAGATAAGAGGAAAACAGTCTTAATAGAGCAATTAGTCAACAGAATAAAGTGCACTGGGAAACAGCAGAATCATCATCCAAAGGGATAAAACTGTGAGGATAAATACATGAAAATAATCACCCTCAAGGTACACTGAGTAAGTCATTTCCACTTGCAGCACGTGGCACTATGAGAGGTGGAAAAGCCATCACTGAGGAGAAATTAAACAAAAACAAAACCCAGCAATGTCATTTTCAGTTCTGGAGCACATGAACATACATATGTAATCGTATGAGTCTTATTGAGGTTTTGCAAGTGAAAGCAATCAGACAAGGCTAAATAGAAAGATTTGTCTGTGAAAATATTATTCAATAAAAATCCAACAAATCAAAAAATAATGAGGGCTGTAAAGTACAAAATTGCTGGCAAACTGAAGAGCAAAGGTAGAGAAAAGCACTCAGGCCAAATCTTAACTATTAAGGGGATTTTGATGATCATCTCAAGGGGGTGTTATCTCATTCCTAAGTTTAAAAACTTTCCAATACCTCATAAAAGAGCCATTTTGTTCAGTACAAACATTGCATACGTAATTCTTGCCTGAAAATACACTGCCACTGCCCTATCTTTTCTATTTTTTCAAGGCAGAAAATGAACTTGGCAACAAGTAAGTCGATTTATATTAAGCAATGCTACTGCAGTCAATTTTTTTAAAAATTGATTTTAAAACTACCAGAATCAGTTACATGCTCATACTACAAAACCAAACACACATAAAAACCAAAACCAGTCCCGTAATAGCTGCAATTAGAATCCCAGGTATTTCATTCAGGCGATGGCAGTTTCGCTGGCAATCCCATTGTTCTTTCTCCATCAATAGAGGAGTTGATCCTCCAGAGACAGGGGCTTGACATTGTGTAATGAAAAATGAAAATAAATAAATAAATAAATAATTCTTATTTTTTTTTATTCTTAGGAAAGGAGGGAAAGCAGATAGAAACTGGATACCGCTGAGCTTCTTTTCCAATAGATCCCATGCTCCTCCTGCCCCATCCTCCAGGTCAGGGCTGCAGCTCTGCCCTTGGTCAGGCACCTTCTGCCGTGGTGGATGGGCTGGGGCAAGAGGGGACTGCAGAGTCCTCAGGGTTTAGACAGCTACAGCATTTGCTGAATCCCTCAGGCTTTGTGCAAAAATCTTTGTCCTTTTTATGCCTCTGTTTCACACCAAAAGACATCAGCCCAAGGTAAGGACTCAGTCATGACAGGTACCTCGAATGGGAAAAGGCAGCATCAAACTCCAGCGTGCTCTACAAGCTGTCCTACACTAATGACAGGCTTTAAACAGAATCCAGTGTGCCTAAAGACTGAATAATAAAAAAAAATTAATCTTTAAATATGCTTTTGAAGTTCAGTTACAGGGAAGAGGTCCACTGACAACTTAAACATTCGTCCTTGATACTTCACCTTGATCTAACAGAATATTCTTTTTTCATGCCACCAAGATTTGAAACCAGACATCAGATTGTGTAAACAGTGTCATCTAAAAATAATAGTCAAAATCCAGACCTCAAGTCCTGGGTGGTTTTTTACTAACAGAGAAAAGCAACAATGATTAAGCATCACGACATAATTGTATCATGAACTTACTTATTTCTGTGCAGCACCTCAGCAAAGACAGTTTAGTTTTTTGAGATGTGAAAGCTTCAATACAGGAAAAGCTTCATTTTACCAGTTTTATTTGAAGCAAAAATTTAAGAAAAATATTATTTCCCTTCAGCACTGAGCAGAACAGTTTTTTACTCACCAACAGAACCTTGAAACACATTACACCAATCAAGAATTTACCACCTATTACTTAAGATAGTGAATTGAATTAAAAATAGCATTAAACCCCGCCAATGGAGAAATGCCAAGCAGTTGTGGCAGAGGAAATCACTCATCAAACCCACCACTGCTCTTTCCCTACTGCACAGCACTTGTCTCTTTAGTACTTTTTGTACACTCCTGGGTGCTGCTCATGAACTGCTCTACTCATGAACAGTGGAATTACCACTCCTCACATTAACAGGATACAGAGACGCTCAGCTGGAGCCAGAAGCAAGGACTGGCCAATATTTAATGTCAGATGGGAATTTAGAATGAACAATTACGAAAAAAAAAAGTAAGCAAGAACTTGTAAGTAATTACACTGTCGTTAAACACATTACAATTTGCAATTATTCCCTGGCAAACATGCTAAAAACAGAGCCTGCTCTTGGCATAGTAAAAAATGAAGCATAAAAAATAAGGTTAAAAATCAGATGCAAAACCCATTACTATAGATTTTTCTCACTTCCTGACAATCTCCTCAGGACGTGGCAGTAAACTTATCCACAATGTTTCACTACTTAGTTAAATATCCTGTTCAGTAGCTTAAATGAGAAGAAAGCTCTAAATACTTCCTAGTCAATAGTCCGCTTTGTAATTAGAATTTAATTATTTTTAGAAGGCTCATGTTAAATTTACACTTTTCTTGAAATATATCTGAGTCAATTAAAAGAAACATTTCAGCACAATGTGAATTATAATATTAACTATGTTATAAACCCACTGGAATTCAGGCATCAGAAGCCTGAACTTCAGAAACATGCTTTACAACTCCCCATCTAGAATGGAAGGCCACTGGTAATTAAAGAAGACTAAATAAAACAAAATGAATTTCACAGTGATCTGTCTATAGAAAGTACAAAACTATGAAGATAAAGGATTGGTTGTCTGTCTCCTACCTATTGTAAGCTAATCAGATAACGGGTGGGTGTTTGATCTCGTCACAGCAGGACACGGGTGGGAGAAACAGACTGTGGATGTACATGGAAACAGAGAGGCTCCAAGCTGGGTGTGAGGAAAAACCTCACTGCTGTGAGGATAACCCTGGGAAAAGGCTTCCCCAAGGGACAACAGAACCTCACCCTTGCAGGCTTTCAAGATCTGACTGAACAAAGCCTGAGAAACCTGGTGTGGATTCAATGCTGAATCGGCTCTGTGAGGAAGTTCAACCTGATGGCCTCCTGTGGTCCTTGTCAACCTGGCTTTCTCTATGTAGGAGCATCTAAGTGATAGCAAGGCTTTCTCCAGCAGGATGCAAAAAAGTAAGTTTTTCACTAATAAATACCACTGAGATCTGGCCAAGTACCAATAAATACGCAACAGCACAAATGAATCCATTAGTCAACCAAGCCAAAGAGAAGTTCAACCAAATCACTATTTCCAAAAACAAGAAGTGAAACAAAACTTGCTGGGCTTGCAAAAAATTTGTAACAGACTGTGGGGTGTCTTTGTTTATGAACAACTGTGAACAAAGACATCCTACTGTTTCTTACAGGGCACCTGTAACACTACAAGCAATGACATGAAAGGGATTAGTAAGTCAAGACAATCTATTAAAGCAAAATTACACATTGTTCTGTTTGCCATCTTTCATCAGCCAGAAAGAGCTGTGCTATCACCCCGTACAGCTTCTCTAACCCCTATCAAAACACGCAATAACACAGCAATTGGAGTTTATTTGATGCACTGTGCACTGATTTGTTTTTCCTGCCTGCAAGACCTACCTACAACTGCACCATAATTGTGTCTGAAAGGATGCAGTGACATCTGCTCTCTGACACACAGGTCACACACACATAAGGCAAGCAGGCTATACAGACAATAAATACACTTTACAGACAAAATAAAACACCACTGAACACCAAACTTCAAAGAGGAATCCCAGTAAGAGCTGCTTAGTAAGTATGTTACTGCTTAATAAGAATTACTAGAATAATTATGCTCTGTTTATTGTGACATTTTAGCTTAATTGAAACCATTTCACCATCGGAGAATTCATTCAATAGTAAGCATCTCCCACAATGATTCTGTCCCTGTTGCTATGAACTGATCTGCAAACTTAGCAGAACTGATTTGCAAACTTAGCAGAAGATGAGCAATCAGTAAAATGGAATATTGTGTTAGTAATTTGTATCAGATAATAGATATGTTCCAGTGAAGGAACACTTAAAAAATTAATGGACAACCACTGGAATAGCCCTATTTTCTACCCATTTTTACCTTCTCTTTCAGTTTAAGTATCAAATTTAGGAGCAATTGTTCTAGACCTTAACAACTTCCTTTTGAACAGAATCTCCTAATTCTTACCCATCATAACAGAGACGCACAATTCATAAATGCCTGCCTGAGGAGTAATCACCAGATGTGATGTAACTCCCCCAAAATCCCTGCAGTGTCCACTTTAATTGAATACTTCTGTTTGAAACGTCCCAGAACCGCTCTGGATGTCATCCTTCCACCAGGGCATGGTTATGGGAAATGCAAAGCTCCAACTCAGCCTGAGAATTCTGAGATCAGGTAACTGAGTCAGAGAACACATGAGCCTTATTCCTAATGGCACTACAGCTAATTCATCTTCACTATTACTAAGAGACAAAAAATAAATCCCACTGAATGCGTTTCCTCAGAATAACTGGTTGTTTTATGAGAAGTTTTAATGAGATTTATGTAATTTTAATGTAATTTTATGAGAACTATGCATGTTTTATGAGACTTGGACACATATTTATTTCTCATAAGCCAAAGCTGTTGAAGATCATACAAACTACAACATAGTTTCTTACTAATATTTGTTTTCTTAGCATGATAAGAAGGCATTATGGTTCTTGGCACATTATGCCAAGAAAAGTAATTCTGAAGATTTAGATAAGGATCCTACTGTCGGATCCTTTCTTGTGGACTAAACAGGCTAAAATCTTTGGAGTCTACAACACCAGATCTGGGACATTTCAGTATTTTATAATACAAAGTAATGTTAGTACAGCTGTAGTTGGCAGAACTGCCCATTCCCTTGCTTTCTGAAGGAGCCCTCCTGTCTCCTTGCCCTGCATCTACTGCCACATCTCAGCCAAAATACAGATTATTTCCCTTGCCTATTCTTAACTGTCTCAATTATTTTGCTATTTATTATTAACAACAATTCATTAAATCCCTTTATACTATAATCCATAGAAAAGATTCTATACAAAAGACTACTGTTCTATTTGCAATGTGTCACACAGGGCATAAAAATTTCCTCGGATTCCTGGGATTTATTTTAAATATCTGCAGCACTTCTTTAAACTTTCATGACCTACACAAATGAGCAGTTCAGCAGCTTAGTTATTCATCTTATTTTAGATCGGAATAAACGTGAAATTTAGTGACTTACAGCCATGCAGCAGTTTGTTCCAATTTCACATTTCAGGTTTTTCCCTTACTATCCACATGCTGTAACACTCAAGACACACTCCAGCAAGAAAGACGTTCTGCAGCAGAATGTAATGAACACTGCTGTTTATGAAAATGCAGTGATTTACTAACCCCTTGGCACTGGAAGGCAGGACTTCCCAATATTAAGAACTAATGCAAACGGCATTAGCTGAGCTACTCAATCATGTGCCCACACCCCGGAGACAGCCCAGGGGAAAATATTCCTTCCTTTCAACTCTCAGTGAAAAAATAGAAAAATAAAAAATAGCCCCACACATTCCAAAACATTTCTGTAATATTCATCCAACACATTTTGAGGGCCTGTGAGAACAGATTTCTTGCACTGATGGCACTGGATATTAGGAGATGAGACCCTACTGTATATAAGCTTATGTATTCAAAAACAAAAAGAATAAATAGATGTTATCAGCAGATAACAACTGTAAATTGCTTACTGCGTATGAGATTAAAACCACCTCAGTACTGGATTATAAATAGCTATAATCAAACTCTGGCCTTTTTGGAATTCCAAACATCTGTGGAAACCAATTCTGTTTAAAACATAACAGCCTTTGTAAGGTGTTTGTAAATGTAACCTTAAGAGCAAAAGAAATGTTTCTTCAGTCACTCCACCTTGACTCTGGGGTTTGTAATCCCCAAGAGGAACTGTTATTTCCCAGTGGAAAAAAAAATCCAGGATCAACACAGGACAGGTTACACAGCATCTGCTCTAACACAAACCACTGGTTTACTAGTGGGGGCCACGGGGAAATCATGAGCACTGCTGGACACCCCTCTCAGCAGCACCTTCTTCTGAGCCCCCAGTTACACTTAAATCTTTTCTCCAGTCCACAGGAAATCTCCAATGCTGTCACGCACAACCAAAGAAGTTGAGGAGATCCACTCTGATATTTGCAGGGACCCAGAAGGAAGAGAGAGGTATTTGTGAATGGGGTTATTTCTCACCTGCCTGCAGGAACCGGGTGATTCAGACGTCTCTCCAGGTGGATACAGCTCTTGCACCACTGCCTTCACACCAGCAAGCTTCACACAGAATTTTTCTGCTTTTCCCATACACTGCCTCCCCCTCGCTGCCCTTCACACAGGCAGTCACTCTGAGATATTTTTCAAGCATGCAAAGCCAGGTTTCACCCCATGTCCATGTTCTAACAGCCCAGCTGGGGTACACTCAGCTCTGTGGAGTCCACCTCACCTGCATCTCCACAAGGAACCTCAGCAAACACCAAGATCATAAACTCACAGAATGGTTTGGGTTGGATGGGACCATAAAGGGCATTTCATTCCAATTTCCTGCCATGGGCAGGGACACCTTCCACATAACACCAAGTCCTGTCCAACTTGGCCTTGGACACTTCCAGGGAAATGGGGCAGCCACAGCTTCTCTGGGCACCCAGTGGCAGGGCCTCCCCACCCAGGCAGGGAAGAACCCCTGCAGACAGTGAAAACTGGCACAAAAGGACTCCTGAGAGAACCACAGCAGCAAACTTTCTGTCAAAGGTTCACTGCTCTGAGACAAGGCCTCGGTGGGACAGCTGGGGGAAAGCACTGGCAGCAGTTCAACACCTGCTTATTCGAGCTCCAAGACACACAGAGAATTCTTATTTTAGTCCTGTAATAATTCATTATCTGCAAACACCAAAGATAGAGCCCAACCCCTCTTCCAAATTGTGACAACTGCAGTTTCTAATTTTCTTACTCTTTCATGAAGCTTAAATTACATTTGTTCATTGAAATAACAGCAAAATTTAAAAAACTGTTTCAGAGAAAAAGTTGTGAAATAATACAGCAATCTGCACACCTGCAAAACCTTTCTGAAGTATCCAAATTTACTTCACAAGCACATTATCACAGAAATACATGCATCCCCCTCCAGACATCATTTTAAGGGACAACTAAAATTTTTCTGCTCAGCTTCATCCTATTTCCCACTCACATCTTTTATAACCCACCACAGCCCAGAAGCCCACACAAATTTTCAGCTGCTACAGAGATCAATATGTGATGGCAAAGAAATCGAAGTCCAGAGCTGCACATCGAGGTGCTACCAGCTCTGGCTGGGGTGAAAGGAGGAGGAGGAGCTGCTTCACCTGTCCCTCAGCCTCCCGCAGAGCTGACGTGCCCACACCTACAGATGTGTCCTCCTGGGGAAGTTCTCCAGGTGGGACCTCAGGTGGGCCCCACTTGGAGCAGCCCCTGCCCCCTTGCTCTGGAGCAGAAGTGGGGCTGCCCACAGCGCTTGGAACAGAAAAGGTAAAATATAGACATCATGTACTCCTACAGAAATACCTTCTCAACCATATGGGCCACTCATTTTTCCTAATAAACATTATAGAAGAGCTATACAATGGGCAGGAGTCCCACGGAGCCCAACTGCTGCTAATTAGTATTTCTGCAAAGATGGAGAACACCTATAATAACAATCCCCTGGCAACAGCATAATTAATTCATGTGAAAAGTACTATTTTTAAACATGCGCATGATCAATTCTATAAAAACTGGACAGAGGTTATTGTAGAATTCTACAAATTGCTTTTACTGGGCATTTTCACTTTATTTACAGTCCATATTTAATTATCCCCTTTCAATTATTAATAATTAAATTTCCATTTACTATAGACACTCCATATTCTCAAGGAAAAGTGTTTTGGAAAAGCACAACTCCCAGCATTGTTTGGAAATAGCTGTGCAGGAATAAACCAAATGAGAAGCTATGCCAAAACCTGGAAGAAAAGTGTTCTCCAGCAGTAAATCAATCTCCCTGTCCCACAGACACGGGGAGCCCTGGCTGCTGACAGGAGGGTGGCTGAGCAACCTAAGAGGGACAAAGAGCTCCAGTTTCCAGTGCACAGCAGGGGGAAAGGCTTTAAGCTGCCAGTGGTTTTCCCTTCAGGGAAGAAGGACAGGCATAGAGCACATACTAAACGAAACAAACAAACCCAAAACCAAACCAAACCAAAAAAAATAGCTAAATCCAGTTCACAAAAGCTCACTTTGGAGGGGGGAAAGTAATTAACGTAATAGGAAAGCAAGAACAAAGACATTAATGTCCTAATTGAAATAAACTCCCATCACATCATAAATTCTGTTTCTTGACAGCAGAACAGAATAACTAAAATGCTTCAGTTTGCACTGAGGGAACATGATCACATTACCCCGTTCTGGCTTGCAGGTGTTAAGATAAGAAAAATCTTGAGAATCTTGTGCCAAGAATTACAAAATATAACTAAGCACATTATATCTAGATGAGTATGTGGAGAAAGAAAAATCTCCACCCCATCTGGAGGCAGATTTTGCCAGGCATCATTCCAAACAACTGCATATGCAGGTAAGTGAGAGTAAAATATGGTCAGATTAAAATCTGAGCATCAGGCCAGACAGAGATCCGGATATCTTATGACAGGGTTGTATTATCCCATGAAATTTTCCACTAGTTTTACTTTTTAATTTAGTTTTTTCCTTTTCCAGCTGAGATTGATTCCATGGAGCAAAAGCCAGTAATGCTCTACGGATAAACAGAGAAAAGAGTATCATAGTTTGGGCCACAAATCTGTGTCAGGCCCAGGAGCCCAAGAGTTGCAACTCCTGCAGGGTGTTAACCCACAGTCCAGGCTGGGAACGAGCACATTTAGGGGAAGGGGCAAAGTTTGGGATGCTTTTTGTTCAAAATCTACGCTTCTGAAATAAAGCAAGCTGAAAGGAGAACATCAGTTGCAGTAAGTTAAAGATGGAAGTGTTCAAACACCAAACTGCACCCTAAAGTTACTTAGGGGTCAGTCTGGTAGATCTTTGCTACCTTTTTGGCAGGATTTTTGCTCACACTCTCCTGAATTTATAGTGAATTTACATTTCTGAATAGTCTTCATCTATCACTGAAATCCTAGCAGATGGAAACCCTTACCTACATTTTCACAAGCTTCAGCACAAGGGATAAAACCTGAACAACAACTGAAAATCTGAACAACTGATAATACCTAATCCTGAGGATGGTTTTGTTAGCACAGCCCCACATTTCTTTCAAAAACCACTACCAGATGTGGCAGGCAGCATTCAGATTTCCTGCTGGAGCTGTTTGCTTAGCAGAGATGGACAATTTTGAACTTGGGAATCTGGTCACTGTTGCCATAAAAGATCTCTCGCCCTGACTTTTTGAAATAAAAGAAGGGTGACACGGGAAAATATCAGTTACAGATGCACATATGCTCTATGTGTATTTCACATCCAAACACGAGCATCTGCTATCACAATGTTAGCCCACGCTTAGCAACTGAAGATTTTTTAGAAACAGACGTTCTTACACATAAGTAATCATTTAACAAGGCCTCAGAAAATGCAGCCCTTAATAGATTTAATTAACAGGTTAATGATGTGCATAGCATGCATGCTCTCAAAAGCAAAGATTTTCACATTAAGCTTGTTTCTGTTTCACAGAAGCAGCTTTCTGTAGAATATCTGTGCTAATGTAATTACACATCTGGCACTTCTGCTGCTTTCAATTGCAGAGATATTTACAAACAGTGCTAGTAATTTGCACAAGAGCATCTATCTGTTCTACTGTTTTACACTACAAATAAAGATATTTGCATGAAAATCCAATTGCAAAGAGTTCTCTTTTGTATTCCTGAGTGGTTCTATTGAATATATAAAATGATCATTTAGTTTGCACAATAAATCTAACACTTACACCGATGTCATGACTGCCTGAGATACCTGCATAAACTAAGCCTGCCTCAGGTTCACCTTGATATAAAGGGGTCAACTAAAAATTTTTAGATCATTTTAAATTAAACATCAGCCCTAGTAATCATCTTTGGACCACTGTGCCACCACATTGAAAAACTAATGTTTTAAAATATAATTTCTTGGCAATGTTCATTCATCATCCTCACTGTAACTGGGAAATGATCGAAAACCAGGTCAGAATAATGGAAATCCCACATTATCTCTACCAGTATTGTCAAGATAATGCAGCAGTTATTAATTTAAATAACGCCTCGAAGAACTATCACAACTTCAAACACGATTCAAGAAGATAAAAAGCCATTCCTGCCTCAAGCTGCTTTCAGTTCAATTTAGGTCACATTTAGGTTCATCATGATAGCACCTGAAATCCCTCAACTTACTAAATATTGACAGAAGATGTTGCTGCCCTAGCATTTAATCAAAGGAGAGGATGAGCCCAAAGTCCTGATGGGTGTTACTGAAAGGAGATGCTATCAAAGGAACCTTCCAACACCTGCTCAAGCTCAGGAATGGCAGAAAAGATAAGCCAAGACAAATATCCCTTTCTCCTTCATATGTTAAGGCACATCTGATTTAGAAAAATCATAAAGGATTTAATAAAAGAAAAGGATATACGTGTGAAAGAGCATAATATACATAACTGATGTTAAATATGTACGTACACACAGACATATATATGTGCTGTGAGATATTTATAGCCAAATTATCCCATTTTGCTCACATTCTGGAATCAATCATTGTTTTCCTGCTCAGTCTGTATCCAACACACCAGAAGCACACGTAAAATGTCATGATTGCCATACCACGGGTGCTGAAATACTGGAGCCAGCTCCTAACCCTTCCCACAGGAGACACTTCCAGTGCCTTGGAGGTCATGATGGAGGCTGTGGATGCTTTTGAAAATCAGATTATGACAGGCAATGGACAAAACACAGAAATCTGGTAACCTAATTATTCCAAATCCCCTGAGAGTAATGTGGACAAGCAGAATGAGGAGTGATTTTGGGGAACAGGGCAATAAAAACACTTAGCTAATAATCCTGAACCACAGATTTCAAATGGCTTTTAGTTTTGCTGCTTTTATATGAGTAAGCTGTTTCCATATGAACCAGCTCATTAGCATGCCCCAGCTGGTTCATTAACCAGTAGATGAAGATTCAGTATCACCACAAGAAAACAATAAAGTGCTACAGAAAGAGCCCTCTTAAGAAATGGAGAGGGCCATGCGGGCCTTTCCAGAAGGAAATCCAGCCCTGTCTTCTCCCCTGGTTTAAAGAATTACAAAGTTCACAGCAGAGTTTGTGTAACTATCCACCAACTACAGGAAATCTGTCTACACCCTCAGCAGACGGGGAACACGCAGCTGTAGAAAAATCAGACTGGTACTTCCATGAAATAAGAAAAAAATGGCTTTCCCACCAAGGATACTGATATAACTGCTCTTAATTGAGTTTTAATTTCACTGGGAATTCTTTAATTCAGTCAAGCCACTTGGGAACTATATTCTGTTACAAATGTCTATTCCTTTCTTATGATTCCCATAATAAACTTAATTCAGAATATTCGGAGGTAAATAAAGCCAATTTGATTTGGGATCCTTTGAACAGTAAGCCATATATTTTACATACACAAAGAGAAGTGACTGGTCAAATGCAAAAATCAATGAAGAAAAGGGAGCTAAGAAAATGCAATCCATATTCATTACATGTTTAAAACATTTACAGTCTACCCTATCTGAAGTTTAGAAATTCAAGATATTCATCATCTTTGAAAATTGATCTTAAATGACTTGTATTCCTTCTGCAATGATGCAGAAAGATTTTTAGTTTATATCTAATCTTGATCCTGCTGCACATACAGAAAGTGTGTTCCAAAAAGCATAACTAGAAAGGATGTATATGGCCAATAATCTGCATAAACTTCAGGTCTTTTTAAAACAAACAAAACTTCCGATTTCTTTAAACAATATTTACTGTTCACAGGATGTGTTTTTAAAAAATCCCTTCTTAAAGCTGGTATGTTAAATTTAAACTGTTTCTACTTTACTGCCTTAAGAACAAAGAAGAGGAAAATACCTCCTGACCTCTTGAGCTTGGGCAATGTAGGCTGCATTGTCATAGGTTCTCTTACTTAAAGACCAGTTACCTTTGTTGTCCCATCACTCTTCCCAAACCACTTCCCTGTACCATATTCCCATTCTCCCAACTATTCTAACAAACCAATAAAACAATCTTGACAGGCAAACTAAGCAACTAAATACTTTTCCACATTCATTTTTACTCATGCAAAAACACAGTATTAATGATTATTCAGTCACCATTTCCATTTATCTAAATTTACCTCATTATAATAGTTGCTGCCCAAAGAATTTTCTGCTGATAATGACGGATGTGTGATCACACACCATATCCACAGATAACCTTATTTATTTCCACAAGCCACCAGTTTCCACTATGAAAGCAGAAGATTCCCACCATGTGTCCAGAAAGCTTCACACCCAACTTTGCAATAAAACGAGAGAATGAAATAGTGTGTGCACTCCTACATTGCCCTGTACCTTCCTGGCCTTTCAGGACAGCTTCCCACAGGATCCTGGAGAAGAAACCATCAACAGGAGCATCATATTCCTCCTGGGGAAACACTCCAGATGCTCACAACCTCCCCAGGGTGAGAGCCCAACCTTAGGATGCATGGGAGCAAGGTGACACCAGGAAAGGTGTACAGGGTGGGAATTGTGTAACAACTTTAACTGCATTACTCTTCTCTGTAATGATTAGGTCTGGACTAACAATAATGACCCTCTTGCAGCTTCAGCCACATTACCATTAATTGACTTATCTTTACTTATCTCCTCCTCCTTGCCCAAGAGCAAGAGGAGAAAAAAATTACCTTGCAACACTTTGACTCATACTAGACATGGACTCTCAGTCTCAGCCCATACAGATCTGTCTATTTTCATTCCTGCAACTGCAGTCCCAAATCCTACCAGGACTGCAGTGAAACAGGACAGGGAACCACGTTCTCCCCGACCAGCCCAAGCAGAGCACTGTGCCAGAACACTGGAAAACACACAAGTGCCTGCTGTAACACAACCGATTCAAATCCTCAGTCTTGGGAATAAATCAGCCTCAGTAAGTAGAAATAAAGAAGTTTTGCATCAGCCCCCACACATTCACATTTATAGGCACTGCAATGTTTCTCCAAATCTTGGAAAACCAAGTCACTATGGCTTCCCAACTGCAAAGTTCAGAGTTTTGGGTATTGTAACAGACCTTAATCTTTTCAAGTAATTAATTTCATTTCACATATAAGAACTGAAGAACACTATGTATAACAAAGAGACTTATGATAGAAATGGATTTAACTTTTTCTAAACACCAACTAATCAGAACATTTTATAAACTCTTCCTTAGATCAAGGCTGTACTAAAGCCCTTCTCAAGTTTCATGTGTGAATAAAACCATCCGTAACAACAAGTCTGTAAGGCTTTCTATATTCATAATTTATGGGAAAACAGATTTTCCCCATCGAAACTTTGGTAAGTCTTGAAAACACCTTTTTATGGTCACCCTAAAAAACCCTCCAAAACCATGCAATTATAATGAAATTGCTTATACAAGCTACATTAAAATATTAACTCAGCATCAAGCATATAGATAAAGGGCACACAGCAGTAACAACAGCAAGTGTCATCAGGCCAACAGGGATTACAGCATTCAACAGCTGGACCATTAGAACAAGACACCGGGTGCCAATCACACTGATAAAAAATAGGGGGGAGGTTTACTGATCACCATGCCCCAGGGAGGAGGAAGAACAGCTGCTATTTCCTGCAGAATCCATCATATTTCCTCTCCTCAGGGAATTCAAGCCCCAGAAAAATGAATTGGTTGGGCAGGCACAAGAATTCATTTTTTTCCAGTCTATTTTTACGCATGTGTTTGCCAGCTCAAGGAGAAAAGCACTTTTACAGCAAGACTAAACATCTCTCCCTACAACATCCATGTTCTTCACTCAAGGGGTTTGCAGTGTCAGGACCAGCAGACACTTGACAGAAGCATCCATGGCATCATCTTCCAAAGGGAAACAGAGACAAACCGGTCTCCATTATGTCAGCACCAATTCCAGGTGAGCAGACAAGAGTCCACATTCCTACTCTGTTCTTCATTTATCTCTGTCGTACATTTTGGATGCCAAACTAATTGCTAAGTTTCATTGATGAACCTCAGTTTGCCAAGAAACATTTTACAGCGACATCTTTGAATTTCCAAGTGGGTATCAGGCTGTTATATAATTTCTTTTAAGATGTCACAGGAAAGAACTCCGTATCGACTCGGACTCGCTTCCCACTGATGCCTAATCCATATTACAATAATAGTGTAAATTATCCCTACGGAGTGGTTAGCTGTTGTGGTCAGATCACATTGCAGGCAGACAAGCTCAACCAATACCTAAACTGTGAGGGAGAGTGGTAAATGTGCTGATTATGTAAATGGAATTGTTTGAAGTCAAAGATGCGGGCCTGTATTTCACTGATAAAATGTGTAAAATAGAAAAAAACACTGCGTAAGCAATTAAATTTAACTTTTTAATCAATAAAAGGCAAACTGGGACCTAAATCCACTTTATAGGATTTAGGAATCAAAGTCTTCCTGCAACTGAAAGCCAGCAGTGATGCCCGTTTAACTAGAGGGGAACTTACTGTAAGACAAAAATGTCACATTCTATCTTGGTACCACACACAAGACAGTCTCATGCCATTAGATTAAGATATTGGTGTAATGATGCTCCTGATCTGTAGTTCTGGCTGGCATTCTTTGTAAATAAAGCTGTACTCTCAACACTTTTGATGGCAACACCTTACAGGAGTTTGACAGATGAGCTCACCTGTCCTTGTTAACACTTCGGATTCATTTTTTGTAGGTCCGGTATTTCTCCAAGGACTCCAGGGGTAGGAAGCACATTGTGCCTTTAAACTTGAACTTTCATTTCATTTCCATGTTGGCAGAACTTGGGTTGGTACCAACGTGCCCAGAGCTGCAAAGCATCGATTCTCCCACCGTGTCCTGTGAGGAGGCCACACAAAAACCAAACGTGGTGGCTCAACAGAGTCAGAGCATGGCTTTGATTTCACTGCTGGCTGCCAAATACAGAGTTCACTTCTCTCTCGCCTCATTCATTCATTTCATACAGTCATAGAATAGTTTGGGTTGGAAGGATTTTAAAACCATCTCATTCCAACCCCTGCCATGGGCAGGGACACTTTCCACTAGAGCAGCTTGCTCCAACCTGGCCTAAAAAAATTCCAGGGGTATCCACAACTGCTCTGGCAACCTGTCCCAGTGCCTCACTACCCTCCTAGTGAAGAAATCTCATTTCCCTATGTTGCCACTCAAACATGGCACAATCTGCCACAAAACACAAACTCCTCCTCCTCTTCACAGAACTCCAAAACTTCAGCAGTTTCTACAGACACTGCTAATGCCAAGCTTTTTCTTTACCATTACACCCTTGTGAACTGCTGTTCTATATCTTACCTGACATGAACTGCAGCTTTATCAATTCCTGTGCTTTGTAAAGCACTGTGCGGGGTCACAGTCTTACTGAAACAACAAATACCCTTAGTGGTGACACTTCCACATATTCAAAACAACTGGGAAATAGATGCAACACATGCCTATAAACACACATTCAGAGGTGTCTACAGATGCAGGAATATCTGAAAGCCAAATTTACAACACACAGTTGGGGCTGCAATGGTCAGGCCTCAGTCTGAAAAGCACCAAACGACTACCATCTGCAAGGCCTATGATAGTTCACTAATTAATGATCAAGATTGCATTTGCTTCAGCATAATTTTGTGCTTTTATATGGATATCTTATTTGATTAAAATTATCACAGACTAGAGAAGTTTATTAGGGCCAATAATTTCTTAATGCAATTAAAACCCCAAGGGAACAATACAATGTAATTTTTATTGGTGAAAGTGATGAGAGCTTATAACCAAAAGGGAGCCTACTTATTGATCACAATTATTCCAAATTATAAAATTAAAACAAATTGCATGAATTTTCCAATAGTTTTTTTTTGTTAATACCTGAGTTAAAAGAACCAGTTTATGTTAAAAGTGGCAGAATGAGCTGATCTTTGGGTTCCTTCTGGCTCCTCAGTATTCACCTCTTTGGGGAATGGATTATGCAGCCTTTTTCTCCTCCTGGATGAAATCACCCAGTCTCAAAATAGCTCTCTGGGCTATTGCCTCTGCTTCCCAACCCTGTTAACACAACACCTCTAATTCTTTCCCTTCCACAACACTGTGACACTTCCCATTAAAATGAGCCCAAAAACCATTTCTCCACAGCGCAAATAATTATTTATTGTTTCACCCAAAGGTATTAACATGGAGATTGGAGGGTAAAAACAATAAGAGATCTCTATGAGTGGATTCTATGTGTATACACCTTATCGTGTTCTTTTATACATTTTTAGAATACCTCCACCTCGGCGCTGGTAAAACAAATTTTTCTCTTTCCTATTCTGTCATTCTCTCTCTCTTGTCATCCTAAAGGTGTTCCTTTTCTTTCTCTGCCCAGACAAGAGCCTTTCAGGGCTTAGTAAGCTCCTTACCCCAAGACCTGCTTAAGAAAAGCAATACATAGCCCACTGATGGGTGCCAGAATGTGATTTATTTCCATTTCACAGCTTCCCCTGAGAACCCAAGTAATCACTGTGAGAACATCTCATCACTGCCACTGGTTTAGTCCCATTTGCTCCCCCTTAAGAGAGCCTTTTGCTTTAACATCTGGTATTTAACCAAGATAATATTATAGCGTGTTCCAAATTCCACTATAGTATTCTAAAAAATGTTCCGTTTTGAGAAATAATGCTTAGCTAGTAAATCTACGCTGGATGATGGCCTGTTTCCAAAGAATACAGACAATATTCCACCATTCCTTACACCACCCTATTTAAGCATTTTGTAGTTCTGATGAATGAGACCCAGTATCTGATATGCCACACAAAAACTGGAAAGAAACTACCCTTAAAAAAAAGAAAGTTCTAAAGAAGGTATTTTACATTTTCTTAGCCAAAACAGACCTAAGAAAATAGTCTGTAGAGGAATAAAAGGCAGATCAGTGAAATACCAGCCACCATTATCTAAGTAAACCTTTCTCCAGGCACCTACACCCTTCTGCTGGGATATTTACACCAGGAGAGGCTTTTCACCAGCAGGTACAAGCAGTGGCACCCAGAGCCAGGACATTTACTCCAGGAAAGGATTCACACCAGCAGTGGCACTCAGAGCCAGGACATTTACTCCAGGAAAGGATTCACACCAGCAGGTACACGCAGTGGCACTCAGAGCCAGGACATTTACTCCAGGAAAGGATTCACACCAGCAGGTACATGCAGTGGCACTCAGAGCCAGGACATTTACTCCAGGAAAGGATTCACACCAGCAGATACACGCAGTGGCACCCAGAGCCAGGACACTTTCAGGGCCATCAGCCACCTCACGGGAACCAAGGAGAGTCACGGAGGCACAGTGGAAAAAGGCTGACTTCAATATAAATCAGCTTCCTGATTGTTCTTACGAATTACATAAGAGAAATATCACAAGAGCCAACTGTGTGACTGGCGCTGAACAATTTTCCTAAGTGTGCTTAATAGCACAGGATACAGGCATTTCTTCCTGCGTCAATACTCCACTGCAAAAGCTTTTCTCCTGAGGCTTAGAGAAATCCTTCCTCCTCTAATCCTGTTTTCCAGTGACAACTTAAGAACTGAAATGGCAATAATTTCCTGTCTTCAGTGCTAATTCACAAACTGCCAAACCTTTTCTTTCCCTCCGCTGTTCTACTCATCCTCACAGAGTAAGAGTTTGAACTGTTCAGCTCAGTGAGGAGTAGCGTGGATGGGTAGAGAAGGATGGGGAACCACTTCTTCTTACATTACACATTTGCTGATTTTTAATTTCCACTCTCTTTAAAGAATACCAAAATCATCTTGGATCAAGGCCACTTAGCTCAAGGCAGTGATGCTTAAACTCTCCAGCCCCACTGGCCACCTTGTGTCACAGAACAGCAGTTTATAGTCACTTGCAATACACAGAATACCTATTAATTGCAAATACTTATTTTTAAAAAATCCTCTAATAAATCAGCACTGCCTGTGTTTGTCAATTTATTTGCAGCAGCTCATATACCCAGCAAGCCTTGCACTGGCAACAGCATTGTTGTGTTGTTAATCACATTTGTCAATTACGAACTGCAACAATTAGAATGCTGCTTGATCTTTAAAGATTTCAGAACTAATAAATTAGCTATATATATGTGTATATATATATATATATACAAAGAGGTCTAAGAACAGAATACACACTCACTTCAGACTTTAAGTCTCAGATAATTCTGCACAGCAGACACTTTAAGGGCAGGTTAAGTACTTTTCTTCTTTTTTTAAAATGATTGGTGCCAGTTCTGAACCAGAATACTATTTCATCCTAAAATGGAACACTGTGTACAGCCTGAGTCAATGCCTGTGAAAGTCACTGGAATGCTTAGATATATTTGTTCTGTATTTTTATGATAAAAAAGAAACAGAAAATTCTATGCCTGCAGTGTGACTCAATGTCAATTAGACACTAACACCTCAGGCATTTTCCTTCTGGTTTGATACTCAGTTCCACAAATCTAAGTTCAAAGGGAAGAGTTTTTCCAAGCCCACATTTGGGCACAAGATGTGTTCCCTATGAAATGGAAATCACCTTCTAGTAGTAGCTAGTGTAGAAACAAAAACGAATCAGTGTTTTCAAAGAGCAAAAAATTATATTGAAATGTCCTCTATAGATATTTGGGGATTTGCAGCCAACTACAGCCCTGCAATTTTACTTTCGTTATGTATTTTCTGTGAACTGCTTCAATGAGAGTGCAGACAGAGGAAGAATCACACATAACTAATTTTTATTGACTAGATGTCAGAACTCAGAAACAAGCCTATAAAAGATACTTGTGATGTTTTTGTAAGAACAAAACACCACTGCTGAGAGGACGGGGTGGGTATGAACATGCACTGACTGGTCATAAAGGGCCCTCGAGGGAAGGGCCCTCCACGGCTGATGGAGAGCAATCAGCTTCTCCAGCAGCAAACTGGGAGCACCCAGGTCATGGCCACATGTGGACCTTCTGCCAGAGAAGCTTCTCTTTCAGCTGTACAGACACAGCTGAGGTTAAAGACAGTCTTTCCATACAGCCCTGATTTTTCCCACTGCCTCACCATGAATCTGTACTTATAAGTCACTTTCCAAAAAGTATTTTGAAGGTATTTGGCTTAGAAATTCCTACTTTCAGGAGGCATATCCCATTAGTTACCTGGAATGTTTTTAAGCCCTGATAAGTAGATACTGAAATGGTCTGTTGAGCCACAAAATGCTGAAAACTGGGCAGGTTCATGGGAATAGGTGGGGAAAGACTTAATTCACCACAAGATGGTAAATCAGGTTAAAAAGGAAAAGCACATGCTTTCCACTGTGAACAGCTTTCTGAGCAGAAACTAAAATCTCAGAACTCCTTGAATCTGGGTTTAAATTGTAATTTTCACCTCTGCAATCTCTCCACTACCCATCCACACCAAACATTAATCTTCTAATTAAATAGCACAGACTTCATCCACAGTTCCACCCTAGCAATGCTATTCTCAGCCTCTCTTTGCCCCTCAGAAATAATGCACTAACATTCAACTCTTTCTAACTTAACAGTCCCAATCTTGCAAGAAATATTCCACCAGCACAGATCAACTGGCTGCATCACTATAGCAAAATCCCTGACTCTCCATCTTAAATTGATTCTTTTCTCCTTCATACATATAATCTCTTAAGCCCTACATTCAATATTTTTGCACAGCCTATAATATGTTCCTAAGACACACACAGCAGCTCCAAACTCATTCCCTGCTCCTCACCATGAAGTGCATCTCAGTAGAGAGGAACAAATACCTCATTTTAGAGAGGGATCCAGGGAAGAGGTCCCACACAGCCACGGTTGCAGGAGACTGCCTGAAACAGTGAAAACTGGCTCAATATATAACTTCAACCATTCATATCTTTTGTGTTCCTATACCCACTCCCCTTAGCAGGAGAAAGTACACAACATTTGCATCTAACCTGAGGCAGAAAATCCTAGAAAATATTCATGACCAAGTAATACTTGTATTGCTCAACCAAATTTATAGTTATAATAAATAAAGGGATCTTACAGTATTCAGCCTTATTTTGGCTGCTGTTTAACCTTTTCTGACCAATGTAGAGCAGGAAATTATTTTGCCCCCAAGAAGGTTGATATGCATTTTTAAAGTGCATTTTCCTCTGATTTCACTGAATTCCAAATTCTCCTGTAATGACAGGTGTCACGAGAAGAAACAGAAACTCTTTTTTAATTGGTCCTCTCAGCCTAGCAAGAATTTTCAGAGTGCAGGGAGCTTTCTCAGACAACATGTTTATGTACTATATTTTCATCATTTAAGAAGGTCTGGAATGTTGCAAGGATCGTTATCACATGACGAAGAAGGTTAGGCAAAGCTTTTTATCTTGGTTGCTATTAAGTGCCCTTTTATTGCTGTATCAATCAACTAAATGATTCCCAAAGTCTGGTGTAAAACAGCATGTTGGTGGAGCAGGCAAAGCTGACAGTAGGTGAAACTGTAATCTGTTTACATCTTTGGACTTGATGGCTTATGCTGCTGGTGAGGCATTTCCTAAATCTTTCATTATTGTAATGACTGGAAGACAAAATGAAAATGAGTAAGAGGTTGTCTGGTGTGCAGGTGACTCCTTGAAAGCTTTGAAAACCAAAAATAGAGCCCATAAAAACAGTACTAAAAGAACTTTATATGTTTGAACTGTAGGTATGGGGAAGCAAAAGAGGGAGACCAAACAACTTTGGAAATAAATGGAGTGAAACTGTGATGATGCAGATGGGAGGGAACCAAAAAGAAGATGGAAGGATGATTCTCCATGTGGTTTTCATAAATTAGGTGGGGAAAAAAAATGGATTTTGAGTTAAGAACTTCAGATTTCAAATTCAACAAACATAATTATGGCTTTCCACGCTAATAGCAAGGCCCAAAGCTGTTCCCTTCAAGCAGTTCAGCCCTTCTGTCATGACTGCAAGATGAAGCACAATCAGTTGCTTTTATTAGACATGGTTGCTTTCTTCCCCAAAAAGTGAATGTTCAGCAAAAAGTAACAAAATGCTGTTTATTAGTACACTCCATGAAACATTACAGTGCGGGGGAAAAAACAACCCAGTAAGTCAGGTGCATTTCTTTAACAAACTGCATCATGCAAAACACTGAATTTATAAAAGCACAAGTGGATTGGCTCTGGCTGAGATGCAGCAGTTTGAAAGTTTCAAAGCAGCAGTTTGAAACAGATGGGTCACTGGTTATAAAAGTTTGCTACAGATGGAGAATTACTACAAATATTTTACCACTTTACACTTGGATCTAAACTTTGCATAAAATACAAATAATTTTCTCTCACAACACTGCTCTGTTCTTAAAAAGAGACACTTCTGCAATTATTTTGCAATGTCAGAGAACTTTAATTCTCCAAAGAAATGTCCTGCATATATTAAAAACACACACCTCTGTTCAAAGCTTCCCTTTCCATGAAGGAAAGAACACCCACAATGTTTCATACTCTGCCCACTGCATCACGTACTTGCCACCACACTTGTGTGAGCACAAGCCCTTCCATACAGCAAGAGGTTGCAGAAGCTTAAACCAGCTGCTACAGGTCAAGTAAAAATCATCTCCTGCTGTTGCAGGACTGGTCCTACAGCCAGAGCTCCTCAGGGAGCAGAGTGCAGACCTGGAGATGTCTGTGACGGCTTCACCATCAGCCCCACGGCTGGCACGAGGTCTGCACTGTGGGATAACCCCATCTCAAAACGGGGAAGGCCTCAGGATGCTGCCATTCTGGAGCTGGATTTCTCCAAACGCTATTCCCCTGATCTAAAGCTCTGAGCAGGATGATTAGGAGCCCTGAAGCGTGCAAAGCCCAGCTGTTCCTCACAATGCAGGAAAAGCCCTCCTTAGACCATTTTAAAAGCTACAATTTTTTTATCTCTGTCCCTCATATATATCAGAGACTACGTGTTGCTTTTCATCAAGTGCCTTTTATTAAGCCTACCAGCAGTTTTATCAGTAAATTTTACTGTATATAAAAGTTTCCTGTACTTCACTGTACAGCTATTTTGTATTTGATTTTATCTTTGACTAGATGGGTTGTTCAGAAAATTTCAGATAGGACACCTGCTTTACAAATGAATTAACAAACAGCAATAGCTTTGGAAGATCACAGGTAAAACAGTATAATGAGCTCAGAGGTTCAGTTATTTTACTGCTCCTAAAGGCAACTCATTCTCACTAGGCAGTGGTTCAACAGACTGCTCATACCCCTCTGAAGTATGAAGGACTAAATGCTTGCCTTTATTTCTTGGGCTTAAATGTCATGGGAACAGAGACAGAAATGACAGTATGGGCTTTCATTATTAAATTTTTGCAAAATTACTGAGCTACAGGTTATATCAAAAGAAACTGCTCCCCAGCAGGTACATCCTGCTGTAGTCATCTTCATCAATTCCCTACACTCACAATAAAACAATTTTACAAGAGCTTGTAACGTGGTAATATTTGTATTAAAACACCTGGAGCACACGGAAGCACACACCACTCTCCTGAAAGGTCAAAACCCAGAATTTTCAAAGCCAAATTTTACTATCTATCAACTCCAAATTATTCCACAACGTGAGAGAGTGTAGCATGAGTAAATTCAAAAGCGTGCCGCTATCAGAAGTGGGGTGGTGCACAGAGGTTCACTCTCCCTCATTCCTCCAAGTAAAGAAAAAAAATGTAACTCCCAGAGGCTGGGAATAACATCAACCTCCCGAATCACATGGAACAGCAGCAAACACAAGGAAACCCAAAAGACGTAGCCACCCACCCCCAGCAGGGCATGAGGTGAGATGCGCTCTGACACTACAAAAGTCCCACAAAATATGCACGAAAAAGTTATTTTTTTGACTGCAATATATGAATGTCTAACACCAGTGGCAGTAAATCAGTAAACATTATTTAAATTGCCAAGCTCTAACAACCTTCATGCCCTAAAAGTGTACTTCAAAGCCATGTTGGCACAAACTAACCAGGGCAAGGGTGCCATGATGCATTGGTGAACTTGCAGTAGGATGAGTAAACACAGTAAGAGAGTCTAAATATGAAAATTTTTGAATTACAGGGTAATTAGGTGCTTTTTTAATGTATCTTGTCAGACTTTTGTCTCAGGCTAACACACAGCTGTGGCTTTGGTAAAAGTAATTCATTCACCATAGACTTCAGCTTCAAATGAGGAAGAGTCTGAAGTTTCAGCTTAATAATTCATTTGCAATTTTTAAATACTGCATATATAATATCAATATTTCAGCACTTTAATCACTGGGAAGCTGAACACATGCTTAATTTGAAGTTACAGAAGGAATGATGTGAGGCAGCCTACGGCCGGCACCTCGGCTCTACCCTTGGAAAACATTTCACTTGCAGACAGGGCTATCCAGATCTGCTGGGGTGAAATGCTCACAGATTGGATTTTCCAGCCTGTCTTCTACTCACACAGCTGCATGAAACAACCTGTAAGACATTCAAAGATTATATTTGTGAGACTGGGGTGTTACAAAACTAGGATTTTAATGAAATATTCTCAAAGTCGCTGCACTTTACACATAAATTTTGTTTGGTTTACAAAATAAAGGTAGCACAAATATTCTGAAGTATGTAACTGAGCAGCTTTTGGTTCCCAGGTACTGAAATGCTTTGGGTCATAAAAGGCACTTTTGGTAAATGCCAGTGAAGGCTTCCCCAAAACAGCAGTTTTAGCACACACTGGGCATCTCCCTCTGCCCAACCAGGGGAGCTTTGAGTATGAAACCGCTAACAGATGGCAATGCTTTACTTTATAAAGCTGATTCCAGTAATTAAGAATGTGAATTTTTCCACTTCATTTCTGCTGATGCAAACCCATTAGAAACCTTGATATATAAAAGAAGCCCACTTCTTGTGACAATTTAAGTGTGACTGCTCAAAATTTGTCACAGACATAACAAGTGTTATCTGGGCTTCATCCAGCCTCAATCAGATTTGCTCAAAGAACCTAACATCACTTCAACCCACACTGCTGCTCTTCTTTAAACAAAACCATACAAGATCCAGGAAAAGAGAAAGTTTGCATGACACCATTGTATCTTATTCTCCATTTACTGCTCTGAGGGGATATTATCAGTTAACCAGCACCCACGTGTGAGCAAAGTGTCATATTGGGGCTTTTTAATATCTGTGCTTTAAATAGTACCTTCACATTTATGTGTCTATTCTATGACATACAATGAACAAAAAAGACATTTTTTTCATTACAATAGTGCTACACATCAGTCACAAATTATTAACCAGTATTTTCTGACAGTTCAGTCTGTTTCAATTATTTATTATTTGGCATATGCTTTACATTTTTTCTTAGATTGTACTTTTCCTGTCTTGTCAATAGGAATTCATATTTGCTATTCAATTTACATAATGTGTAGGCTCTCCTGAATCATCAAAATAAGCTGAAGTAGTAGGGAAGTGACTTACATGAATATCAACAACTCCTATTTTTCACTCCTAGTGACATCCATACAGAAGCCAAAGTGTTGAAAAATAATACCAAAAAGAACAGGGAACAAAAGGCCAGAGGGCAGGCAGCATGATAGGAAAAACATCTGGCATTAGGTAAAACAGGGTAAGAAATGGTAATTAATAGAGGAGAGGGTTTTCCTCGGGGCACACCCATAGGCACATGCTCACCAGTACTGTATCCAGCCAAGGGGGGTCCTAAACATGATTTAATTAGGACCACAAGGCACCTCTGCTGATCAGCAGAGGAATCCTAACCCAGCTCTAAACAGCTGCAAACAGACACCACAGCCACAGTGCCAGAAAATAAAACTTAATGGTTTAAAAACCAGCCAAAGCACTGGGCAGCAGCTGGAACAGATGACTCAGCCCAAAGAGGTGTCCCATGGTCACTAACACCCAGCTAAAACCATGCAGGTGATTGTGGTTGCAACAGGTGATCACCACAGGGAAAGCCAACAAAGAACTTTATCAACCACTCCTCTGAGTGACATGCTGAACCTCATCACTCCTGCCCCAATTTTCATTGTAAGAAATATATTTAGGTACAGAAAGACAAGTTCAATATTTCTGGTAGGGGAAAAAAAAAAAGGTGTATTTTATGCTTCTCCAAATTTATCAGGAAATAAATTTTTTCTGCAGTGATAAAAGGCACAGTTATCTATGCTGAAGTGTAAAGCAGTACCAGGCACAGAACATCTTCAGTGGCAAGGAGAGAGAGTTCCACTTTTCTGCACAACTCATTACTGACAAAACCCCAAGAAAATCTTTATAATATTCTGTTTCTCATTTCATGAATTTTTACAGCTAATGTGCCTTCAGTCAAGAATAATGTAGTGATTAGAACAGAGCAGGGCAAGAATATCTGGCAATGTAATACCTATAGTATTTAATGAATTTCTCTCCTCCTAGAAGAAATTTATTGATCACCAATTTTTTTCCCAGCTTTAGATCAATTTTTACATCATTTAGCATAAAGTTTCTAGAATTAATTCATGAGAAGGTACAGATAACAAGCTTTGAAGGTAACAAGATATTGATTTGTGCGACTTTCTATGCTAATTTTAGGATTTGATCACAGCTAATTTAATTTGACTGGTGCTTTTTTACTTTCAGATATCTACAAAATAACTTGAGGATGAAGATTCCCTTTGACAATAACTTCAGAAGACTCCATCAGGAAATAAAATCAGGAAAACTTAGAGTTTTGTACTCACTTGTGCACACACACTCAGGCATGAATTCACACACCAGCTTGTTTAGTGACAAAATCTATTACCCAGAGTGATCTGCCAAGACATGAGGCCAGGAGGTCTCAGCATGGAGCCACCTTTTGATTAAGAGTCTCCACTGAAAGGATAATTTTAAAAATATCAGGAGTAAAAGATGCATTTTGCTTGAGCAGCGTTCAGCACTATCTCGTGTCGAATCACTTTGTGTGTGAAGCACCATGTGCCAAATTAATGCCATTTCCACACTGAAATAGTTTAAGGTATGATTTTCACACTGGAGCTTTCCCATTCCTTGGCACTACCTCTGTGTTTCCTGGGATACCACAGCACTGGACAAGCCTCCCGGACAGGGATTTGTTAAAAGCACAACTCCTGATCTAGGGCAGTAACTGTTTGGCAGCCAAATTAAATAAAATCTAGAAACCATCTGTTTTAGAAACTTTAATGATTAATTTTAGGAAGATGTTCTAAAAATGAGATTATTTTTGGCATAGCATTTATTTGTAAGACATATCGCTAGCAATCCAGCATTTTTCATACCAGGCTTATAACTACATTTTCCAGTTATCCATCTGGGCCCTTTTCAATTCAGTGGTTTAATTAAAACTCAATGGTATTATCAATCTGTTGCATTTTTCATTTTGATGGTTATTACATTTACAGTACAGCAGGAGTACAAATTAGAGTAAGAAGATAAATCTCATCTTAAAATTTCATTTCTCTATCTTCAGTAACTTTTCTTGTCATAATATTTTCTAGCTCATTCACGTTCATAAAACAGTTTTAATGATCTATTTTTTTTTATTACAATAAGGGGAAATAGGAATAAATTATTTTTCAATAGCTTGACACATCTCACAGGGTGTCTCTCATCATTCATTCCATCAGTCTGGTCAACAGATGGGCATCACACAGCAAGGCTGGGAAAAGGTCCATGACAGGGTTGATATTAAGTTTTCTTTTCACCTCTTAAACATGTAATCTGGCAGCAGGCAGTCGGGTACATATTTAAGAGACAGAACCAGAGATAGAGATGTAGGGAAAATGTAACAGATTCCCCAAAGAAGAGAATGGGGAAACAAAAATTGCAATGTTGCAAGTTGCCAGTAGATTCAATTAATATTTAAGAAGAGCATAGCTGTGCTTCCAAACTACCTACACAGTCCTGGAGGACTACAGCTTTAGGATGCAATATCCAGGGCCTTAAGGAGTCTATTTATCATCTTTCCTTTGGCTTTGTGCAGCATTCCCAGAGCACCCTCTGTTTCCTGGGGGGACAATTCCCCTTTTCATTTCCCAACTCCAAGCCTTGCAGCAGAGCTCCTACCACACCAGAGCTGCTTGCCTGGCTCTGAAAATGGCAGGGCATTTGGAGCAACACAGTTAAAGACTTATTAAACCAAATTCTAGAGCTGGCTTTGGTACTTTTGATTGCTACTGTGATTAAACAAAAGGGGGAAAAAACCATCTGGGGGTCCCATGCTCAGTGCCACTGAATCCTTCAAGTTTTCAGGATGAAACATTTCAAATACTGCCTGTGGTATGCAATATGATAATCAATAAGAGGAAAGGAAAAAATGGAAAAGAATATTCACCCTGTATCACTAGAAGATAGGCAGCAATCTTAAAACCTTACAAAAATGTAAGGCATAATCCAGTTAAAAAGCAAGAATATACGGAAAAGGAATATGATTTACTAGACCAAAGGATATAGCTAGCAAAACCAAACACTCTTTCAGCCTGTGCCATAGCAGGGTCATGATGAATTAAATTTTGGATGATGCTTGGATGTCAGAAGCACAAATTGTTTTAAGAGTCATTTAGACAGATTCATGGCAGAGTTCATCAGGGCTGTGAAGGTTATTGTCCCTCATAATGATGCAGCTCAGGCTCCCATCTCCAGCTCAGGGCTTCCTAAAGCTCCAGGCTGCCAGAAGGGAAAGGGGACACCAAAAACTCTCTATATTCTCCCATTTTTACAGAGTGTGCCAGGCAGCAGGCATGGCAGTGCTGGGGACAGGGGCAGCCACTGGGGCACTCTGGGCTGGCCACTGCTGCTGCTCTCTTGGACTCACCTGAAAGAAGCAGAAACCAAGGGTTGCTGAAGGTCAGTAACAAACATACCTTTATTCTCACATACATCATCTTCCGGCCTTACACCAGCGAAGAAACTCCTAAGAAGCATTTATCTGATTAATGTTTTCCAGCAATCAACCTGTCTGCCGGGACACCATTTGTCAGAAGTTGTGCCTGGATTTGTGGTGTTCATCATTTTGTTTCCGCAGACCTCACACAAAGTCAGTGGAAATTCCTGCTGACTCAAATGTTGGACCAGAGCCAGTGTATCCACAAAAAGAAGTGGTTATACAGCTTAAGGGAGGAAAAATTACTTAACTGCTTGGTCAAATGAGATTCCAGCTTGGATACTGATCTTGATTACTGAGGGAGAACAAAGAACAACACAGTAAACTCTGACAGGCATCATGAAATCATGATGTCCAAAAAACAGCCTGTATCATAACAAGGAACGTCATCTAAGGCTTAAAGTCTGGCTTTTCCTTGTACTGTCAGCAGACGGTTCCTTTGGCTGAATCTTTATAACAGCGGCATTTTAAAAAATAAAAAAAGTTTAGATAACACTATTTTTCAAGAAACACATGCAAATAGCAATTTTGCAACTGATCAGTTTTGACACACCTGGCTATCAAAATGTTCAGCCTTCTAAGAAAAGGCTGCAGTTAGCTGAGAGGAGCTACCAAGAGTATGTCTTCAAGCTGACATTCCCAACAAGGATTTTAAAAGCACCTTGGCAGTACTGACTGTACCCATCGCCCCCAGCCAACACCCACGAGACACATCTTACCCCACACACACACAAGTGTCACTCACTTCAGCCAACTCATGTACACGTAACTGTGAAAAAATGCTAACAAACCAAAATAGAAATTAATCTTAAACGTACACATAACTGTTCCAGGGTCATATAATGGGAGCACTGACTAGTTATCTTTCTGCATGAAGTATTCAGAGGCACGAAAAGGGCTTGGCACTCAACTTGCATTAACTTTTGATATGAGTCAGACACCCAATTATCCTTTGTGCTGCTGAAAAATCCACCCTCATCTCTAATTCTTGTATTTGCATAGGAGTTGACATCTATTAAAACATCATTAGGTATGCAGTCAAAACAACATAACACTTCAAAAAATTACTGGTAGTCACAGTTAATTGCCTATAAAATATTTCTTTAAAAACTCAGTAATTGGATTCAATATTTCAGGTATCTCTTCCATAGATTTTGGGGTTGGATATTTACCAGGAGAGCCTCAGCTACTGGTATTTGCACCAGAAAGAATAGAAGGAAACTACAACACAGTAGTAGCCCTATGCTTTATGACTAGTTCTGACTTAATTGCAAAATCGTAAGTAAAAGAACTGAAGTGCCTACCAGTTCAATATCTATTTACACTGTTGTTAAAAGGGTGATGTCTATACACTTGAAACAATTTTGAGCCCAAATCAAATAGAAGAAAATCTTTACAAGAGATGTAAATGATCATTGCAAAATACTTTATGAAAAAGCTAGAAAGAAGCACAAGCTTGTTAAGAAGGACCACAGAAATCCGAACACGCAGAACATAAAATGGTAAAAAAAAAAATAAAAATTACAGATTAGCTTTTAGAACTTACCACAAAATGTAAAGAAAAAGAGAGGAAAGGTGGTTAGCATCAAGGCTAAGAAATAGATGAGGTTTCAAGAATATCAGGAGCTAAAGGAATCATGCCAACAACATGATTAAGTGCCTCCTGGGTCCTGTGAAGTGGTCATTAGACAAGCTCAGCCCACCCCTCTCAGACACTGAGTGATCCCTCCCCAGCCCTGGATGGAACACTTCGGTTCCACCGTGCCCTGAAGGACACCCAAGTGGCCAGAACACACATGGATATAAAGCATTCCTGAGCACTGCCCTGACTGCTGCCCCTGCTCCAGCCCAGGCACACACACATCTCTGCTTGGAAACCCCAGCCAGCCCTGCACCAGAGGCTTTTTTAAAAGAGACTTTTTTCCTACAGTCATTTCTGATGTGGTCATGTTTCAAACAGTCTGGTTAATGCACGAAGTGCAGCACTGGCAAAATACTGGGAGAGTTTCAGGACCACACTTCCTTCCCTTCAGCAACAACTCTGAGCACAGAACTGTGCTGCACAGTGAACACCGAGAATAAAAGGGGAAGAAAAGGTAAATTAGTGACAGATCAATAACCTGCCAAGAAATTATCTGTTTCTTTAATAAGACAGAAATATAAACTGATATCCAGAACAACATTTTGCCTTGAAACTGAGTAAGAGACTGGAAATTACATCAACTGAACAAAATACTAAAAATTTATGAGTGCTCCATCACTCTGAAATTACTGCAGACAAACTGCCTATTTACTCAGCTGAAGCCAGCTATGGACATGAATAAGTATTTCTTCTTTGTTAAAATGAAAATAGTATTTAGTCTCTTAAAGCAAGGTATAATACAGCAAAAACTGCAAGTGCTTTCTCATCTATTCCTGAATCCCTTTATAAATGGCAAGGCCACTTAGCAAGTAACAGAAATGGATGCAGCTGCAAAGTGAATGGAGATAAGTGGGGAGATGAGCAGCCACAGCTGTATCACGCTGCTTAGTACATTAATTTAAGGTAATCCCATGGCTGGGATTTAAATATCATCTACAGAAAAAGCACTTCCAAGAACCACTCCAAGATGTAGTTTATCAGAGTTTTGTATGCCAGTGGAGGCAGCCAAAACTGCCCAAAAAGGTGTCCTGTCCAGCACTGAAGAGGATAACCATGAGCCATCAGCCAGATTAAACAGCAACTAAACAGAACTACACAGACTTCTGAAATAAAGAAAGAAATCGGCTTGAAAAGTATTTTAAAAAGCATCATTTTTTTTTTTTTAATAGCAGAGGAGAGACAGCAGTGGGAGGCAGATCTCACAGGGCACAACATCCACATCATCTGTGGGAGCAGACCCTCCACAACCAGGGACCGGGATGATGATGAGAAACTTCTGGGGATTACAACTTAAAAGGTGTTTACAAAGTTGTATTAAACCTCTTGTACTGCAGCTCATCTGGTGCATTACTGATATTGGCCCTGAACATACAGTTCACTGCGTGCTGGTTAATTATGTCCCATTAATAAATCAATGAAGCGCTTTGATCCTGATTTGATTCATGTTAGATTATTTGAGCAGCTCCTCGCTGCAGCAGGAAGGTGTCACAGCCCTCCCTGCCTGTCTTTCTGACAAACTGAGAAACAATATGCTTCATAAAATTCATACTGTCAAAGATTTTATCGCTAATTCAGCCCCTTGAAGGAAATTACTGATCGGTTTGAGGACTGACCAGGGAGAAAAGCATTCCCCATGATTTTAGAAGGAGCAAAACATCTTTGCATGAGCAAAAATAACACCATGTTGACTTTAGGCAAGCCTGACCACTCTTCAGATGCATAAAAGTCCACTGTGGTTTTGGACAGCTGACGAGTTTTAATATCAAGTTTATTACTTCTTCCATTAAAGAATTTATTTTAGAATAAGCAGAGGACTGACAAAACTATTAAAAGCACAGACATTCTCTTCTGTCTCAGTCTGTTCATTGAACTATTTTTCCCCCAAAGCAGACAGGCACTCACAATAGCACAAAGAACACCTGGCAGATCACAGCGCAGGAGGACGCCTGCTGCAACAGCAGCAGTTAGCAACTTCCAATTTGTAATGTTGGATTTTATTGTTAGTTTTCTGCTGCAAATTCTGTTTTCCTGCAATTCCACTAAGCCTAGGTGAACTATATACCATTTACCAGAGTTTAACTCTCTGCTGACTGGTCCCCATAAACAGCATTTGTTGGCACAGCCATGATTTAGAGAAATGGGAAAAACAATCCAAGAGAAAGTATTGTAAAAGAAAAGTGACAATCACATTTCCTTTTATTGATGACCCTGAGCACAGTAACGTGCTGGCAAACATCCTTCTTCCCACTCTATCACAGCCCTCGGCGCAGTGTGTCCTACACCACCACTCACCTTCAGTTCACCTTTTTTTTTCTGTTTTCCTGATGGATGCAAAGCTGCACAGGGACAGGTCAGAGCTACACAAAAGCAGGCAGGACACAGGGCTTGGGTTGGCAGTGCAGGGTCAAGAGAGAGAAAAGAGATCGCAGCTCTAGGCCACTCTCACTCTTTCACTTCCCTTAAAAGTATCAAGAAGCTAAGTGGTTGCATTAAAATTAGGAAGGATGCCCACCTGCCCTCAGTAGTTAGTATCCTTCCAAGGAGCCACTAAAGCCTTTTGGGAGAGCTCTCTTTCTGGAAACAAGATCCACAGCAGTCTGTATGCTTGAGAAGGTGGAGCCCAAACTGAATGCAGAGAAATTGACTGGCAAAAGGTATTTCCTGGAAGGTAAATGTATTTATTCATGCTATGGCCTTTCTACCTTCTGTTAAATTTATGAGCTTTTATGTTCTGTTATATTTTCAGCATTCAGCTCAAAAAACCACAGTCATGGCACAGAACGAAAAAATCCCATAAAGTCAAAAAGCATAAAGAGAGATTTAACTGCCTCCTCTTAATTTTTTTTCAGCTCTGGGATAAATCTTTGATCCAGGCTGAATGTCTCAGCTACTCTCCAGTAGGGGCAGAGGAAACGCACACCTGGAACACCTCCTGAAACTGCTTCACAGCTCCTGGGCTCTCACCACAGCCCAGTCCAAACACATTCCAAGGCCAGGGCTCAGAGATGTCAGGGATGGTGCCTACTCCCTGCCCACCCACTAGGATCTCCACAGGCAACAGAATCAGGATTTCTCTGGAGCCTCTGTGCTGCCTGTGCTGCTGCCACCCATAGATTTCCACATGAGTTCTCTACCCAAACACATCAGCTCTGTCTGATCTGTCCTCAGTAGCTGCAAAATGCTGAGCTCTAATATATGACAGCAAGGGGGTCTAAATCATTCCACTTTTGAGCTGTCACACACACACACAAAGCTTTGGATGAGGCCAGGCCAGTCTGCCAATCTGCCACAAAATCTTCTCAAATTAGGAGGGAAAAAAAAGCAAACAACCTACTTTATTTAGCTTCAGTTGTTTTCCTCCTCTCCCAAAACTGTGAGCTATAAATTTGCCCAGAACAGAGCCCATTAACACAATTTCTAACAACCAGTAACACCACTGGTACCAGGCAGCTGTCACCAGCATGCCTGCTAAAGCTTTATAGACTGCTCACAGAAAAAAGCTGGAACAGTACCTGGGGGTTAGTTTTGCATCGGAAAAATACGAGGCTGGAACATAATGATTAGACTTAGAAAAATGATGCAGAATCTACCCAGCAGATATGTTATCTTTGATCCCACCTGGTTTACAGCTGAAGGGAAATCAACCAGCCTTAAGAAAGAGACTCCAGGATGGATCACAACAAATTGCATAGGAGAAAATGAAGCTCTGAAAATTAAGCTTTAGAAGTTTGTAATCTTCATCTATGAGACCTACACCTGAAGCCATGCTCATTTTAAGAATATACATTTCTCTGTGGATTTTATATATGTAGAATAAAGCACGTAGGAATATACGTATCACTTGGGTTGGAGGAGAAACCAGAAAACAATGTCAATATTTCATTTTAATGTCACAAAGCAAAATTCTCTTTCAGGGAGCTTTTCAGTAACTCAATTCCTGCTCTTCAAGAGGAAGAAACTTGGAAAAGGAGTTTCAATTTCCGAAACTCCTTTCTTATCCTCCTCATCACGGGCACACGGAATCATTTCATTTGGTAGTGTTATACAGGAAATTCTGCTACCCTCATTTCTGAACAGAATCACTGAAATACTGATTAGCCATAAGATTTTAAACTGAAAACATGTTTTAAACAAGATCGGCTACATAAAAGAGTAACCCAAAAGACTTTATATCCTCTTTCTAAAAAGGATTTTTTTGGTTTTTCCTATTTAATTTTTTTGGTCTTCTCCTCACGAGAACCACTCAGATGTCTTGGTGCTGTGTACAGTCCAGCTCAGCTCTTTTCTCACTGCCTGTGAATGAAGTGGGCCAAGAGCATCTCAGGTGCACGGTGCTAATGCAGCGAGGCCTTCACTGCTGTGCAGCAAATGGGAAGCAACATTTGAATGTTCCTGACTCGTCTAATGTCACCCAGCAATACAGATAATGGCATGAAATGCACAGTCCTCGAGGTTGGCAGAACAGATGGAGCCTTAACCTTTACGGGAGACTCTGGTTACACAGCTTCTGTATCTTAAATAATTTATAGGATCTGATCATATGGGAGCTTCAGCTGTGGAAACAGACGATGCTGAAACACGATCTGATCCAATCTGTTCATTTGCCACTGTTCAAAACCTGGGAAAGGTGAACAGGTCGCCCTGCAGCCCACGGCGCTTGCAGGCATGGGATTTCCAGCCCCATACACTTGTTTATTCCTGTTTAATTGCTTTCAACACAACCCAGCATCAGTTTGTGGTACACCACATTTGCTCTAGCTAATCAACTTTAATCCAATTTTGCTCTAAAACCAAGCAACTTTTCCCCAAATTACAGTTCAGATGCACTGCAGATGAAGATGCAAGTTAGGCAATCACTGCACATGTTATCAGACAAAGGAGTAAAAAATAGTAGTTTGCTCTTAAGGTAGAGTATTTAGAAATGGGTACAGTGGTTCTATGGGATTGAGATGGTAAACAGGACCTCAATTTTAGATACACTGAGAGGAACCTTTAGCCTGAGAGCAGCATTTGTGCTGACCCCCAGGGCAGGCAGTGCTGGCACAGGGACACTGGGGGGGCTGTGGACATAACACAGAGCAGAGCAACCCCAGAAATGTGCACATTTCCACTTCCACAGAGCAACAGAGCAGGGAGAGGCGAGTGAGGAAGCAGCACAAGCACGTTACCCAGGTCAGAAATACACACAACAGCCCATTTTTAGTATGCCTTGTCAAACAGCTGGGGCAGTCTGAAAGCTCCCCAAAACCATTTAGGAGAAGGATATCAAAGCAAACCAGCCCCAGTTCAGGTGACTTTAAAATTCCAGGCTAAATTCTGCTTTATAAAAGCTGATTCATGAACACACCAAATACTGCTGTTCTGGGATGCAGAACAAAGAGTGGGGCAGATGGTCTGGGGTGGCAGCAGCTTCACTCATCTGATTTTAATCCATCACCACAACCCTGTCAGAGCCTCGGTCACGTGTGTTTCACTCAACTCACTTGTTCAGTTCACGTAAGGCATCGAGAAAAAGGCCCCTGAACAAGATGTACAATTCATATTTACTACTCGACCCTGCCAGCATTCCTGCTTTTTTAAACAAGATTGGAGAAATAAATTTGCTCTTGGCTGTGAGAACCTCTGCCAGGTTTTCCATCCTAACTGTGTTTTAATTGGATCAGCGCTTAAACTTTTCAAAAAACAGTATTTAATGAAAACAAACAGATGTACAACTGCCAAACGTCACTGGGAGACTGTTAACATGTGTCATCACCGAGTTTTAATAGCAAAACTAAAAAAAACCCCAAAGATTGAGAGTTATGACAGGGAAATATGGTTGCTATAGAAGTCCAGCTTCCACAACGCAACACTCCCAGCAGAGAGGAGCTCCCACACAGCCCGAGCAGGCATCCATGCCAGAGCTTCACACTTCAGCCCCCCAGCTCCCACAGCCCCCTCCTGCCCTCCCCCTCCTCACCCCCACAGCTGCTGCAGGGCAGGTCACTTCTCACACTGCTGATTCAATAGGAAATCCTTCCAAATATAGGGGGAAAATATAGTTTCCCTCACGTCAGGCTTCAAATCGACTCCTCCAGCAGCGTGCTCCAACCTGAGCCCCCGAGGAGTGGGGATATGGGTGGAAACCTCTGCCCAGGGGAGGACACATCTCCCTGTGGCAGCAGAGATACATAAATACACCCACCTGAACAGGTTCCCAGTGACCAACCAAGGCAGCTTCTCCAGGGGATAACTCCACTTCCAGCATGTTTCACAATACCCACATCCACATTATGATCCCTATTTCTAAGAATAAAGCTAAATAAAATGGTTTTTCCCTCTACTTCCCACAGGAAAGCAAAGCAAAGAGCCCATCTAAACTTTCTCTCCTTTCTTAATGAAACTCTTATTGATTTCTCATCCCTGTGAATCATTGCCTTGGAGCAACTTCTTTTAGCCACAGGTTCTCACATTTAATTTGCATGTATGCTAAAGCGAAAGTTTATCAACAGAGTCTCCAGAAAGATACTAAAAGGCTTTTATGAAAAAGCTATGAAATTTTATGTGGCATTTACCAGCCGAGTTCAACAAGAACAAAAAAAATAAAAATCCAGAATAATGCACGACACTAACAATCAGCAGATTCCTGTGACATCCTATGCCACCTCATGGAGCTGTCAGCACACAAAGGATACAGAAGTCAGGCTGAATAAATTTATGCTGATAAAGAGTAAAAATAAAAAACACTACAACAGACATGCATTCAGATGTCTGGATCTTCCACATGTTAACAGCTACCTGAAGATAAGGAGACCAGAACGTGTGTGTGTGTCCATAGGATAACAGGACAGTTTCTGGCACTAAAATGTGTACTTGGGTTGGGTATAAAGAAACTGCTAGGATTTAGTGAATAAATAAATGAAAAATCCATCAGCAATACATTAACAGGCAAGACAGCTTTGCCAATACCAAAGACATAAAAAGGAACAAATCTCTGATAATTTATTCTTAAGCTAAAATTTTCCAGCTGCTTCAATTGCTATTTACATGGAAAAACAACTAAAATGCTACAGACCTTTTAGTTCTCATTCATGCAAAATAAACTCATTTTACTGGTCTAGGGAGGGAACAAATTTATGGGCCCACAGGCAGCATCCAGGATACAGTAATTCAAGTAACTGTTAGTCAGGTTTGTCTCTAAGAAAAGGAGATATCCTTTTGCTTAAATGTTAATCATTTGCATTGTGACTACTATTGTCTAAATGGCACTGTCCACAAGTAAAGTATTGGCTAGAATTGGTTTCACAAGACCTAAAAATAAGGATCTTTCACAAAGTATCTGGGCTTCTGGGGGGAAAAAGAAAAGGAAAGAAAACAAATCAGGCCCCATAAAACTTTTAGAAAAGAAGATGTTGAATCATCTCTCACTTTATCAGTCCAACACCTGGTGTCCTTGAGAGGTGAAGCAAAAGGAAAGCTTGATGGGAACCTCTCCACCATTCTCTCAAGTCAGTCTTTTCATTAAAGTTTCAACTCACTAGTACTGTCTTAATGATGATAACACAATTGTCCTTAACTACTTCCCAAACCACCTGATTAAGGAAGGAATTCAATAGTGTTTCCTAGGTAGTATCAATTAACACCCACCAGCAGAGATCTATAACGGAGCCCGCAGCGCGCTGCCCACGCAGCCCGGAGCCAAGCAGAGGAGGGGGAGAGAAACCACTGCGGGTCACAGGAATGACACTGAACAACAAACTGAGCCAGTCAGACCCCAGTCTGGATTGTGCCAAGGGAAGAGAAGTCCTTGAACTGCACAGGAAGAAGTGCAGGATGCAGCCAGATGAGATTACTGATGCAGGACACTTATTCCACTGAAAGAGAAGTGGCAACACCAGCACCATGAGCAAAATGGGAATTTCACAGAGACAAACAGATTGAAAAAACATCACGTTTGATGCTCATGACAATTAGATCTTCTACTCCAAAAAGGTGTAAGAACTGTAAAAAGTTATTGGGCTAAGAAAAGGTTAGGGAATTTTTTTTTAACTCTCACTAAACAGGCCATACCAAAACACCGAGATTAAAAGAAAGAACATTTATAAAATTCTACATGAAGCAAACATGAAAAGGTTGCTCAGCTGCAAGATAACTGAGTAATGTAACCTTTCAAAGCAGCAACGAAAAGCGATTAGACCATCCCTTGGATTGAAAATGATTGATCATGCTGCTGGTATTGGAATTGAAGCTGACTGTAATGCTTTTTATGTAATTGCTTTATTGAATGCTGCATAGCTGTATTTGGCAATACAGTCAGAACACTGCGAGTTTTACCAGTTCTTTAGCTCCTGATACACCACAGGCACACAGTTACAATACATTTATCCCAATGACATTGGATTAAATGGCACATACTAAGGTTGCCTCCTGACCTTTCAGTTAAGGTCTACAGGGAATCTTCTGCCTGCAGAATCATCTAGTTGATTTGAGTACCAGCAGCTTTCCATCCTCTGCATCTGTTCGCTGGTTTACTCCATAAACTATATCAAAAAAACTTAAATCTGATTTGGGGCTCTGTGTGCTGTAATAATTAAATCATTCTGAGGACTTTGAAAGCTGGTTCATCCATTAAAAAAAAAAAATCAATCAAGGACAAGTAAATCGCAGTGAAGAAGATGAGTAAGTAAAACTTTCTTTTTTATATTGGAGCCCATTAAAATATCTATGGGAAAAGCAGTGGGGGTGGGGAGTTGTTTGATTTTAACCTTTGTTTTTATCTAAAAAACAGCTTCAAAATTTAAATGTAACAGCATAGAATTACCTTTTCTCACCTGCTTTTCAATTTCTTTGATTTACCATCCCTTGGTATCACTCCCTGCTCTTTGAAGAGAGTCCTGGCAAAGGTCAGCAGTCAATTAGCCATCAATAAATACCCAACATGAGAGTGACAATTTCGAGCTGCCTGAGCTCCCATTACTAAACCAAGCAACACGTTTGAAACCTCATAACAAAAGGCATAAAGTACTTTGGAGTGTTCCGAACATAAATATAATGTTACCTTTAAAGCAGTAAGTATGAAAAATATCAAAGGAGGTATGTAATACCAAGTTTTATCATCTATTGCACACGTATATTGATTTAACCAAGACACGCTCACTTATCTACAAAGCAAAAAATTGGGTTTTAAGTACTGTACTTTGCAAGACCCTTAGGGCACAATAACATTACTGTCATCATTTACTCCAACTTCCCTGTCTCACGTTTGATCCGTCCCCAGTCTTTTCAAAACATTGCAGCTCTGCTTCTATTTCTGCCACCACGCCAGTGTCCTTGGCTGGATGGCAACACTGTAATCACACACGGGTGACATAAAACACAGGCAAAAATTAATGCATAAACACACACACACACAGAGGCACTGACATCTGAGCAACCTATTTAACACTCAGACACACGGATAATTTTCCCAGTGCTGTGCACACAAGGATGTACTCGGGGTTTTGGGAAGGTTGTTTTGGACACTTTCTCATGTTTCAAATTGTTTGGGGACAATCCTAAAAGCAAGATCATCTTGGCATTTTGCAGAGGAATGCAGAAGATAGAGGATTGATATTTCCTTAAGAGAAAAGTGGGATCAATAACAGTTTGGATAAACCCTCATTATCAGATTCTTACAACTTCAAAATGAATCCAAGCGAGCCTCCCGTTAAACGCAGACACAACCTCCAACCTGCAGAATCACAAATTTCACACTAACAATGTTTTAAATCAAGATACAGCTACACAGGGGTTATGAAATATTTAATACCAGTTGAAAAACAGATGTACTGAATTAGTTTAACTGAAAATACTAAAGTTTAGATAAATTATTCTAGTGATACACCATATGCATTTAACACAGAGCTGGAAACAATTTACTGAAATTCATTTTCACTTCTGCTTGGATACAGCCTTATTTTATTAATGCAACCAAGAATATTAAGGGAATGACAATAAAAACATGAGTGCTACCTTATGAGCACTACAGTTAATAACAGAACTTCTGGCAAGTTTCTGATGTTAAACCATTAAAGCCTCCTTTTAATCCTTACCTGTAAAAACTCTAATTCTGTACCCCATTCAGACAGCTGCCTCAAAATTCTGCAGCTAATACACATCTAAATTTATTAAATGCATAGAGAATTAAAAGTATAAAAATAATTTTTTCTGTATCCAGCATCTCCACTGTGAAGATCTTCAATAGATAGAAGAAAAGTGCTTAATTTGCTTAGAAGCAGATGGGTGATATAAATGTAATTAATGGGTCAAAAGATGTTAAAGATGTCACAAGTACTGAAGTTTTCCCTTCAGCAGCTTCAAACCTGTGAAAGTTATGATTATAAATGTCATTATGTAGAGAAGTAAAACATGCCTCACATGTAGGTGGATATTATTACACTACTGAAATTTGAAGGTCTTTGGATCTCAGGGGTGATAGAATAAGCCCCAAAGGACACCAAACAGTGAAAAATTTTGGGTGGTAACACAATAAACACCAGATATTCCCTGGATTTAACCACACAGCTGGCACGCCCAGCCATGTTTCATATTTCTGTTGACTTATTCAATGGGCCAATAAAGTCCTGATAAAGACTTAAAGAAGTACCTACCTTGCACATTTAGTTTTTAAGCATACTGAAAATGTAACGCTTTCAATGTCAGAATTTTTCAGGGAGTCATACAGCGTGAACTGTTCTTGCAAATGAAGCGTAGGAACACTTTTAAAGCTGCTGTTGACTAAGCCAGGGAATACGAACCCTTCATTACCACTTAATTCTGTACAGGGTATAAACACAACCCCGAGCTCGCTCGCAGCTCCTTGGGTTGTGCTGGTGACATCAGCCCCTCCTCAGAGCTGAGAGTCTGACAGCACTGTTTTACAGAGCCACGAGGAGCTTTCAAACAGATTCTGGGGAAATAATACGAAATCCAAGCAGCAAATATATTGCTTAAGGTAACTAAGGGAGGCTGTCTGGTCCTGTCCCCGGGATCAGCTGGGTACCACGGCACACACGCTCAGTGATGCGGGCTCTGCGTTGGAGGCGCTGGGCTGGCTCCTCTTTGAACATATGCCCTTTCAAGTGAAATTAATCACTCTCTTTATCACTCCTGCAGCATCTGGAGCCATAATCATTACCCAACTGCTGGGAAAGAAATGAAACCACTAATCGCACGGGGAGCAGGGCTTAGCGTTCAGAGCAGGCAAGTTTTTATTAAGTTCTCATTTGAAAAGTGATTTTTCATGGCTGGCCTTCCAGGACATGCCACACAAAAGCTGGATCTGCTTCAGCAACTGTCTCCAACTCACCCCCAGCATACAGAACCAATGTATTTAGAATCACTACAATGAGGGTTTAACATGCTTTTCCAAACTTAGCTCTATAATCCTAAATCACTATTACACGCAAGTACTACACAGAGACACATCCAACCATGAGCTTCAAAAGGTCTCTGGAAGAAGGAACTGCAGAACTCTGCGGAGAGCTAGAGACCAGGCAGTGCCTCTGGAATCACCCTGCACTTGGACTGCCCTCAGCCCAGGCAAACTGAAGCTCCTACATCAAAACACCAGTATTAACTCATTTCATCCTATCTATCCACTAGGTGAGGGTGATTGAATTCAACAATGTCAACACTATGGGAATAACCTGGATTACGATGAAATACCCCTTCTAACTTCACTGTTCCGTGTTCCTGGCTTTTGCCATTAAAATTTTTTGAAACTAAGAAAGAATACAAAGAAATTCCTTTTTCTTTTTGAAAAGAAAAGAAAAAAGAATAAGAGGATGATGGCAGGACTATTCTCAAAACTACCAGAAGAAAAAAAAATCTAGAGAATAAGGGTATCAGAGGGCAGATTTCCCAAACCTCATGAAGAATCCCTAGAAAGAGTCAGCAGCATTACTTGCATACTGAGAACAATATGTATTTTAGGGATTTCTAATACAACTTTGTTTTATTTTCAGCCAAACTGTGCTCTACACAAGAGCTGAATGAGGAGGTGATTACCCCATACACTGAAATCATTCAACTAAGTGGTGAAGTAAAACTCTTAACTTAATATATACTTATTTTAAAAAACCTGCAGGGTTCTGAACAAGGGCAGCAGAATAATTAAATCTAGTACTCGACTAAAACAGGCTGAAAATGTGATCATCCATTTTTAATGCTCTGCCTATACGTAACAACAGAAATCTTTCCAACAGCTGCATTCAATTAAAAAAATATTAACCCCAAGGAAAAACTACAAAAACATCCCCATCTGTTTTTCTTGCCACTCACTGTGCTTCTTTTGTGACTGAAATATGTACAATAATACAATCCCACGAAGTTGAATGAAAAGTGCCACAATTCCAATAATAAGCTATCTTTTTATTTTTAAAAATGAACAATTTAAAAGAAATCACTTTTGCAGATTTTCCCCTGTGACCCCAGCTCTGTTCCCATAGTAACTATTGAGGAAAGAAAAGGATAAGAAGCCTAACATACTTTTCCCAATACCAACAAAAAACAGAAAAAAGCACCTTATTCTCAAAAACTATTATTCTCAAGAAGAGAAGAGGGACATTAAAAGATTAGTGTGAATCTCCTGTGTAATCTAGTTTAAACCACCACCTACTGAACATCTGATGTTGGTTGACAATGTTTGTTAAAGCAGGCAGCCTTATTGTACAAGAACTGCTGAAATAGTTTTGCAAGCCCAACAATAACAAAATGCCCAGGCTGTAAAAGCTCCCCGCTGAAGGCAGCCAGCCCACAGCCAGGCTCAGCACTCACCTCTGCCAAGGAACTCATATTCAAGCACATCAAGTGTTAATTTTAGCATTTATTTTAGGGTTACTTGAGTTCCTTCTCTGCTTGCCTTTTTAATTGGACTGGTACGCAGTGCTGCCTGTGCTGCTTGCTGGAGTGCTTTTCTAGGAAAATATAATAAGGCAAGGATTCCTTCTTTAAGCAGTGCCACCAAGAACCTCCCTCTGCTGTCTACAGTTCCCCACAGGAAACCAGAGCTGATAAACACACCGAGTTTTACAGGCAAGGAAAACCAGCATCAGTTTAAGCACTTCTGTATCTCCAACCAGCATCCCCAACTCCTCCAGGAGCTATTCCAACATCTCTGGTGCTGGCTGCCTCTTCGTGCCACAGCTCCTTCAGCAATGTCCCATACCCTGAGCTTTCAGCCCACAGGGATAAGGACAGGACCCAGGTGGGTGTGTCATGGGCTGCCGTGGCATTTATCCAACCCAGCAGCACACCTCAAGCACCTGGAGGAAAGACCAGGCTGGAAAATGATGTTACAGCATAAGAAAGCTTCTCCAGCTTTTATGGAGCTCTTCTGGTGTACATTTGTCTGGTTGTCTGATAAACTCTCCAGTGTTTCCTGTCTGAGGACACAAGGTCTCCACCGACTTTGAAATGTCTCACCCACCTAAACACGAATTGAACCCCTGCAAAGCAAATTAAGGCAACAGGTGCACCTCCACAATTCCAAGACAAGCTGGATTCAGCTGCTACGAAAATAAGACCAGATGATGATACCAATATCAGAAGTGGAATAAGATGGGTGAAGTGAAGCAGCAGAACCACAGGCAATAAAATTTTGAGATTCATGGAACAGAAGGGTGGAAATGTGGATAGGAAATGGTAAGGAACAAAGACAAAAGAAAACCAAATATTTATCAATCTGAAACAGCTGCACTTCTGTCTGAGGAAACATGAGATTAGCTTTGAGGCCACCCTTATATCAGTGACTAATATCAACCAGCATATTAAATTTTGCTCCTAATTAAATTTTGCAAAACGATCTCCTTTGAATCTTCAAATGTTATTGTTTTTTTAAAATGTTTTGTAGAAATAGAAGCATAATTTATGCATTTATAAAATATTATTTGTAAATAACTATTTTAGACAAATTTAGAACTAAAGTATTTTTTTTATTTAAATCGCTTTTTTAATGACTACATAATGAAACTACGCCAACATATTAAAAACAACTAAACTGCTTCAAATGAAACTGTTCCCTACAAAATATTTTTTATAAAATTATTCTGAGATATTTTAAGCCAGACACTTCTAATTACAATTGCAAGATGTCAGTAGGTGAAATCTTAATTGAGATTTTATATAATTCTTAGGATTTATATAATGCTAAGGGAAGATTTCACTTGACGAACCAGTTCTAAGAAAGTAAGTTTACTCACCGGGGTCCAGAAGCTTGGTACCCTCAATTCATAAACACATTATGAGCAATGACCAAAAGAAGAATTACTTAAATTAAAGAGTAGTCTGGCTCAGGAACTGAGGCATAAACTGACCATGAACAAAGTTAAAGGTAGAAATAAGATTTATCATTTTTGAACCACATTTCATTATCAGGTTTATGGCAATGTCCTGGTTAGTTCAAGAACAGAACTTTAGAGGGTTTTTTTTAAAAACTACTCATTGCTCCTGCTGTCAATACTACAAGATTGCAATCTGTAACCCAGGGGCATCACTTCAGTTCCAACCTCTTGGCATAGTGAAGATCCTTTGAATCATACAAAGTTTGAGTAAAACAAGGCTAAACTTCCACTTGAAAGTTTCAGCATTTAAAATTCCGTCCACCAAGGCAGCGTAAGAACAACCCACAATTAGAATATTTACGACACAATGAGAAGTTTGGAAGCATAGTCAGATATATCAGAAACCTTCCAGACATCACATAAAGATCACTAAAAAGCCATTTGTGCTTCATTCATGAGCTGCTGTCCTATCAAATAAAGGAACCACTTAATTTAGGACAGATAATCACTCTTCATTTTGTTGAGCTTTCCAAAATACTTCACTTGTTGCAGAGCTATTTTTGAGTCTCCTTTGAGCAGGTTTGAGGCCTACTGTCCTTTGAAGACCTGGACTCCTTTTAACATTTGGTGTACATAGGTAAAAGCTTGTCTTTTAAGACATAAGGTCAAAGGCACTTCCAAACCAGCACTTGACCTTCCTGAAATTACGATCTTGAGAAAGGGCATTTTTTGGTGGTATTATCTGAGAACAGAGAACAAAGGACCTTTTTCATCGTACCAGGGCTGGCTCACCCACACTCACGGGTGGTTCAAAGGTTCCTTCACATTAGAAGTTGTTCTCTGAAAAGTTCATTTCGTCCCTTTTCCATTATGGATTTTTCTAAAGAACGACTAAAGATCCAAACCCATTTGCTAACCCCATTTTAAGGATAACTTTCAAATACAGGTAGTAACTCCAAATTAAAGTTTTTATATGTTCACCTAGGGCAGGAGTACTTATGGCTCACACCCCTGGCTCCCAAAAGCCCACGAACTCCAGAGGTTTAATGGTTTCTTCCTCAGGTAAAAATCTCTCTGCTGTGATCAGAATCATTACAAACCCATTTCCCAGTCTTGATACCTCACTTTCAGCGCTACTCCACTCATATCAGGGAGCACGTCCCTGCTGGGCTAAATAGCCATCCTGATTCATTTTTTCTAGAGAAGGAAAACTCACTGGGACACAACACCTGAGTTTCTAACAGCCCCCTTCCTTCCTTCCATGGTAGACAGAGGACTATTTCCATGACAGATAGCATTTTTACCATGGTTAAAGAACCATTTTCCTAAAAAAACAGGGCATTTTCATCCTACAAAACACATTTTAAAAATATTTCCATTATTAAAAAATAAAATCATGTCACTGCTTTAGCTCTGAGAGCTTTTTATGGGCTATGTCCCTTATATCTTTATTTCTCTTTGTATTTTGGGGGAAACAGCACGTGCCTGAGGTATGGTTTATGGAGGGGCTGAAGACACCAGCAGTGAAGGGAAGCCAGAAACCTGTCCATGAGCAAGAGCAAGAATCTCTGGGAAGAGACACTTGACCACCTTGTAATCCTAATTATCAGCTCCTCTCCTGTAAAGCACCTAAAATATTTCCTGTGTTGCACATAGCTTACACTTAATTCTGACTTTGGAACTAAATTTTAGAGCTTCACCAAAAAAAACACCAACTAGAATTATGCTGTGGGCTCGTGTGTGTCAATATTCTATACAGTTTTAAAAGCCTGGATGGCCCTCACTAAAACATAGGCCTACTGGCATTGCATAAATTCCAGGAACTCTTAGGACTACTCAAGTGTTGGAGAAAATTAACATGGTGAACTACGCAAATTGCTAATTGGCAACTGCATTAAATACTATTAATTTACAAGAATTTAAGTCAAATTAAATTTAGCAAGTGTGAGAAAAATTATCAGCTATTTGATGTTGCTGAGTAATTTAGCTGATATGATTATTGCTTTCATGTTTATTGGCCACTAAATGAGTATCTGACAAGAAATGTCTGGAAACCAGAAGATACAGTGTACAGATATTAATTTATAACTTCTAGAAGCCAAAAGCTCAAAATAAATGGTTTTACGGCAGGCCACAAATAAGCAACATGCAAGTGATAGCCCTCTGAATAGCTGAGGGAAGAGCATGTATAAAATTACCTCACACTGCCAAGTTCTCATGTTTCAGAATTACAGAGCCTGGGGTTTTTTGTAGATGCAGTGATTTCAGTGCCGTTGTTTTCCCCTAGACCAAGACCACCAGGCCCAGCATGAAAATGTAGGAGTCTTCATTAGACAGTGTCAAGGATTTAGCTGGAAAAAAGTCTGTATTATAAACTGCAGTGATGATATGATTTTTTTTTTCTTCTCTTCAGCCCCATGCATATTAAGGATGCCTCCCTGGACTTCTGTGTGCTTGAAAAAATTATTTCAGTACATATAAATTCATTTTCATAAAGTCAGAGCTTTCAGTAGCATAATCTTATTTAATTATAAAGCATGACATTTCAATAAAAAGTTGAATTTCTCTCCAGCAGGTAAGTAACTTGCCATGCTAACAACAGACAGGATTTAAAAACAGAATAGATCATCCCTTTCCCATTATAGATTGCTCATTTCTCATCAGATTGTTTTATTTAAAAAAAGGACAAGGTTTTCTTTCTACTGGAATGGATCTGCTCAGTTTTTGTTTTAAAAGTTACTTAATTTTAGGTTCACTGTGCTGTGCTTTTATTCACTTTTTATTGTTTTGTATTGGGCACAAAAGTCCTCAAACTGTGGGATGATTTTTTTATAATTATTGTTATTATACTAACCACAGACCTCAACAGGGCAAGATCTCCATGATCTACATCCCAGAGTTATCTTATTATTGATATCTTGCCAGAAGGGATTACGTCAACTCTTCTACCTTCTCCAGATCCACCTATTCCATTTAAGTCACCACCCTTCTCTTCCCAAAACACCTCCTTTCAATCTTCTGAAAGACACACCTTTGTAATTAATCACACCTGGAAAGCCTTTTCAGTTCAGGTATGAAAATGCACACAAAATCAAGCCACACCCTGAGAGCAGACTGCCCTTTACTGCCATTGTGGTATTTCTTAGGACAACTGCAAAAAAACAAGATTCAGGATTTTAAAATGTTGCTGCTTCACTACTACTTCAGAGGAAGTAGGGACTTCACAAATTGTATTTTGTTACTCAGCACAACAAATTGTTTTGGGTGAACATACTATTCATGTCAACCTAGAACTAAACATCTGGGAGTTAGCTGTAACTTTTATCTAAGTTTCAACAAAATACTTCAATGGGGAAGAAAGGGGGGGTGGTAATGTTTACAAACACTGGAGAAAAATCTTTTCTTCCTCAATCAGGACAATACATTTGGCTGAAGCTCACAAGTTACTTTGGTTTGGAAAACGCATCATTCAAAGTTGTTTTCTACCTCATGTCACTCCCTAAGCAGAGAAAGTACATCAAAATACTCCTAGGATTTACAGTTTCTAAAGTGACTCCCAAGAGCTCAGATATTTTTAATCCACTGTGGGAGTCACAAGAACTGCCAATTTTCTTGTGCATCTGGAGGACGAACCTTTACAACAAGCCCATTGTGGGGCTTTCAGAGCACGGTGCCCACACAGACCTGGGCATCAAACCTTCTTAGTTCTAAATACACCTGCCCCAGGTGCCTTTGAAGCATTGAAAACTCCTTATTTTCAGCTGGAATCATCAAGTCAAATTAAAGTTTTATGACTTCCAATGTACAGTCCTAAAGACTGACAGTACCACACGCTTTGGAACTGAAGAGAAGACAGACAGCTCTGAAGGCTCTAATTTGTCTTAAGAAAACAACTCTATCTTTCAAAGCCTGTTCAAAAATCATGTAAATAACAGTGAATTAGAGAAAAGAAAGCTGTTTATTTCCACTTCATTTCACATGCTAGACAGTGTAAAAAAGAAAAGTCTGTAGAAATACAGTATCATACTGTACTGTACCAACCCTTCCACAGCTTCCCATACCAGCAGCCAGGCAAGAAGTTTGTGTTGATCCTGTCAGAAGGACAGGAGTTCTCCCAGAAAAATTGCGTCATTATTCCACTAATTCAGTCTATTACCTTCTACAGAATGGTAATTATAAAACAAATAACCAAAACACCAAAGAATCAAAAACAGAATGGAGAAAGGACAATCACTCCCTCCTTGAATACAGCAAATATCTAGTAGAGAAGCTTTTTCCTACCTGTTTTCCAGACAAACTGGTGACCTCTTCTGGCTTCCAGATCAGCTGTTTGCAACATTAAGAAAACAAACAAAAGGAAGGGCTTCCCCAGGCTCTGCCATGCCCAATGAGGAGAAACCCAGTTCTGTTGTAGAAGCATAATTCAGATAATTCAGTCTCTTGTATTCTTTGGTCCTAGAATTAACAAAAAAAAATCAAAAAGAGAAGGCTTGTTAAAATATTTAAACCACCAAGGCAACAGGCTCAGCCTAATGGTGACCTGGTGGCCACTGTGAATTTCCCAGTCCCTGTGTGCCAGATTTGATGAGGACGAGGCTGTTACAGATGCTTCACTTGGAGATGGAGAAAAGAAAAGGAGGAGGGGAAGAGAGACAAAGGGCCAGCTCCCAGAGGACCTACAGTCCCATCCTACAAAGCCACTGCAAATGCTTTTAGCAGGCTCTTAAGAAGAAATCTGTCAGTGCCAATAAATGGCAAGGGATCCAGTGGCAGTGTGTGGTGTGTCCCTTCTTTTCCCTATTTATCTTTAGCAGGAACGTTATCAGGATATAGGCAGACGAAACCAAAGTGAGAATGGATTCCACGTACAAAATTCAGCTCCAAATCCAGACCCCACACCTCACATTTAGGATCCAGGCTTGGAAGTGTTTTAGGCCCAAACCCTGCGTGAACATGGAATACACAAGAGCAACACCAGAAATGCAGCAGGAAAAGCAGGGAAACAGGGGTTGCTTACCAGCAGCACATGATGGACCAGTTTGAAAGGGAAAACCTGACACTACACAGGCATTTCTATGGAATTCGGGACACTCATTCAAGTCCCTTTGGATCTCTGAGCTCCAAATCAGCAACCAGTTACTCCAGAGAGGTCTCTCTGACTAAGGGATTGCAATTAAGCTCCCCAACACCTCAGACAAATTTCAGAGGCACATTGTGAATGAGACAGGAGTGGATCAAGTCCTGCTGCTGCAGCAGTTTTAGACCATACACTTCATTAAAATAATCACTGAGTGGTGCTGGAAGCAAGAAGGAATGTTTCTCTGGGTTCCATACAAAGCAGGAGACCAACTCCTAAATGTCAGCTTCAGCACACACCCACATTGTTTATATACTACAGAAAAGCTCCAAACAACTCATATAACAAAATAAAACCTTTAAAATTCCAATTCAGTCTAGTAATTCCAGTCTCTGTGTCTCTCATTCCACAAGACGGAATTCCACAAGTTGGAAGTGACCAACTAGACACTTAGTAAGGCAGATTTTACACGAGTTTCAAGATATTTTGAATTCCTCCATATTTAGGTGGCAACAATTTGGAAATCTCAAAAAATGTTCATGTTACTTCCACATCAAACAAGTTTCTGATGTAAATTTACATATTAATTTTTCTGATGCGACAGCTTTTGTTTTTATACCGTGTATTTATACCATGCTTAAATTCTCCACATAGTTCTACTTATTAGTGGTTAATCCTATTTTTATAGGTAAAAATGTCACATCCATACTTGCGTAAAGATGGAGATAACACCTGTCTTCAAGATTTGTCTTCACGAGCATAATCTTGGTGATTTTCATTAAAATTATCAGTTATTAGAAGTTCAGTCCAGAAAATTCTATTACATTCCTAACCTTATGAAAAGCAACATTGTCATAGCACATAATACACAGCATTGTTCTTGATAAGAAAACGAAGATAAATCTGGAAACTGTACACACTGAATATACAGTAGAGCTTTTAATTTCAGGCTGTATTCAAATTACTTTGAAACAGTTTCTATCATGATAAATTCATGCAATTACATTTAATCAGATATTGACTAACTACAGTGGGAGATACAATGTAATATCTGTTATCTGCTTTAGCTCAGTCTTGCGTTTCAGATGAACACCATCTCATGTACAATCTAAAAACCCACCAACCTGACCAAATGCAGTAACATGGGCACGGACCAGATTTATGCTTTGCTCATGTCTTCTGGGTTAATTTTATTCAGAATTCTCATTTAATTCAGAATGCAACCCACCAAGTCCCAACATCCAGACAACGTAGCACAGACCATAAGTGGCCTCATAGGAAGCACACAAGCTCAGAAATCTTGAGCATCACTGAGAAATCCGATGCAGCAGCAAAGTCCTGGAGCAGGGGAAAGAAGGGCCCCAAAAAACCCTGCAGATTTGGCATTTTTTGCCCATCAGGACGGCTGCTCACCTCACACAGAAGAGCTGAGGAGGAGCGACTCGCCCAGTGCCTTCAGCATCGCAGTCACCATCTACGACGGTCGGAAAACAGAGTCACTGACTTTCTGTCAAGGGAAAGAGAAGGAATTAGTGACGCTGGCTCCAACACCACTCACGCACAAAAACACAAAGCCAGGAAAGGAATGATTCGGACGCTCAGAATTCAGTAGGGGAGGGGAGCCACATGCCCAGCCCTGCACAGACAGCACTCATTGGACTTGCAGGGCAGCTCTCCAGGGCCAGAAAATGCCATAAAAACAACTTAAACAGGCAGGGGTGTGAAATGGGCGCAGCTGAGAAAACCTCGGATAACAGCTGATAAAGATGCTGAGATTTTTAATGAAGCAGCAGTAGTGCTCATCAGCTGCTTTCTCAATGTCCTGCCTTCATCTCAGCATTCAAAGGGTCAGCAAACAGTAGCATATCCCTGGGAGTAGCAGCCTCCTGCCCAAAACAAGGGGTTTCACATGTGTTCATTCCCAAAACAAGGGGTTTCACATGTGTTCATTCTTTGGGCAGGACTACAAAGATAACTGGCTGCTGCTCCCCATGGAGCAGGAACAGAGATTACATTAAGTCAGAAAAAACAGAAATAAATTAGACACCATGACATTGATTTTAATCTCCCCCACCTCAGCAGAGCTCAATAGATTCCACTGATTTACACCCCAGCAAAGCACAACAAAAATTTGTCTGTGTATCTAGGTTTGTGTAACACAGTTTGGAACAGTAGCTGTTCTGTCCTGATACGATAAAAAATTATTGCACAGGCAACATATGCTATCTACAGAAACATGAATAAATTATATTATGAAGGCCACCAACACTTCACATCAAATTTAGTTACATGATATCTCAGCTCCCAAACGTGTCAGCATGGGTAGCTGTAAACTGGCAAATACAGACAAAAAAGGGGAAAAAAAAATGAAACTTACATTTTAAAAATTGATTTCATCGACACTAGTCATTAACTTGATGGAATTGCTTAAACATCATAAAATCATAAAACCATAAAATGGTTTGGGTTGGAAGGGACCTTAAGGATCATTTCATTCCAAACCCCTGCCATGGGCAGGGATCCCTTCCACTATCCCAGGTTGCTCCAAGCCCCATCCAACCTGGCCTTGGACACTTCCAGGGATGGGGCAGCTTCTCTGGGCACCCTGTGCCAGGGCCTCATCATCTTCACATTAACATATTATTTTCTAAATATGTACAAGATATGAGCTTTATTCTGAAAAAATGTTTCACTCTTCCAAAATTATCAGGATTTAGTCAATATCCTTTATAATCCAGGCCTGGCCAGTTAATAGTTTGCACTAATGGATTCTCTTGAAATTCAATAATGAGGTGTTGTTTCGATATTTGGAGGATTAGTCACAAGCATCCATGTCATCTTGTTTGGTTTGCATGGAATCTTGTTTAGGAAAACAAGGATATCATGCATTAGCTGTAATGGCTGGGAATATACAGGCAGTCCAGAAAAAGCCACGTGCAAATTTTCTAATGATCATAACAACACATTTACATTTTCTAATCCACTGCTAATTCTCTTAATGACAGGATTGAATAAAACTAGTTTTGAAAAGCAAACTTATTTTAGAAACCCACATTTCAGCTGAAAGCATGGCATTTCAGTGACAAAATGTTAGACATAAATAAACACACATACAGCTGACAAGTATCTTATTCCTGAAGTGATCAAAATTCAATTTAATTTTCAGCCTGAAAGGAATAGCTAGCATCCAAATCCCAGTCTAATCCATGCTTAGCTAGGGAGGGGGGAAAGCCTCTGGGAAACTTTTCCCATTTTCCAGCCACTGCTGAGCACTCAGAGGCGGGTTTTTCCGAGTGACAGGCACTGTGCTAGTCCAAGACACATTAGAGGCCTCAAAATCATCCAACACTGAAAAATGAGAGACTCATGGTATAATTTTGACTCTCCACTCTCACATAAAGCACTGTTAGAGAAGGGACCAGTTGCTCTTTCTCCAAGTTTCCACAGGACAAGGCGCTTCTCCAGTCCTGCTGCACCATTTCTGTGGTTTAGGCTCTGCTCCAACATGGATTTACAACATTTTTAATACTGAATTAAGAAAAAGATCAACTTAAACTGATCCAAACCTGAGACATGATTTCAGCCTTGTCATACATCAGTTCAATTCCCCCTGACTTCACTGAGAGTTGTGACCTTTCCCATCATGGGTAAATCTGACCTACTTTTTGGTACGAGATGGGAATGCTGACAAGGACACCTGGGTACCTCTCTCCATTTAAAACACATGATGCAATTAGAATAATCCCAAACACTTTAAATGGCAACAACAAAAAAGAAGAGTCGTTACAGATGATATGTGTGGCTATAAATCATTTGGCAGATGTCTAGCACAAAGATAAGCATCATTAATCATGAATAAATTTTCTTAATAAAAATGTTAAGCAGTAACTGTGCAACTGTTTGCCTATTACACACAAACCCATGGTGTGTGATATTCCAAGATAATCTGGATGTTTATATCATACTCTTTATCCTCAGATAAAGTCTGCCTTGCCTGCTCAGAAAGCTGTTACCCAAAAAGCTAATTCTATTTTGTCCTAAAGCAGCAGAATGCTGCAGCAAAGGCTGATCACAACAGACAGGAACTGCTGACCATCCCTGGGGGAGAGATTTCCAAAAAAATCACTAATGGTAGTACTATAGGCATGGAGTTTAATAAAATAAAAGTGTTTGGGCAGTCACATATGTCAAACCAGGAACAGGCATTCAAATGTAAGCACCTGTGTGCCCAGTCTTTTCTTTAATGATGAACATATAGCTACACTAAGCTTCCCTTATACTTCCATACCTAAAACAAGCTCTATACTTTTTTCCCCTAACACATTTGGAGGGAGACAGTCTTCTGATTAAAGCAGAGGCACTCAAAGTTCACTCCACTTCCAACTCTGCCAGAAACTTCCTGTGCAAAAAGTCACCTAAGGTCACACTCCAACACTAATACTTGATTCTGCAAGCACTCCCTGTGATTTCAGCAGAGTGACTTTGCATATATGAGAATGGTAGCTTGATTTTCTATACCTCTACTGCCTCACCTCCAAACCTTACCTGAGAATATTTGCTCTTCTTCCAGGAGCATTTGAGAAAATCCTGGCTAAGAACATAGAGAGAGAATGAGCAAGATTTATACATCAGGTTGACAACTGCCTGACAGCATTTCTGTCCTAAGTGGTCACTTATTGGGAATCCAAACATTAATCTCCACAGTTCTCTGGTAATTTGCTACACTAACTGTGAGGGTAAATAATGCCTGAAAAAGTATTTGGTGTTCACAATCTTCATAGGGAAGATAACAGCAAACAATGAGCAGTCTTAGCCAGCGGGCTTTGGGTGGGAGGAAGCCTGCACAGCCTCCAAATCAACAAAGCTCAACAGACATTTCATAGTCCATCTTCAGATATAAACTTCAACAACCTTCCTCAACTCTCCGTTGCTGGAATGCTCAGAAAGTCAACACTATCATCACCAGTTATATTTGAAAGTTTGGGTATTTTGGAGATGTTTATAGTCAAAACAGTAAGAATCTATTATTTTCCCTTTTTTCTTCTATTCAGTTGTATCCAGTTCTTGTTCCAAAGTTATAGAAGATCCTGGGAATTAAAAGCAAGGATATGAAATTACTGTAGTGCCAATGAATTGCTTCTTAACTTACATTGACTTGTTTGGGGTAAAAAACATGAATTCTAAGTTTTCCTGCTTCAGTCTCTGTACATTCTAAAAATGTAACAAAAGCAGGTTTGAATTTAGAAGCTTAATTATAAACTTAGCTAAGTGGATTATAACGAAAGATGTTCCAGCAAGGGAGCTCAGACTGATGCATTATGACTACATTAAAGAAAACACCAGAGAATAGACTTTCCATCAGTAGAACGACTTTAATTACAACAGTGCTGGAGCAGAACTGTTCTGTTAAACAATGCTGCTCTTACTTCTCCTTCACTCTGAGTATTTCCAATGGACTCCACGGGAACACACTTGACTTTCAAGAATATAAAGTGAATGGGATTTTCAGACTTTTCCAAGGAACCCGGTTCAGGAGATCAGTTAAATACAGCTGAAGCAAAACTTGCTTCATTTGCACACCAACATGGATGGTCTACGCTCCCTTAAAAGGGCAGGAGACTTCCAAGTCAAGGATTCAGGAGTTTGTGCAAGGCTCCATCCTGATACTCCCCAGCTGTGCATGACACAGCCACCTACAGCCCCCAGGCACGCTGAACAAACGATGCTCACCAACCAAGAGCTCCCCAACATCTCCCTCCACAAACTGCATCCAGCGTGACCCAGTGTGCAAGTGCCCAAGTGAAACCCAAGCCCTGGGCTTCTCAATAAGATTTAACAGCCACGGACCTTTTGGTACTTTTGGTGTTGTATCTTAGCACTCAAAGCAGGGTAATTTACCTTCACAAATGTTCCTCAAGCCATTATCATACCCCTTGGAGCAGGAACAAGTACAGAGCAATTAAGATCAAAATGCTCAAGATTGTCAATAGGCTTCTTTCGTGAACTCAGGCATTGATTTTTTTTCTGAGCAGCAGAACATAGAAAGTGTCCAACAACTTTTAAGTAACCTTTTCAGGCTGCTCGTGCACTTTTATATATTTAATTAAAAACAAAAAAAGGCTGCAGAAACTCAAACAAAACATCTCATCCACATACCAGCAGTAACCTTATAAACTTACAGAGCCCCATTTTGAACCTGCATAATTTGGGGGGGTTATTTTATCCAGGTTATGTATATAACCCTTGTACACTACAGCTGATTTCCTCATGCCAGGCTTCTCAGCCAGCACAGCAGAACACAGCCTGGAATAAGCTCAGTGATTTCTTCCCATTATAGCACATCCTTTCCGTAACAACAAAACTTTATAGCTTTGAGAGAAAAAAAAGTTTCTTTTTGTTTGTTTTTCAATGGATAGAGAAAAGTTTGAGTCTATTATCAATACACTGCTCTGCTGTAGCTTTTATCATTGGCAATGGATGAACTGAAGGTCTTTTGAAACTCAGCTATATCTAAGAACTGCTGTCACAGTTGCACAGATCTTGGATTACTGTTAAATTGCAATTAAACAAAGGCAAAGGGAGCTGGCACTACTTCCAACACCATTTCAGTAAATGCTATTGCAAGTTTTTGTTCAAAGAGGATTACTCTCACTTCACTGGCAAAGCACTGCATATAATGCACATTCAGCAGTATAATACCATTTGAAAACTAGCATTTGAAATTATTTTCCTTTAAAAGGCAAACCTGGAAATCAGACTCGATAGAGAGCAAAGTCCCTACTTTAGCAGCAGGACCATTCACACAGAAAACAACAGAAAGGTTCAAAGTCACCAATTACAAGGCAGCAGAGTTTCAAAAAAAGAATAAACAACCTCATAACCTCTGCTGCTGGAACAACGGCAGATTTCCTGAGCATTCCCATTAAAGTGCTTTCAGTTCAGAAATTAAATTGCTTTACTGCAGTGATTTGCTTCTGCATTCTGATATTACTTTATATTATTTGACATTAGTACAGCATCACAGGCTGTAGGTCAGGGTTTTTTTCTCTCCTCACTGGAATATGGCCACCACATAGAGTTTATCAATCTTAAACACAAGGTCAAAATAATACAATCAAGTACCACCAGGCATATGAGCTCAGCAAAGACTTGGGCTCTGCTTAGCAGGGAAGGACCATCTGCTTCCCTGCCACAGGACTGGCCTAGCTGAAGCTTATCTCCAATTTAATCGTTATAGTCTGCACTTCCACACATCAGCCAGAGCAACTGGGTGCATGCACACACCCAAACCCCTGACCAAAGAAACGGCTGCAAATAGACAGGAAAATCTTACCGTTTTAGCCTGTTAATCAGTTCTGGGGAGAGTATGTGGGGTTCAGTTTTGAACTTCTAAACACTGGTGACTTTGGCTAAAATAGCCAAAATCCAGAGGCCACCTTCAGTACTTCTTAAATGTCTAATTTTCCTTCTGCTGTAACACACACACTAAGAATAGTTTCTCTTCCACAAGATCTGTACCTCCATTTGTAGGCAGTCATCACTATTTTGCCGTTTGCACTACCTAGCCGTAGCCCATATCCAAATGAGCTAATAAGAAGAGACACACACACACATCCACAAGACAGATCCCATTTCAAAAAACTCATTTCCAAAGTGCTGAAATAAACGTTTATTCCAATGCATCCTCTGCCATCAGCTGTTTATTTCAGTGCACCAAAGAATAAACTTGTAGGAAAGGAGAAAATAAAGATCACAATGCACGGCAAACACTGAAGCACTCCAGGAACACAGAGGCTCTACAGAGTTCATCAAGCACTGACACTGTACCTCTTCATTTCCTATCAAACATCATCCATGAAGACTTGTGATGAAGTCTCCTACAACCAAGGCTTCACCATTTCTACAGATTAAAATCCTGTATCATTCAGGCCCCATGTCAGAATACGCAATTGAAATAATTATAGCTGGATTTATCAAAACAAATTATTCAATAATATTTTGTGATTCCTTAATACTGATTCATTCATTTTCCTTCCATTTACTTTGCAACATTAAGTGGCCCAGGCAGACAGTGTAACAAAAGGGTTAAGAAAACTATATTGTTTATACAAAAAAAATAAAGATAGAGTGAAGGTTAAAAACACATGGAAAGAAACTCCAAATATTGGTATAAAGAACCTCTAAAAACTGCTTTCTGAGCACACACACGGATGACAATGTGCACACAGTGCATTCTGAATTCAGCTTTTACTAACTGCCACACAGTCTTCAACTCACCACTCACTCACAGTGCAGTGGTACAGGGCTTGTAGTGAAAAGCAGCATCTGCTTTTTAGGTGGAATTCATTTTCAGAAATTCACAAGCTGCTCCTTATACCAAACTTCCTCACACTACCAAGCGAGGGACTCCAAGGAAGGTCTCCAGATCTCCTTTCCCGTGCCATGCCCGTATCCAGGAAGAATGTGCCTCTCCAGAAGATGCACACAGCAGCCAAGTGCCACACCAGCACATCCCATCACTTCCTGCAGAGTGGGAAAAATTCCAGGCACGTGCTCCAGCTCAGTCCCTGGCTTTAGGATGCATGCCCAAAACTCAGGCATTCCCAGGCACTTGGCAAGAGCCATAGAACCAGGTGTAAAAATGTGGTTTTTCATATCAAAACCCATTCATAATACCTGTACATTTATTTAAAAGTGAACTTGCTTTCAACCCAAAATTAACTATGCATGACAGCAACAAAAACTCCGAATTGCCATACAGGCAGTTAGAAAGAATGGCACTGCCTTTTAAAGCAGCTGGAGCAACCAGCCAAGTAAAACCACAGATCTAGTCAAGAATTCTCTGATTCTGCTACCTTTTCCATTCCCATTTCTTTTCCCCTGTTGCTGGCTGTAGTCCCTTACCCTATTTTATCACATTGGCAAGTCTAATCTCTTTAGGGTGAAAAATATATTTGCTCTGAACACAATATAGTATGATTCACACAGGGGTCCCTGACACTGTTTGCAGTGTTGATACAAAAAATAATCATAATTATATGAACTGCTCAAAGACCTCATTGTAGCATTATTTAAGCAAGGTCAATTGCCCGTGCAGGTTGTTCTTACCGGAGTTCACGTTACATCACTGGTCCCATCATCCTGACCTTCCCTGCTGTCATCCCCATCACAGTTCAATTAACAGAGGAGTCCTGCAGTGGCTTGATGAGCATCTGCTGCCTCTACCCGGCAGTAATTCAATAAGGATACGCCATAGGAAGAGATAATGAGAAGTCAGCCCAGTTGTTCTGTCTCCCTCCAGGAGAGCAGATGAGTCTGGTTTATGGGAAAGAGCGTGACCTATGAAAATTATCAGTTAATTTTATATTTCGGAGCTCCAACATGCAACTTAAAGTGTAGTCTGGTTTCTCTGGTGGTGGTCCCACAAGGATCCAAAATCGCTTTTCCTGGTGAATCCCTGATTGACAACCCTTCCCACACTGAAAGGATTCATCTTTTCGAATTTTGTCTGCCGGTTCCACCAAAGGAATGGTTTCCATTCATGCATTCAGCAGTGGTTGGTCTGAATTAAAAAATTAAACACCTGAGCAGAGAAAAAGGGCCAAAACTACTACTGAAGTAATCCAGGCAGAATGAAATTCACACACACATCAAACCTGGATGAAACACTTCTACAAAACCAAAATCTCCTACACTGTAGGTAGTTTCAGCCTGGGTCTTCTCTCCCTGCCCCACAGAACACACTCCTCACTGGTGCCAAAATTTTGCTTCTCCCTCCATTTCCTTCTGCACCTTTCCAGCAGAGACTTCCCCTAACTTCCACCTATCCTCTAACTCTCTCCTGGTGCTTTAGGAACACCCATTCCATCAGTGAAAGCTCAGAGCCACATACAGTCCCTTCATCTCCTATTCCAGCACTGGATGTCACAGGGACTGTGTCTGAGAGATATGGCTCTGTGTGGATTTATTTTTGCCTTGTGATTGTAGTGTCCTTAGGAGTTTTGCAGCTTTATTTCAACAATCTTATTCACTGAAATAACACATTAACTTGATTTCAGATACAATTTTCTATTTTAGTTCTCCTTAATATCATTAAGGCACAGATTTACTGAAGATGATAGGCATGAGAGGAGAAAAAAGGAAGATACATTTCCATCCTGAGTTCTGCAAGGTGATCAGTGAACCACAGTGAATTTATACAGCTGCCCATTCCCACAGCTCCACATTCACAGCTTCATTTCCCTCAAGATCAGCTTCATTTGAGCCACGTCCTTTCTCATCACACAATTATCTGCATTGCCCCAAAGACTGCTTGCCTGCTCTGACCACTTTTTCCTCTGAGTACAGTTGTCAGGGCAGTTCATTCCTCACTCATAGGACAAGACAGGTTGGCACGTCCCTACTTCAGCCCAACCTTCTGTTCAAAGTAGGGCCAGACAGCTGTGAATCACACAAAGTACTTGACATTGTCCCCAAATTTTTTTGTTTTGCTTCTGTTCCCACCAGAGAGCTCAGTCTGCCCAGCTCACACAAACTGACGTGAGATCTGAAGTTGTGGTTCACCTCATCCAACCAGGACTTTCCCCCACCTCAATACCATTCTCTTTTCTCCATTCAGTTCTGCCATCTGTTTACTCACCAGTTTCGTCACCTGCTGCACGTCTCCTCCTGGGTACCTTGTGCTTAATGCTCAGATCCTTCCCATCCTTCGCCCCTAATTCTCTCCCATACTAAACTAGCTGACTTCTTCCAAAAGGCAACAGATACAATTTTATTGTATCTACCACCCTTTCTCAGCTTGGTTTCTTATCCCATTTCTCACCCTACAGTACTTTGTTCTGTCTCTAACTAGCTCTTTGCTCACTTGCATTTCCCTTCTATTTTCTGATTCCCTGGGGGTCATTTTCATGACTCTCACATATTCTTCTCTATTGTTTTTTGCCTTTTTTTTTCCTCTTGGAGAAGCTTGGAGAGGTAACACTAGACACACTACACTACATCCAAAAGAGGATATTATAACAATTTTAGAGTTACAATAATCAGCATTTAAGAAATGCTAGAATTAAGGGTGCCTTGCAGGAATGTATTAAAATAGTCAGGTTTCATGATTATATCTATTTTTACCACATTACTAAAGTCTATATTAAAATGCAATTTAAATCTATCTTTGACTTCTTTTGCTTTTATCTATTCATCACACTTGCTTTCAACCCTCTCTTAAAGCCTTACTCATAATTCTCTTTGAAACAGGCAGAAAGTACCTGTAAATCCAATAACTGCAATTACAGAAAATGTTATTTACTTCACTCTTAGCAGTTACACGTGATATTAAAAAAAAAGGGGGGATTTTTATTTAAATATATTAGGTTAAATGACTCAAAATTTGATAACCACAGCATGGACTAGCTTCCATCTGGTTTAAGAGAGAATAGACATGGCCTATGCAACAAATGCTACCAGAGAAGTTCCTCATGTTCACTGGCTACTTTTGATTTAAAGCTGTATCTCAGCATTAATTGCACAGCAAAACAGATCTATAACATACATATAACAACAAACATGGTCGGTCATACAGGGCACACCTGTAAGCTGCAAGCAAGAAATATAAAATGTTCTTTCAGGAGAAGGGTGGAAAACAACTGAAGTGCCAAGACAGGCATGGAGGGGTATTTTAAGAACACAGCAGTAGGAGGCATTCTGTCCACTGAAGTTTGGGATGGTTACAGTAGAAAGATGTACAAAAACACATTTGTCATACCAGCCAAGCTAAACTCATCAGACTTCTGCAGGTTAATATATTTCCCTGCTCATTTTTTTCACTTTTCCCGATTAGCTGAATTAATAAGTCAATTAATGCAGAAAGCCTTCTGTAAAAGCACACCCAGATGGATGTTTACCAGACTCCAGCCTTCTCTTCCATGTGTTTCTGAATTTAAATAAAAATTGAGCCAAACTTTAGGAGAAATCAGTGCTGGCAGAAGCTCTCTTTGTGGGTTCACACTAAGAGAGATTAACAGCTTCTGCAGTGAAAAAGCTGTGCTTAAACTTGAATAAAATCTTCTTGCTAAATGAAAGTATTTAGGACTTCTTTTACAAATACTCTCAGTATTACAACCTGCATCCACTCCCAGAGGCTTGTATTCCACATTATTTGAATTATATTCCATTCCTCCAGCATTTTCTTCCTTCAGAAAGATTGGAATCTGAACTAAATACAGGACTTGATAGCAGCAGTAATCCAATATATCTGATTACATAAACAAATCTAAAATTAAATTAGAACTTAAATGGCAGAAATAAATATATTGCAAGTCCTGGGCATTTCTTTAAAAATTGGCCTACCAGGCAATATTTGGCAGCGGTGGTATAAGAGCTGGGTCATAATTCTCTGGATATTTTTTTCTTTACGTGGTAAAATCAGAGGGGAACTGGGTTACTACTAGAGTTAAAACTCCATTTACTATGTAATTTTTACTCAGTACATGAGTAGTTTTCTAAAGAACTGCAATTGTTTTTGACTTATACAAAAAGATTGATCTGTAGAAAGTGGAAAATGTCTCCTGTCCTACTTTCAAGAGTGGGATTTTGTCATGCCAGAAATTGTTTCATAGGATCATTCCAACTCTAAGATAAAGGAAAAAAAAAGAGAATTTTTGTCCTGTGGGAAGAATTTCCTCTGAATTACACGAAAACACACATTTGCAAATATAAATACGCTTAAAATCATGGGCTCTGCTTTTCCTCTATTTGCTATTTTTCCTGCTAAACAAATTTAGCAGTGATTTGGATTTGGTGTTAATGAATGCCGAAAGCAACTTGGCATTCCCTTGCCAAGGACCTCCGTAAACTGCAGTTCAGCAAAACAAGACAATCTTCTTATCGTGTGTAAGAGCTCAATTAAATCATCATTTTAATGTAATCCTATTTAGTGGCTCTCACATTTTCTGTCCTGATGCTAGTGATGTTAATGGCTTAAAGAAAAACCAAGGAAAGCAAATATACAGTGGTGGAAGGGAGGGACAGAAGACAGGAAAACGCAGCTTCTGTTTCACCGAAGATCATTTGATGGGCGAAAAAACAAAACAGCAAACCAGAACCAAAGAACCCCAAACTCAGAAGCATGGAAACAGCTAGCACAGAACATAAAATCCAACAGTTTTCCTGGACACCAATCCAATCTTTCAAACACAATACAACCGTGAGTTGAGAAAAACTGCTCCAACCAAAGACTTCCAAGCAATTTTCCAAAGTTTGCCTGCTTCACTCTGCAATACTTACTTAGAGGTCAACATCTTGCTAAGGAAATCAATGATTATTTCAACACACATTCAAAAAACCACACAAGAGGGCTCTAGAACACCCCTGAAAGGTACAGAGCTCTTTATGCATAAGCGACTTATCTCCCAGAGTACTATGTAAATTGGCTAAGCTTAAAAGTTGCATTTAAAATTATCCTCAATATCCATTACAAAAGAGAGGTACCTACCCACTGGTAAATTAGCAATTGTAATAAGGGACTGTAAGGCTAAGGGTAAATTGATTGTTGCTCCTAATTTTCCCTTTATTTTAAACCAAAACTCTCCAAATTGCAAGAAATAAAAGTACAGGCGAGAGGGTGAGCAAAAAGCTTTTGACTGCATATAAAACATCTAAAAATAGTGCTTCAGTATATTTCCATATGCTGGAAGCAGCAGTGCATATCTTCTATATAAATCTATTCCTAGCAGAGGTTTTCAGCAGCATCCAAGACTTGAGAATCAATTGTAAATTTGTTTTTTAGATTAATCAATAAAAAAAGCACAAGACACACGTTAAACAATACGCAGCATTTAGCAGGCAGATACAGCTATGCATCACCTCATACAAAATAGATAGAGACATTATTACAAGCCATATATTTTTAATCTTAAAGGAATTTATTTGGGAAGAACCTAAAAAAACTGCTTTTAGAAAATCACTTGACGAGGTCTGTTAGTGATGTAAGACACTGCCACATGGGGCTGTGGGTGCAGAATGCACTCGGGTGATCTGGCTGCTGCCAGTGGCTCCGTGGGCAAGGCTGGAACCCCCCCCACACAAACGGGAGGGTTTCCCGCAGATCCCTGCAATGTGCCAACACCTCCAGCAGCTGAAGGGCTGCACTGGAATATCAATGCATATCCTACCTTCAGATGAACGAGCTGTCAGCACGAGGCAGAAAAAGGCAGGTTCATAACTACATAGAACATACAGAAGCTGCAGATTCCTTTACCAAGCCCACCTTAAGAGAAAGTCACCTCACCAAAGCCATGAGGACTCTCCAAGCTCAGATCAATGCTGCCAGACTCACTGAAGCAGCTGCCACTCTCAACACTCGATAGTCCACAAATCCCACAGGAGTAAGTGACAGATGGCACATCTCCCAAGAGTGAAATGATGATAGCATATACTCAGGAACTGATGGCCAGCTCAGAGGTGTTCCTCTTCTTTGCTGGCGAGATTGACGTCTGGTGTCCCAACAGGGGAACAGCACTTAATCCATGAGGGAACATCATACAGACACTGATAGACTATCCTACACCAACAAGAGAAAGAAAAAAGGTTTTCTCCTTCTCTGTTTCTGGATTAGACCAATTACTATCATATATTTGAATGATGACCCTGGGAAATGATTCCATCTCGAACAAAACTTGTACCAGCATCAGACCCAGGTTGAGCAAAACCATCTCATTCTAATGCCAGTTTGTCAGACTGTTGAAGTAGTACAGCAGGATTAGGGCACCACCAAGACCCCAAAACAGGACAGCAGCAGTGCTTGAGGGAAGATCTTTGAGAGTCCTGCTGCCTCTGACCCTCTGTAAGGTGCATCACTTGAGATGAAATCTCTCGAGGCCTCTCAGGGATGGAAGTGCCAGTAAACAGCCATGCACCAGCTCCAGTGGATCTCCTCAACATTCACCTGCATAGTTTTGTTATCTCCTGGCAGCCTAACACAATCTTGCCAGGCCATGCACGCTCCATCCGCACTGAACCTTAACACAATCAGTGATTTGAGACAGAACAAATGCTTCAGTTTTTGTGGTATTTCAGTGGACACTTTACACACCCAAACTGATATACAGACACTGGAACACAGGGAAAACACTGCTCATTTCCTCACTTCATGCATTTGCTGTGTTAAATATCATTGTTTAGTAACGTAGAACAACTTGTAGAGAGAAATAAGTCAAAAGTACTGACTTTCCCTTTTTTCTCACATAGCATTTCTCATCAGAGAAGAACCAGGAGTTGCTCTCAGAGCTAAAAATAAACATTAGTGTATGAAAACAGGTTAATTGGGATGAAGTCACAGCAGTATAATTCTTTCTGCTTTTGTACCTATACACTTCTCTAAGTACCCTCATGCAAGTCTATACCTTAACAGCTCTCCGAACACACCCACCAGAATCTGCTCAACATCCATGCTTGTTTCCATTCTAATACAGAGAGGTTTTTGTAAATTCAAAATCCATCCAAAGGGTGTTTGCTACTGTTTAATTAACTTCTAAAGAAATAGAGAGATACCTGTTTTTCTCCAAAACTTGTAATTTTACTTTCTCTAATAAATACTTACACCATTTAAGGAGATCCCTGTGCACATCCAGTCTCACTTCCTGCATTAAACAGACCAGAGACCCATCCTGAAAATACCTGCATCCAGGCCAGAACTCTTGCTGAAGCTATGATATGGTACTTTGAATATGGATATCACCTTGCTTTGAAAGTTTTAAGAGTTGGGAAATAAGAGATTGTGTATTTATGTAAACTCTTCTTGCAGTTAAGCACTATTTATAGCTATAAATTTGAATTTTAAAGTACTAAATTAACAAACAAACAGGTATGTAAGCAGTGAACCCTGTCTCTTCTGTACCTTTCCATTCCAACACAGCAGTACGAGTCTGACTGATGGGAAAAAAATTACTGGGGGGGGAAAAAAAATCATTCTAACCTTTTTAGCAATACCCTCAAATGTGACCAGTGATTTCAGGTGCCCCTTACAGGACACAGCAAATGGGCTGGGATTGCAGAAAGCAGGTGATGAGGAGCTCCAGAAGCCAGACTCTTTTACAGGCATCTTAGAGAAACGAAAAAGAAATGTATCCAAAATTATTCACATTACATACACCACTGCAAGTTCTCTTCTGATTGCCTTAGGGGGGTTAGAACAGCAGCCTGTGAAAAATAAGCGTCCATCAGGCTCCTTGTGATTTCCAGACATGCTCAAAAAAAGGGTTATGCTTATATATAATCCTGACATGCCAAGTGTTATTCGGGGATTTAAAAAGACATTGTAAGGATCCTAATAAAAGCTATTATATATTGCTATAGGATGTGAAAAATATTTAGATAGATTAAAAATGTTTTTAACAACCCAGCTTGTGCAAGAGTCTAGGCTTTTGTAAAGAAGTGACTCCCTTCTGAAAGGATACAGTTCAAAAAGTCAGCACTAGAGGAAAGAGAGGCTGAAGAGAAAGGAGAAAAAACATACAAAAAATTATGTCTAGACAAATCTGGTGCATATACTTCTTAATTAGTGTAGTATATATGAATCTTTCATGATGAAAAATTCGATTTCTTTTAAAAAAAGAAAATCGGTATAAATTTAAAGCTCTCTCAATCTTTCTTTAAAAGACTACAAGGAGTACTAGATAAACCCTGTATCAAAGGAATTTATGCCATGTGATATGAAGTATTACAATACTGGACCTGAGTCTGCCATCCCTGAACTCAAATGAAATTTGTTAGCAACTTAATCCACTTCAGAAAAAAGCTCCTTGGTTAAAACTCCTTTTATTTTATTTCCAGAAGGAAAACTGCCTTTCTGGATAAAGCCCTGGACCATGTAATGTATGCAGATGAGCAGTCATATACATAAAATACACTCATTAACGTACTTACTCAATGTGTTTATTAATAACCCCATTTCCCACAGCCTCTTAGAAATACCATAGCAAGAAAACACGTATGTATTGCAGCAAAGTGCAAAGATGGAAGAAAAAAACCACCACAAATCAAGTTCACTCCTTTGATTAGCATGACTCCTCAGTGCTTCAGTGCCTCAATCACAGAAGTGGCCTCTGGTATCTCAAGTTGGGTTTTTGATGCAAAANAAAATAAAAAAAAAAAAAAAATTAAAAAAATTATCAAAATGAAGTCTGAACAGTAGCTACCCATTTTCCTTGCTAAAAGTTATGGTCTCATTTTAAAAGCAATTAACTCAAGTATGATCCCATCAGAAAGAAAAATGTAAATCTTTATTTCCTTTATGGTTTCACCTAATTAAGAAGGCGTCTCATGGATGTTCTGAAGCCTGGATTTGTATGGATGCTCCCTAGACACTTCCCTCCAGTTTCCAACACAACCTCAGCTGTTTCATCAGCTCACCAATGCTTCCAACTCCTTCTCACACCCCCCACTCTCCACACAGGCAGCGGCAATAGATGGGATGCCCATCACACATGGAATGCTCCCCACACACGGGATGCTGCAGCCTTCCCATCCGTGGGAGCAGACAGTCTGTGTCTGCTCCAGGCAGACACCAGCTCCCACTCCACACACAAATGTAATTGCCTTGGGCACACCTATCACCATGAAATTTGGTTCAGACCATGCAGCAGAACCGAGGCACGCACAGTCCAGGCTAAAAATAAAATTTAATAATACATTACACACAAGCTCATAATCAATTAGCATATATAATTTGGCAACACATTCTGTATTATTTGATACGAAATTGATTGTCTGCAACTGGCATGGTACAAGACCTACAATTAAAATTAATCGCTCCTACTACAACAGGGAAAAAAACTCCTCCATAAATACTCCTCTTAGAGTGCACCACTACTTTGTTTTCTTTTCCTTAAGGACCAGATCTATACATTGTGCTATTATATCAGAATCTCCTTTATCTCAGAAGAGGAAGTTTTGTGTCTTTCATGGTGGCAACATAAAACCTGCAGACATCACCTTGAATGCATCCTAAGGGATGCTCAGAAACCCAACAGAAAATTAAAAGCACCTCAACACACCTTAATGCTTTAAAAGAGCACAGTGTGGGGAGAGGGAGGAAATCACCTGATGTTTTTGCCTTACAACATCCAGTACAAAACTGCAACACAGGACTACGGCAATGAACCCTGAATGAGCACCCAGGCCAAGGTCCAGAGCCCCACAGAGCCACACGGGCACAGAGGGTTTGAAGTAACATCCACGTCTGGATCTGCTGGTGCAGGTGAAGCTCAACAGAGAAAAACCAAACCTGGGTACTGCTGGGATACTGAGGGAGGCAGCAGCAAGAGCCCTGTCCTTGGACACCTGCAGTTACGGGGTGGATGGTGGAGCTCCCCAAGCTGTCACCTGGATGCCCTGGAGCCTCCTGGCTAAAGGGACTGCAGTGACCCTGCTGCCACCCCAGAGCAGGAGCTCCACGCGTGAGCCAAACCCAGGTTTTGTCTCCGCCAGCCCCGACTGGCACTCCCGGAGTGCCCGAGCACAATCTGCTCTTCAGCTGCTCTCCCGTGCTGCCGCACCAAATCGCTTTCCCTTTCTCCTCACAGCAGTTAAGCAGCACACAGAAAATTGAATCATAAGGGCAGACAAACAATGCATCACACACCACAGCGCTAGGAAATCTCCCTGTCTTTTGAAAGAAACTTACTGCTGAAGCCTTAATTTGAGGGAATTGAAAGCCTCATAACAATTTACGTTGGATTAAGGTTCCTGCCCAGTTAAATGCCAATACTGACAGTCCTAGATGAGTTCCCATCTTATGAACAACCATCAGCCACATGCTTACAGGCAACATGCCAGAGCACACTGCACTTTATCTGCCTTCCCTCATTGCAGATTATGTTCCTCAGGGGATGCAAAATCTCACAATCCAACTACACCAGCTGAGAACTACATTAAAACTTTCAAGCACCTCCAGTAGCTGATGGGCACCTCCACTCCTCTCAAAGTCTATGAGCACACCAGTTTCTTCACCTCCTGGGTGACATGCATGGGAAAAATTAGCATCTCTCTGGAGTCATTCTTGAGATGGCCAGCTAAGCCACTGGCCATCTTCCCACCAGCCAGTCCAACCCGTTGCTGGAAGGCCACTGGCTCACATCAGCTGGAGCAGGCGTCCTTCAGTCTCACCCATCCTCCCAAGTTCACAGAAACGTTCTTCCAACTTCTGAGAGTCCATAACCTTGGTGTGAGATGCCATTCTCTGTGAAGGAAGAGTCCCCCTGCTCCCTGAGCAATAAGTCATCCCTTGCAGCAGGATCTGGCCATCATCACTCCATCAGCAGCCTCAGGCAGGGAACAAGGTGTCAGGCTGACACTAGTAAAGGTTTCGTGCTTGATGGTCACATTTGAAATGTGTCACAAAGGAAAAATATCAAAGTGTACCTGAAATTTTAGTTCGTCTTTAGCTGCAGATTCCTTTCACAGCATCTTGGAGCTACCAGCTGCGAAGATGAATTCAGCAGCACTTCTGCCCTGCAGAGTTCCATTACCAAACCAATCTCTTCCCACCACCATCCCACCATGCATCATGTCTGAGCTGGAGACCAGGACATGGGGTAGTGTCGGGGCTGGGCAGCTGATGCTTCTTTCCTGGGGATGGAGCTGCTCAGAACAGTTCTGGCTTTTCTTTCCTAGGGATGGAGCTGCTCAGAACAGTTCTGGCTTTTATCCCCAATGCCTCTCTCCAATCAAAGCAAGGCTCTTCATCCTCACCTGAGCCTGCTGCTGAGACAGCTGTGCTGATCAGGAATACCCCCATCCCCCGTTCTCAGAGCTGGATTACACAAATGCAAATGTTACACAGGAACAGCCTCTTCTCATGAACTCTCACAAATGTAGGTATCTCTCCTTTCCCTTCTAGCCTTCTTAATTTCCATTTTGTTTTTAATTTGCATACTCCTTCCAGCCTGGTTTTAGCCCATTTACCACACTACAAATGATTTATAAAGCTTAATAGCAATCATGTATCATTGTCGACATACATATGTTTGACTAGACTCAAGCATAGAGCTTCTTTTAGCTACTCAAAAACTATTTGCTATATGACAACATAGATGATTCACTTGATATCAGTGTTTCTGATAATGTATTTTCTGCACTGAGAGCAAGGAACCACAAGACAAATCTGAAGAAAGATCTGGCCACTTTCAGTGATAGTTCACCGCTTCTCCTTCTTGCAGAAGCCCTCATGCATTTCATGTTCAGTCTCTGTGACACTTCTCAGATGTTCTGTCTGAGAAAGCCCTGATGGGCAGAACCTGTCTTCAAGAGTTCTCATCGTGTTCTCCTTTCTGTAACTAAGCAATATAGACCATCTAAATGGGCACGGCCAAACTATGACACAAGTTTGCCAACAACAATCAGTTAGTCCTTGACGAGACTCAGGCTGTTCCTGGGATAAAATTCTGCTCCTGAAAATCAGCATTGCTGGGGAACATATTCATTTGTCTGAGTTGTGTTACATCCTGAAGCCTTAACGTTTCTCATTTCAAGTTATCAGGGCTGTGAAGAGCCCACGAAACATCAAGAGCCATCACCTGCACTCCTGCAATTCACATGTGTTATCACCTATCACTCCTCACCACGGAGCAACCATCTCCTGTGACCTTGAAGTTGCCTCTTCCTCCTGAGAGACACAGAGCATCATTTTCATAAAGTGGTGGCAACTTCTGGAACCCCAAACCATATTGATTTTTTCATGTCTGTCTTCATACATCTGTAATCCCCAATGATTCCAACATCAGTATCAGACAGCACAAGTATTCATCTTTCAGTTTGCAGTCGAGTGAAACGCCAGCAGCTGACAGCCCCTGCTTCATGGGCATCTATCTGCAGTGTAACACTGCTAAATAGAATCTGATTCTGAAGCTGTCTCAGTTGGCATTTTTTTATTTCAACACCTTTTTCATTGCTTTATTGGTTTAAAAATAATGGTGACTACCAACAACGTGTCCAAACTCACACTTCTCTGCATAGTCCTTAAGTCCATCTCTAAAACCACGTTGTACTGCTGGATGTTCCTCTGTTGGCTGTATCTGGGGATCAGAAGCATTTTTGTCCCTCCTAGCCCCTAGTTAGCTACAGTATAACCCAAGCTGTCTGTAGGAAATAAGAGCTATACTACAAAATGTGTACAAAACTTTCCCAGCCTCTTCCTTTGCTTAAGGGTGCTAGTACCTCCAGTATCATAACCAGGGCTCTTGGCAGTACTGGACCTGTATTTCTTACATCTGCAAAAGCACCGACAGCCTCTGCAGTCACTGAGCATCTGAGGCAGCAAAAAATATTTAAGGCTTTTCCTTTTCTTGTTCTGGGCCCTTTAATGACAATTCTGACAGATACTATACATACACTGATGACAAGAACTTGGTACCTCTACTGTCTCCTAGTTTTGGCGGAGTCTCTTTCTAAAGTACAGGTCTACCAGCCACCATTCCTTTCCCTGTCATGGCTCATATTTACTTTCTTCCTAATCTAACCAAAAAAAAAAAAAAAAACCACCACCCAAACCAGTATTTAATACAGACTGAAGAACCAGCTGCTTGCACAGTCATGGACAGGAGCAGTTTGCATACCAGAGCTTGGGAAGTACTCTTCAAGGAGACTCTATCTGCAGTAACTAACTCATTTAGAGCTCTAAAGCAGCTTTTTCCTTCACAGGAATGTAGGGAAATGTTTGTTACACAGTCTGAAATTGAGCCTGATGGGCTTACTGCCAGTTTTTGTACATGTGCCTAACACACCACTGGTGGCCATGGTGCAGTTTCAGGTGTGTATCAGCCCTGATTTATGAGACAGGACCTGGCTCTAACATCCAATTCCTCACCCCAACCACACACACCACCTCTGCTCCAGGACGGAGCCAGGAGGAAGGACATACCTTCCTCACCTCTTACTCAGCCCACAGCTCAAAACCATCTCCTCAGCAAAACCAATTTTTTTCACACAGGTTTGACAGCAGCAGCCTGAAGGCAGGGAATCCATAATCCACCATGCTCAGATCCGTGTTTCAGTGCCCAGCCAACACACAAACCCACCCATCATCTGGGCTTCCCAGAGCTGCCACTAGTGCTGGGACACTGCTTCATGATTTCAAAGCGCTCACGTAAAAATTGATTCAGCAGAAGCACAGATATCTGTGTTTGTGCTGTCTACAGAAGATAAGCTGAATGATTTCTGATGACCATCTGTTAGGAATGGCTATTTAACATTCCCATTTCGACTGTAATTTCCATCCATTATTTACCAGACCCTGAGCTGTATTTGCCAATGTTTAGAAACATTATTTAAACTACAATACAGCATCACAACCACCACATTACAACGTGGCATTTTGTAACATGCAGATTTGATAGAAGACAAATTCAAGCTTAAAAGCTATTTTGTACTGAGGTACAGCATTAAGCATCTGACTCAGGGAGTAGAGACTGACAAGTATGTGGGTGAACAACCATTTCAAAAGGGTAAGAAACTGACCAGCATCCAACCAGCACAGCGCAAAATCAAATTCCAAAAAAGGCTCATCATTCCCTTTTTTTCTCCTCATTTGTTGGCTCTCATCTACTATTCCTCAAAATCCCATTCATAAAGGTTTAAATTCTGCTGCACTGCTTCTCTTTTGTCTCAGTACATGTATTAGAGCTTGCTCCATATCTTCTACTCTCTTTCTAATTTCTTTGTAAAAATATTAGTAAATTTTCCAGGAAGAGGAATAACTGTCAGAACTGGAGTGTAATCCGACATATTCCCACCTATTAGGATTAAACTATGTTTGACCCCCGTGTGGTGGGCTTGATGTGGTTAAGATTAATGAGACAATTATTTCTAGCCGAGGTACAAGGCCCCCAGTTGTTTCACTATTTCAGTACTAACCACCACACTGCTTCTGCAGTGTTTGATACCCACAAAATAATTGTGAGCAATTTTTCAGGAAGACATCATGAGTATTAGGTTTATTCAAAAAAAAAAAAAATACAAGAAATCACTGAGATGAAAAGGAAATGGGATAAGTTAAAACCACTGGCCTTAAAGCTTTTCATTTTACAAACTTATGTTCCCAGAAGATATTGTGCAGTACAGCACTATCAATTGCTGCTGCTCAGATGCCCTCCCCCAGGGATCTGGGCTTACAGCTCCAAACACTGGCACATTAAGGCACAGACAGTCCCCACGGACCCTCACAGGGAAGAGAAAACCCACACACACAGACAGCTCTACACAACGAGCTCTTCCAAGGTGTGCAGGTCTCTACTCCAGCAGACTTCTCACAGCACAGCTCAGTATTAGTTAACACTGAATACAGATATGGCTATTTCAGAGCAGCTGCAGCCTCACACCAGTGCAGTGAGGGACCAGGTGATGCTCTGCTCCACCACTCGAGCAAAGCCTAACAACTGGGTAAGGAGCTGTGTACGCGCTGTGACACCTGTGCTCAGCAGAACAGGGAATGCGAGACTCCTGACAGAGCCCAGCTGGAGGAATTCAACCATTTGCTTAAGGTCAAACCACACTTTTTTAAAGCATTTCAAAGCAGGGACAGTGGCAAGTTCCTCTGAGTAGTGTATGTCTAGGAAACTTCAGGTGAAATCCCTATCTATGCAATACAGAGTTTATACCACGTAAAAACCTTGTACCACCATGTTCCTTAGAAGTTGTTTAAGGGACAGGACTTCTGGTCTACAAAGACACCTGAAAGAAAGTGGAGATACACATCTTTTGAATCTCCACATCCTAAAAACCCAGAGTGTAATCTCACTTTAAGAGCTGGTCAAAATTCATATTGAAAAAATGTTTTAAGTTCTCAATATATAAGCTTATATAAGATGGACTTTAAAGCAGCAGCTTTTATAATACGCACTTCAGTCCACCAGAGGTAATCAGTAGACATTTTTAACAAAGTTCATTATAAGCCCTTTTAAACATGAACTACATTTGAACTTTCATATCTTATATGGCAATGATTCGCTTCAGTTATTCTCTTAATCCAAATAAAGAAAATGGATCAGCCATAAAGACCTCCAAACCAGGTAATCAGAGCAAATGCTTTAAATTGAGGTAGAGCTGCAGAAGTCAAACTTCAGGCTTTGGTCTGATTTGAGGAAGTTAGTTTTGCTGCTTTGTTGAATTTTAACTGAAAATGTAAAACACAGAAGCGTGACTTGCTCTAGTTCTGGTCCCCAGCCCTAGAGCTGGTTATCTGAGCTTCACTGATGGACATCACCAGCCCAGGAGCAGGACTCCCACATCATGGGAGCAAGTGCCTCCAAGGAATGGGTTGTTCCACCTGTCCAGCCATGCCTGCACTCACCTTCTGCTCAGTTCACCAACAAAAGCACTCCTGGGAGATGCTGCACACCTGGCATGAGACACAGCAGAGGCAAAGGACCAGCTCCCCAGATGAGCCAGACACACCGGTACTCAACAGGTACGGAATCACCAGCTGCTGTGCAGGGGCTCCCCTGGCCCTCTTTTATTTTTATGGCAAGTGAAAAGCAGCTTAGTGCCCTACAAACCTCTGCTACATTCACCAGAGCACAAGGGTGATAAAAATGACAGAGCTGCTCTTGGGGAAAAAGATTCAGAGAAGCCACACATTGCTAAGGACTTCTGGGCATTACTGTGTGGGAGAGGGAATACAGCTCAAATTCAACAAACCACATCATCCCTCACAATCCTCTCCCCTGATTTTGGGAGGAGAGGCCTCAGTTCCCTATAAACCAGCAATCAGAGCAAATGTCACCTGTCCCTACAACAAGAACTGCTGCATTCTGGAAAGGTTTTGCTGTCATCTTCAACAAGAGCAGGATCAATCCTATCAGATGTAAACTCCCTGGCAGAGTGGTAACCACAAGGTGACATTCCCCAACTGAAGCTGCACTTTCCAGTAATCATACTGTGAAAGTGAATAAAAATACTTCTTAAAGTTAACAATTTTTTCCTTTTACACCAGCAGTCTTCAAAAGTGCTATGATTATTTTTTTAACATTGAAAGCCAATCAGACAGATATTACAAGAAGAAAATACTTGGAGCTTAGTTATCAAATTTCGTTAAGGGAAAGAGTTACAGATTTTAATATGAATTTATCTCTTACTTTTAGCATTGAATTCAAGATTCAATCAAACAGAAAATAAAATGCAAGCTTCCTATTACTTCCACAGAGCCTTTAGTTAAAAGGAACAATCTTTAACATTTAACAGAATATAAAACTAGCCAAGCTGGAAACACACACATCTTGCCAGTGCTCTAGCAAGTGGTAGTTTCCCTCATTAAGCACAGTAATGACACATTTGTGAGGTCTCTATGCCCTCCTCTAAGAATGCAGCAAGTTAATGAGACTCTGCCGAGGGTTCGGGCTGTGGCTGCAGCACAGCCTCTGTGTGTGAGACGTGGCTGATGCTGAGCTTGGCACCTGACCCCTCACTGCAGAAATATCCATCAGGGAAACGGAAGGGGAGATGTACAAAAACTTCCCACAGCCACCTTTAGCTATCAGGAACAAGGCAGAAGACACTAGAGTTAATAAGCAATTCTGCAGAATTGATATTTAATCAGTCAGGAAATGATTGCATTTGGTGCAACTGGGAGACCAAAGCCTTTTTGTAAATGATTTTGTCAATGACAAGGAAGAGTCTGTAGAAAAATTTCTTAAATCTTATCCCCTTGCCTAGACTAACCAAAAAAATGCATTTAAATGTTCTTTTGCAGAACAGAGAAGCAAGGGGAAACAACCAGCTCAAGATGAAACACAGCGAGTAGAGGTGGGATGGCAGGGATTGTGCAGGGGCAGCAGCACAGCTTCATGGCCCACGGTCCTGAGCTCTTGGCAGTCACCCCCAGAGCGACCAACAACTGCAATTAAAATTTCCATATCAATGAAAACTTAAATGTATTTGCATCTGTTCATACCTGTTATCTGCAAAATCTACTGCAAGTGTTTAACTTACTGCCCGGTTTATAACACAGCTTAATTAGGCCCCAAGGGTGACTTTTAATCTAATTTACACCAAATAAATCCTAAATCACCAGCACTCGCTCAGATATACTCCAGAGTAAACAAGGTAAGAAGTTATACAAAATGCCTAACACAAACATTTTTGTTTCCTGGGTTTGTAGTTGCCAACATCTTCTATAAATTCCTCTCAAGCAAAGTTTTAAAAGGTTTTTTCTCTACAGACTCAATTTGCCACTTTGCAGTGCAGTCTATAACCTGCTGGTTTAACCTACAAAAACTGCAGGTACAGAGCACTGCTGCTCTACAATCACAGAACTACTGACAAGAGGGAAAAATTAACCCATGCTGAGTGCCATACTGCTGCTGACGGACTGCTAATGGTGTAGTTGGCTTAGGTTAAAGTTTGTGTGGCTGTTTCTGAGACTGAGTGCAGGTGAACCAGCGCTGTCCCCCAGGACACTCCCAACACAGCCACTGCTCAGATGCACAGGGGCAGGGGCATCTTCCTGGTGAGCATTCATTCAAGAAATCAGTTCTTGCCTGATAAGAGCTGACTTTAGGAATGATTCCCAGCTGCAGATCAGAGCCCTGCCTTCTCTCTGTTTGCATTTCACTTGCGGCAGACAAATGCAGGGGACACACAGGGATCCAAAAGCTGCCTTCATCCCCACTGCGCTCCCCACAACGCTCCGGCAAAGCTACGGCCTCCTCCAGACCTGCTGCCAGCAGTGCTGCCTGTCACCTGCAAAGGCAGGAGAAGGTGTCTGACATACTCTTCTCCTGTGCCCCAGAGAAATGCATTATCTGCCCAATAAACCTGGTTATCTATTGAACAGACAAGCCGGAGTCCTGCGAGCCTCCTCAAAATCAGGTTGGGTACGTCCCGGCAATTGTATTACACAACGCTGCCCGATTCATCTTTTTATTCAAAACCACTCTTTACAGAAGACAAATGAAAAGCTGAAACAACAGAATCCCTCATTGCTCCCAGCATTCTTCATTGCTAGCAAAACTGTTCCGGTAACAGTGGAAGACAAATGAGATTATTTCAAGGCTGCAGGCATAAATTATGAATATAAATGCTACGGAATAAGTTCCTTCACGCTGTCCCTTCTCACACGCGGTCAGGGAAGCAAAATGTGTGCAGGGAGATGAAGAGGATAAAGCCAAACAGCATTTTAAGTCTTGCCCTCAGCAACTAACACTTGGTGCATATATATGTGTGTGTGTTTCTATATTATTGTATTTTTTTATTTATTTTTAAGATTGTTCCTGGGCAAAACCCCTGCTTTCAAATTTTTCCTCATTTCTCCACCTGGACAATTAAAATTAAAGCACAGGTTCACTTTACAGCACTATAGCCCTGGAGTCCCTCATTTTTTAAAAAGTTTGCTCTGTAAAGCCTGAAACACACAGTGCTCTGAGGTTTTTTCCCATTATCATTTTTCAAAGCTTGGCTCCGGGTTTGGTTTGGAGGGGTTTGTTTCTCTTTAATTTCTATGCTAAAGTGCTGAGAGGTACAATAAGAATAGGTGCACACTGTTAATATTGCAACTTCTCTGTGGATTTATTTGAAAAACAGTAGAAAGGCTAAAATGAGTAAAGACTGTAGTTTTCCTCTTCATTAAACTTCTCCTCATCCATGCATAAACACCTAATTCTCCACTGAGCTTCCCAGAGTATTAAAGTCATTTGAGAAAAAACGCAGACAGCATCTTACTTACATTTTGTTTTACAAAAACAGTTACAGCCCTGCAGCAGGACGGCAGCAGCAACAGGCACTGCCACCACCCTGCTTGGAAAGGAAGGTTATCCAGCTGACAATCAGGCTGGAAGTGTTCCAGAAGAGAAGACAAGACAACAGACAACAAGACGACCTTCTCCCAAGAAATCCCATGGCAGACTCATAGGAGGGTTTGGGTTGGAAGGGACCTTAAAGCTCATCTTGTTCCAACCCCCTGCCATGGGCAGGGACACTGTCCTCTAGACCAAGTTGCTCCAAACCTCATCCAACCTGGCCTTGAATATTTCCAGGGATGGGGCATCCACAGCTTCTCTGTGACTCTTCCAGTGACCCTTGTTCCATCACTTCAGGCCCTTGTCCAAAGTCCCTCTCCAGCCCCTTTAGGCACTGGAAGGTGCTTCTAAGGTGTCCCTTTTCTTCTCCAGGCTTACCATTCCCAGCTCTTCCAGCCTGTTTCCATAGCAGAGATTCAGGATTCAGAGCAGCTGCCCAAGGATTCAGAGCAGCTTCGTGGTCTCCTCTGGACTTGCTCCTTGTCCTTGGACTCACTCCATAACTCTTCCAACTCCCTCCAGGAAAAAGCAGCAGGACAAGTAAGTTAATGAACCCTTGTTAGGACAGCACACCCAGCCCCTTTTGTAGGGCAGCTTCTGAATACTGAGCACACGGGGGAAGCTGGAGGAGGCACAAACACTCCAGTGAGCACAAGGACACCGAGCCAAGGCACCGGGACAGAAATGTACACACAGCACTGAGGCTCTCCAGAGTTCACTCATGAACCCATCCCAGGGGATGTCCTACTGCAGGAGAGGCTCCAAAACATAAATTGTTTCATGGTTGCCAGTGCTTAAGTATAAGCTTCCATTAGTTTTTTTTAACTTCCACAGACCTGATGTCAAGTTTTCCTCTCTTACAGATGAACAGCAAAATCACCTCGATTATAAAGTTGTTTTAAAGTTGTAGCTCACTTTGGAATGCACACACTACTTTGATTCTGACAACCATGGTAATCACAACTTTCTGCACTTAAAATGTATCCCTGGATTTAACATTGTATCTAGAAAAATAAAGCAATAGCTTAGAACTAGGCTTAATCCATCAGCCCCTTCAGTTCAAGGCTGGCTGAACAAAATAATGAACATGTGGTTATGGAAAAAACAATGCACTGAATGATTATGGATTGGAACCTGAAAAAAGCAGTACTTTCAATAAAATATTACTTCTTAAAATCTATCAGTTGCATTGATTATACAATCTCACAGCATTTTTTCCTACTTAAATATTAAAAATCACATTAAAAAGTTGAGGCATTAGTTATGGATGTTGATTCCTTTGTTCTAAAGTCAGCAACAGTTGCTCTGTTAAGCTTCTTCAGCCTCAGGAAATATTTACCCATTTGACTTTCACCATACCATTTGCACAGAAAATTACAACTGCCATAGAAACAAATCAAGGAAAATAAATTCTAAGAAATATTACATTTGAGAATTTTATATTTTATGCGACAGCTGGAGCACAACGATGTTTTGAATGGAAGCAACAGTCAGTGCCTTTATCCAGATATTCCGCTCATGGATTCCAGCCTTTATTCAGATAAAAGGATTCCTGTGATTACGTTAAGCACGGACTACCATTAAGATAAACCAATAAAAGCCAATTAATGCCACAACATACCACATGTGGTTTCTATACAACATTTCTTTGACGGCTACACACAAAGGTAAGCTGTTAGTTCTAGCAATTAGCAGTTTTCATGCTTTGTTAAGGTAATGGCAGTAATCCAGAGAGAGAAAGGTAATTCATGAAGGAAGATCCCACCATGGCCATTAGCAATTCAACCAATAAACTGCTGCTCTCCTAAAAAACCCACCGTAGCAGTGCACAATCCAGGGATGCTTTTTCAGGTAAAATTTAAGTATCAGCCATCATATTTAAGATAATGAGGCCATCTCTACCATCCCACACCTCCTCCAGCTTCCAGTAACCACATGAACTACTCAACCTTTGCTGTTATAGTTCATGGTATTACCCCAGCTAAAATAGCTCGCTAAAATAACACCTCTGTAACTCTGAGGGGCCCATTTATCTAAATTCAATAATTTCAGTGCAGGTTCTGTCACCAAAGTTTTGCTGTTGTTTTAGACCAAAAGCTAAAAGCAGCAAAAATCCAACAGTCTCCAGCTTGCACTGGGATCTGTATTTAAATCATAGGAGATCAACTTAGAATCACAAAATAGTTTGGGTTTGAAGACCATCTCGTTCCAAAACCCTGCCATCAGCTGGGATACCTTCAAATAGACCAAGTTGTTCCAAGCCCCATCCAACTTGACCTTGAACACTTCCAGGATATCCATGGCTCCTCTAGGAAACCAGTGCCAGGGCCTTACCACCCTCACAGAGAAGAATTTCTTCCCAATATCCCATCTAACCCTGCCCTCTGTCAGTGTGAAGCCATTCCCCCTTGTCCTATCACAGCATGCCCTTGTCCAAACTCCCTCTCCAGCTCTCTTGGAGCCCCTTCGGGTACTGGAAAGAGCTCCAAAGTCTTCCCAGAGCCTGAGGATCAGTCATTAACCTTCTTCTCAACAGTTCAGCACTGGCTCAGCACAGCTGCCATATGAGATGTTAACAGTCATGGTATCTTTGCTAAAGGTTAATCACATCAATTCCTTTTTTCTAAAGTAGAGATAAAGATCTATTGGACTGTTCATTGCTCCTCTCTCAAAACAGAAGGGAGATTGCTGAGAAAAATCTTCAGTTAATCACCTAGAGGAATGAAAAAGCAGGGAATTTTACATTATTAATGAAAATCCAGGCAATTAGATAAGTAATAGCTTCCTTTCATTGCATAATACAGTTAAAGTTGCTTATAAGGCTTCCTGACGGACCACATTTCAAGCCAAATTAAAGCAGCTTTCCCAGTTATAAGTCTTGTCTTATGCACTCAGGAGCTGCAGGGTTCACCTGTGACTGTCATTAAAACTGAACTGGAGTGGTTTATTTCATCCTGCAACTTTTTAATGTTCTGGCGGATTATGAAGGTTATCCTTCTCACATATATTTTACATCAAAAACATGAGAGATGCACCTCACCGCACATCCTTATTCAAAATACTCAACTGAATCCCCAAATATTAATCCAAGTCCCAGATCTGAATGAAGCCAAGAAAGGTTGATCTGAATGCAAGCATTCCTCATCCTAAGTAAATCTACATCTCCACCCTCATCCTGCCAGCTACAGACTCTCTGGTGAATTACCAGAAATTCCGCTGGGAACATGAAAAAATTATTGAAGAACTTCAATCAAGCCCAGAATATTTCATTAAGCTGTCTCAGTTGCAATTAGAGTTTTCAGATAAAAAAGTACTTTGCATAAGGATGCTGGAAAAAGTTTTAGACATTCAAAAGATGGAATGTGTCCCTTTGGGTGTACACATACAATTCAGAAACTGGGAGGAAAGATTCATCTATTGTATAGTCAGACAAAGAACTGAAACTGACTCTGCAATACAAACAATCTTCACAAAGTAAAAGATCTCTCAACACAGTATTATGAAAATAAGTATGAATCTTGGGTAGCCTTTCCCACTCAGTGGACTTCAGTTTCCCACATGAGGAACGGGCACAGGTTTCAGTTCGCTGTGTTAAGCAATTCCTCTTCTATCTCGCACACAACACTCTTCATTGAATATTCCTGGGTCTGTGCTATGCAGCCTTGTTCACTTGTGACAAAACTTAAGACAATTTAAAATATACAAACAATTATCACACACACACATTGATAATATTCAGAGGAAATACATGATGCCTGGTGAAAAAAAAAAATATGTTTGCATATCCTGTACATGAAGTGCCCTTAAAGTCACTGGTCTTTAACAAACAGTATTTTATGTAGTTCTCCCTGATACTGTTTGCTCAGAAATGACCAACAAACAGAACAGTGAAACTGCTAAATGTCAGGATGTGACACACAGCAGAATTTATAGCATGCTAGCACACTTGCACAGCATTATGTTCATTTCTAGTAAGTCTTGCTACTTTTTACAGTAACTCACACTTATTAAAAGACGCAGCTTTACAACATCCCAATGAAATCCAGAATTCTTTTTAGTTCTCATTAATTCAACCACAATGCATTGCGATAGGAATAAACAGCAGCTCTACTTTTGAAAAAAAAAGTAGCTAATATATTCAAGGAACATAACAAAGGAAGAACTGCTGGCATAACTGAGGTCAGCCCCACAGCCACAGAAAGGTGTGGTGGAAGTTTAACCTACACCTAAACATCTCTGCATGTCTCCTCAAGCACTACCACCAACTTCAAACATCCAGTAGCAAACCAAGCCCAGAGTAAAACACAGTAGTCAGGACAGTAGAGTGAAATAGAAATACACAGCATACCATGGGCACCACCATCCTTTAGGTCAAACACCCAGATGATCCAGGAACACACATGACCCCATGTGCTACAGAAGAGAGACAAAAATCTCATCTTTCTTTGCTCAAGATGAGCATGCTTTCCATTCCTTAAGCCTCATAATCCAATTAACCCAAGCCCAGAGACACCAGCACACATCTGCTGTGACCTAACTTCAACACACTGTAGACAACATAACCAAACCCCACAAAAATCCATATACTCAAAGTTATATGCCAAAGAGTGAAACTCCCTTGGGTACAGCAGCAGAGAGAGAGATTTCAGATACAAAATTTCTCAGACCAAGATGCCATTCCAGGACTTCTCTCATTATTGTTTAAAGCCTCAGTTTCCAGGCTAAAATAATTTTTGACAAATGTGTGCCCAGGTCAGCTGTTGTCACATCATTCATCTTGAGATGTGGAGTTGATCTTTCCTTCACCTTATCAGTTATTTATGGAGGGGTAGGAGAGAGGATGGAAGAGGGAGGATAAGCAAACAGGGCAGAACCATCACATCACCTCTCTCACCATGTCTGAAATGACATATACACAACACATTCCCTACACACAAGTTACTCAAAGCATCTTACAGACAACTGCTAACGTTCAAAATAAAGTTTTTGTCCCTGCCCACAACAGGGGGGTTGGAGCCAGGTGGTCTTTAAGGTCCCTTCCAACCCAAACCATTCTGTGATTCTGTGATTACAGGAACACAGAACTTAAGCTTGCAAACACAACCCCAAACCCAGGGGCGCTGGACCAATCGATAACGTGACGCAGCCTCACACCACACGCACCCTTTGAGTTTCCTGAGGCGTTATGGACCCGTGACAATTTCACAGGTGTACTCCCACATTTCCACATCTAAAGCTCTGCCTTGGCATCCTTTATAGTGCAGTTACCTGTTCTGCACTAAACCTATGAAGTGTTCAAAACAGACCTGAGTGTTTTGTCTGATACATCCCTTTTACTTTTACACTTTCTCCTCAACATGCAAGGGCTACTTCACACATTGTGACAGCATCTTCACTTCTTCTGGTAACCATCTGCTTTAAAGTTGTCTGTAAAACTGACAAAGATTCTATCACCCTGAACCATTTCAATTTGCATGGGTTTAATACCAATTTTCATACAGACTTATGACACAGAAGGAGCATTTCCTGCTGTCCTCCATGTGTCCTACACTTTCCAAACTTCCAGGACTCCTCCTTCAGAAAACAGAAACCAGAAACAGGCCCTCAGTGCACTTAAATATAAAATGGCTTAGAAGAACCTGGTGTAGCCATGTGATTATCAAGGGCCCTTTCCCTGGACCAGCAGTTGTGGGAAACACCCTAAAAGTACTTTTATTTAGGTCTCTTCCTTCCTTCCAATTCGTTTAGCAACAGGTCACTTGACTGCCCAAAAACAGTCTTTAAGTGCAAATACAGGGTTTTATCATTTCTCCACCACTCCACTGCAGTACAGCTGGCCAATTAAATATTTAATACAAAAGTCCTCAATATTTAATTAGGGACAAATAGTATTCTTTTGCACTTTGCTTGAATTTGAAAACAACCTTTCCTATTCTACCTACACATGAACATTTAATATGAGAAAGATGTATTTAAAGTTATTAGAAGTCTGTTGATAACAATATTACAATGAATTAACATCTTGTCAGACTGCTGCACATTACAGTCTTACTACTTTATCCAAAAATGTATTAAAATAATAATTTTGCTGGTCTCAATCAAGTAACAAGGAAAACACACTTGGCTCTTCAGGAAAACATGTAAGAATTTTGAAACAAAATGTTAAAGATGTCATTTATTCTCTCATAGCACTTTTACAGTGAAAGGTATTATTTAAAATACTTTAAATACTTATTTAATAACCAAAACATCATATAATTTTTTTATATGTCGTGGCTAGTACTATTTAGAGATTCCTACTTACTTTGATGACAGTACCCAGTGCTGTAACAACAGGAGGCAATTCCACATTAAAAATGGTAGCTTCCACCACGCAAAGCTTTAACAACACAGAATGGATCTGTTAGTGTCAGAATTCTTTGTTATTGGGCAAAAAACCTCCAATAATGTTGATTATGCAACTAACACAATCAGACACGAACCCGTGATATTTCCACCCAGAACCAGAGGATGAAGGAGTCATTTCAGGGCTGCTTCACCACCCTGAAATATATTTCCAAGGATGAGTACCTGAACCCTCACTACCTTTTATAAAATCAAATTCAAAAGAGTTTTTGGAGGCAGCTTCTTTTATTCTAAAATGACAATCCTACATGCTGGATAACACAAGTAATTAGTAAATTATCTAGTACTACTTGCAAATCAATTATCTATTTTTTCCCACACGTATTTTAATTTACATAAGTCTAAATGAAAAAAGATGATACAGGCACTTTGCAACTCTAAGAAACCTTGAGGGTTTTAGTATAAAGCCCAAAAAGTCCCAAACCACTCAGTTTTTGCTGCTTCTCTGTGTTTCTCTGTGACATGTCCAGTTTTGGTACTTCACCCACCAGGCTGCCAGGATGGTCTGCAACTGGAGTGACAGTCAGGACACACCTGCAACCTGAACTACCAGGAACTGCCACGAACTTTGAAGACACCTTCTCAGCTCAAGAATCAATTATCTTCTCTGAATTCAACCCTCACAACATCAAAGACAACATTAATTTTAACACGAAGTAAATGTCAAATAACATTAGTGCATCCATCATCATCATCATCGATGTATTATCCCCGCTCAACGTCAGCTTGTTTTGAGGGAAGGATCCCTGTTGGGGGTTACCAGGATGGAGCTGTGACAGAGTAATGAGGGAATTGATTAAGAAACACTTGAAGGTAGCACTAAGCCCTTGCCAGCAGCTCTTTGAGGTGGCTTCTCCTCAGAACAAACTCTTGGGCAGTCAAAAAACGCAAGTTTGGCAGCAGCCCTTTGGAGGCAGAAGAAACCAGGGCAGGAGCAGTTTCTCTCCAAAGCCCCAGGAGAGGGATGTGCCCTCAAACGCATCTCCTGCATCCATCCAGCACTGCCTCCAGCACAGTGGCCACCTAAGACATCTCTGCTGGTACTGAGCCCCAACTCCCTTAAGCTCAATTGCTCCTCTTGGCTCTGTAATTCATGTTTTTCTTTTCATCCTGCTACTTACTATATTATTCCAAACAAGAACAATCTTGAAATAACATCTGTAAAAACAAACAGCTTAAATAGGAGGTGATGGGACATGGGACATGATTTCCGAGGTCAAAGCAGACAGCCATCTGGGTTGTTTATTTTCAGGGGATTTTTTTTTGGTTTGGGATTTGTTGGAGGGAATTGAGGGGTTTGTTTCCTTGTTTGTGTTTTTGTTTTCATTCTGTTTTCATTACATGTATGAAGTAGAAAGTATACCCATGCCTTAATGCCTTTGAACAGAAGTTGCCTTATAAGCGACCATATTGTTTATACTGTAAATTATTAACCTCTTCTTCCCCTTTCTCCCCTTAACAGTGAAATTACAGAAAGAAAAACTTTGATTTTATAAAGTGTAAACATTTACACAGGGATTTCTACCACCTGCCTTACTGGAGTTGAAGGCCAATCTTCTACACTGCTGAATAGCTCTTGTTTTCTTCCATATAATCAAAAACCATTATTTAATCTCCAAAGTCCTATCATACAACCATTTACTTCTTCTATTAAAGAAGGCAAGGCCGAACAAATATTCCCAACACTTGGTGGAGAGGTTTGCAATAATCCTGAGCTCCCCACGGGATCTATTCTAGGGGTAGCTCACTAAAACACTGCTCTCCCTCATTGACAAATCTCTCACAGAAGATGCTCCAATTCTCAAGTTCAAAGTCATGCGGGGCTTTTAAATTCTGTTTACTACCTCCGAAGATTTCTCCGAAGAATTTCATAACCTGCTTCAAGATCCATGATGGCATTTAGCCCGTTCTGGACTTTTACAGCAATTTTCCACTTATTTTTAAACAGCCTAACACTACCTATACCTACACCACAGCCTGTGATGCTTGTTGCCATGTAACTGTACGTGCAATTGCTCCTGCAGAGCTGAAGTTTCTTTCCTGTAAATACCTTATACATTATTTAATAGTATATATTGATACCAAAGTACCTATATATAGTAGCCTTATAAATATATTATTAATTCCCTGCTTTACAAGGGCTGCCTTCAGTTCATTCTCATCTCTACAACTGCTGCCGCCCCAGTATTGCCACGGTCAAACTCTAAAGTAGCAAGAAGGAACCAGGAAGGAGAAGGTGAGGTGGAAACATGAGCAGACACATTCCTGAGTCAGGCAACCAGCTCCTTTGTGGATGTCATTAAGCCTCTGTAGAAGAGTAAGTACTTAGACATTTATTTTTTTGCATCCAAAACAATAGTAAAGCAGGGCAAATGATGACAAATTAAACTAAACACAGTAACAATTCGTATCTATTAAACAGATTATGCAAATTCAGTTGTATTTAATGTTATCACACCTCATTTGTTTTAGTTACTTCAAATATTCATGTTTTAACAGAATAATTACTCAGAAATTCTGGCATAAATACAGGCATATATTTAAAGAAGCTAAAGACGCCCAGAAAGAACCTTTCTGGACTAATGTGCAGCTTGCCACAGCCTCTGCTCACGCTCCTGCAGGAGAGCTGAGGATGTGGCTGCGTGTGCCGTGTCAGCTTGGCACAGGGAGCAAAGCTCCTCCAGGGAGCACCGATTCATCAATCCAGTCACTCGTGACAGCGGCAGCAATCCCAGCACACAACAGCAGCCATCACTCCTCAGCAAATACAGAATATTGAGACATAAAAGAGCTAAGTAAGTTAGAGATGCTCTGTTGAACACCGAGGGCAGTCTGCCTTGCAGGATCCTCTTCGCTACCCACAGCATCCCTCACTGCTCTGGAATTGTTCCAAGTATATTCCACAGATAAGACAGAATAGTTCACTTTTTTTTTCCTAACCAGAAGTATTTCCTCATCGTTATTTCAAGAGAACAAAATTTTAGAGTCATTCTGAGAAACAAAAAAATACCATATACTGTCAGAAAATAAATTTCTTAGATTTCCTTACTTGTCGTCATTGTGATGTTGGCTGTATTTTTGGAAATGGAACTACTACTGAAAAAAAACCCCCCACCTTCCAAGGCTAGTCAAATGAAACGCCTTTGTAATGTAAAAAACATTTCCCTCATTGCAACAATAACTTCAGACCAACCTAACTGGGGCAATTTCAAAGTAGGAGAACACCGCAGCGGAAGACCCACAGACTGCAAGAGGGGAAATAGGAGGATGAAAGTCTTCTGCTACTTTCCTTAGATTTGCTATCAGTAATCCCTGTAGTTTTAACTGCCTCAGGAAAAAGGATTTCATTTGTTATTACTTGTAAAGCATACTAAATTTTGAAACAATTACAGAAGTCTGAACTTTATTGCATTTTAAAAAGCGGGTGTTTTTCAAGGGGTTTTTCTGTTTTTATTAATAAGCTGAAATGTTTAGCATCTTCACACCAGCAGTGCTTTCCCATTTTCTGAGATTATGGAAAGGTTACAGAACATACACATGAGAAAACTTAGCAACTCAAAGAGCAACAAGTATATTCACTCAGCTCTTCCCTTCACAGGAATAACAACACGTGAGAGTAATTCCTTATACAGTATGAGGCACAGAAATCAAAACTGCACATCAGAGAACTTGGTCCCTCCCAAGTACTTTTTAATATTATCACACAGTTCAGACCCATCATGATGCACTTGTTATCCACTACTCAGTACTGCAAAGGATTTCAGGGTTTCCAGTATTTGGGCTGTGGTGTAGACAGAGCATGGCATGGGATGAAGGCTCTCCATACCTTCAAAATAAAAATTCCATTTAGGCTTATTTTCAATTATTCTGCAGAAGTGTTAAAGGCCTTTGCAAACATAGCTTCTTCTGTTTTTTAAAGCTCCATTAGCACAAATGTCTCCATCTGAGATACACACCAGCATGAATGGTTTTCCTTCTCTATGTACTTCCAGGTACTAGGGAAGCTACATAACTCTGAATGCTCCAGATCTAGAGCCTTAAAGAACTTAAACCATAAAGTTACTTGCCTATGCCCACACTGCAAACCAGTCTAGGCTCCAGAACCCAGAAGCTCCCAGCTATGTGCTCAACCCTGTTAGGCCACATTAACTCAGTCTTAAACCAGAAATGACTGCCTTTGAGTGCTGCAAAACTAAATCAATCACTGATTGACTAGTGAGAAGGCCCTGATTTATAGCGTGCCTGAACTGACCTGAAGTAACTGGCAGCTCTGAGTAAAAGAGAGGATCAGTGAAGCCAGAGATTAAGCCTGTTTCAATAGAAACAGCCTACCAGGATACCTTTCATAAACGAGCAGATGTTTTAAAAACTCAGGCTGTGATCCTGTGAATTACTTAAGAAAATGATGCTATGAAAAATCTGGAATACCAAAATAATAATATTAAAAGCTGGAAGCAGACTCTACTCTTGCTTCTTCATTTTTGCTTTAATTCTTTCAAGGCATGTTGATAGTCTATTTCCAGACAGTGCTTCTATACAGGGGGAAATTTATTTAAAGCTAAGGACAGGACCACTAGCTTTTGCATTCCCATTTATATCAACAAGAAACCTCACGCTTACCCCAGTGGGTTTCCCAACATTTTCCCATTTTGAGTTTCCTCTTTTGGATGTGTCCATGAAAAGAAGCAATGAGAGGAAAATGGGGCACCAAGAATGAGAACAGAACAGAGAAGCTGTCAGGCCACTGAAAGGTCTCCACTTGTAGTTATATTTCATACACATTTGTCTTACAGAAACTGAACTTTATTACCGTAATTTTTCATTAGAATAAGGCTATCGATGTGTTACAACTTCTTAGAGGTTATATGGACTGGGTCAGCCACACCACACCAGGCACCTGTCATTGTGACATGGTCTTAACCAAGGACCAGTAATTAGCAATGAGTATTTTAAGTATTTGTGTCTGGAATCACAGTTTCTACACAGCAGAGTACAAGATTCAGTAGAGAAGACCCCTTATACAGACACAGTCAAGTCAAAGAGATGTAGGAGAAGGGTTTTATCACTCATTGAGGCAATGAGTAATTAAGTTATCAACTAAATATAAAACATGATACATATCTGGATCTCCACAGACCTGTAGAATTGTCAAGGTTGGAAGAGACCTTTAGGATCACCCAGCCCAACTGCCAGCCCAGTACTGCCACTGTAACCACTAAACTTCATCATCCAGCTCCACTTAACACCTCCACGGAGGGCGACTCCACCGCCTCCCTGGGCAGCCTCTTCCAATGCCTGACCATCACCACCCTAACAGTGAAAAACTTTGTTCTTATATCTAATCTCAATTTCCCATCTCACCTTAAGGCCATTTCCTCGAGCCCTCTCACCTGCATACGTAAAAAGAAAAAGCACCATCTATTTTAGCTGACTGGTCACACTAACCCCTGGATAAGAAAAATAAACTCGATTATAGTTAAAAGGTTAAATTTGTCTGCATCCTTCATCAGACTGGCTATAAACACCAGCATACTCATGAATATTCCCCAGTTAACACTATGGGAAGCATCAAGAATGCAAGAGGAACACCTGACCCCCATCACATTAAGAGAGGCTCCAACGCATCGCACAGACAAACCTTTCCAGTTTAACCTTTGCAATTGACCAAGGAAGTGAAGATTTTCTCTCATTCCTCCATCCAGGATTTTACTATTTCAGATCTTGTAGACAAATGACTGTTTGCATTTTGCCTTAACTCTTTTGAGCTAAGCATGATCTCTAGTTCATGTATTTCTCTTTCAGCACGGCAAATCTACTGAGTGAGGGCAGCCAAGACCTGGCAGTGGGTGCCCTTGCTCGTGACCCAAGTTTTCCAGAGTGTGCAAAGGCTAAACATATTCCCCTGCTGGTGCTGCCAAGGTTAGGGGATTCCTCCCAACTCAACAATCAGGATGAATAAAAATGTGTTGGTAACAAGAAATGCTCTCCATTATAGAAAACAAAATACTGGAAAGCATATTTGACTCTTGAGCATCTCCAGGGAATTCATTTACAGCATCTTGTTGAAATGAAAAATCAACAGTGGCATCCTGAAAAGCAAACACTTTTTTCCCCAATCTCTTTAGACATTTCTTCTACTTCTCCCACACTATTTTCCTATTGGAAACCCCACTTCATTAAGTGAATCAAAGCCATCATCATCCCTTATTTAAGTATCTTCACAAACTGCCTCCTCTCACGGCATCTATCAAGTGTAACGTTAATGATTATGGGGAGATGGAGTTTATCTTTTGGTCTTCGAGCAGGTAGTTCATCATTCAAACTTTGTACTATTGGACTACAGGACTTTGTACTATTGGACTAATGTTATCTGAAGTCCACAGTCGTCTAATGTACTTCATTTTCTCTCTCTCTTCTTTCCCTCTGCGTGGTTTTCTCTCAGAAAAATGGAAGCTCTTACAGATTAGGCTTCCCTTTTTTAAAACCAAACACAGTATGTTATACTCTGGGCACTGCCCAAAGGCATAGCAAATACTGAAAAAAAAAAAAAAAGGAAGCAAGTTTAAAATTATTTTTAATTTGTATTTTTGGGTCCAGATCCTTCTGGAGGGAAAATATTTCACTTCTCCTACAGAGTGGTTGCAGAAAGCTAGAAACCACTGATAGTACAATTTTCCCCCACAGTAGTACATCAGTGTATCTAAAGTCAAGGTTTCCCAACAACAGCTTTTTGTGAGAATTAAGATATTTTGGGATGTGAACTATGTCTGCTGGTTAGGACTCGTCTTCCACAGGGATAAACAATGGAAGTTATTAGACTCCATATATCTTAAGCTGCCTCATACAAGCTATTTTTTCTCAGTCACAACTTTCTAGCATTTTTAAAGCATGTGTTCCTCCATGCCAAACCCTATGGAAAAATGCAACATAGCCCATTCGTGTATGTCAGGAGATCACAATCGATGCTTTTCCCAAATAGTCAAGGACTCCACACACCACTCATTATAACACAGACTTTCTGCTCTTCTCTTCATTCCTCTTTTCCAAACTGCCCTCACCCCAGACTCTCAGCTGCAGTAATTCCCAAAGCTTCCCAAACCCCTGCAGGCCCACACAGACTCGGTGCAGGAGTTCAAACCCAGCTCGCAGCCTTTCAAGCACTAGACACCAATCTGCTCTGTTGTTCAGCAAGCTGTGCTTCCCTCAAGGCTGAATGCAGAAAAAAAAGCTACATCCGTAATCCTTCCTTGCCGAAGCAGATGCCTCGGCACCTCAAAGCACAGAGGATTACATCGAGTGCACGACTCTCCACTGAAAAGTGAATGTACAGACAACTCAAAATATTCTGGTACAGGTTTTAGGGAGATCAAGAGCAACTGTGAAGATGGGAAGGAACCAAAAATCCCTAATATCTTCTTTTCCATTCTGGTAACTGGAATTTTTTTTTTTTTTTGGTGAACCTACTTTCTTAGTACTGCTCTACGAGAAATGAGAGTCTATCAAAATCTTTCATAAAACCAGGCAAAGCATTAAAAAACCACTGTATAAAAAGGGCAAAAACGCCTTACAAATAAAACCAGTAACAACTTCCTCCATTACAGAACAGCCATTCAAAACTCAACGACAATCTTCATTTTATGCAAGAAAATTCCACTTGGGGAAGTCTGAATACTCCCTTCTATTTCTGATGGCCCATCAACTACTGTGAGATACACATAGAATCACTTAGATTGGAAAAGTCCTTTAATTGAACTCAAGATCAAGGATTTACAAAGTAATCAGATTATGGAAGCCAGAAATGAGCATTTGTCATCTCAGAAGGATAAACAGGTACATTTTATAAACAGTTATAAATGTTTACACATTTATTAATGACTGGAGATTCTGTAGTCTCTCCCTACTTCCTCAGAAAGTTTCATGTCTTTGAAAAACATAAGTCAGGCTTCACTCATTACTCTATCAGTTAGAAAGGAAACTGAAGTCTATTTTTTAATGTTCTTTTCTTGATCTCAGAAGAGCTTATAAACTTGGCTTTATTAGAAGAATTTTGGGTTTAATCTCACATCAGATAAAACCTTTCTCTATTTCTCTCTGTACAATTTTGAGGAATAAAGACAAAAAGACAAAAAGAGCATGATCGAATCAAAAATAATGCTGTCACAGCAAAAATAAAAAATTCATAATGAACTGCAAAGACCTATTGTGGCTCTTGGTGCTTAAACCCAGAAGGATTTTTTCATTTATTAACACCCTGTCCTTGTTCAACAGCATACTAATGAAGTTAATCTAAAGGCTAAATTTCAATTATGAATCACAGAACCGCATCTCTGCTCCCTGATTGCTCAGATAATCTGAATTAAGCCTTCTCCTCTACAAAGCACAATGGCTGACTGCAGATAAAAGTTCCCAAACATCAAAAATATTCAGTCCAGAAGGTAAAAATCTGACAAACACCTGTTTTCACATCCATTCGATAACTCTTTGGCAAAGTAATGATTTTTAGTAACTTGACAGACTGCTCACTCACTTAAAATATGCTGCACAGGTTTGAACAATAAAAGGAACTGCAAATGTTTAAATCTCTCAGGCTTGCAGCCAAGACAAAGTCTTCAGCCAGAGTAAAAAAGGGTTTCCATTTGCTAAAATAATTTAGGAGAAAATGTTTTCCTCTTGAGTACCTACAATGTATTTGTCCTGGAACAAAACCCGGGAGAGCCACTGTGGAAAACCAAGATCAGTGAGAAGCTGTGCAGCACTTGACTATTACATGCACGACTACAGACCAAAATGTGGTGTTTCATGACGTGTCAACGCAGCTCAAATAAGGAGCTGAACCTGCAGAACTGGAAAAAAACAAAATATGAGTAATAACAACGACCTGGATCATTTGCTTCCAATTGCTTCTGCGAACAGAAGAGTGATGATGCTCACAAGAACACCAAACCGTGCTGCTCCCCCATCTGAAAGACTGATAGGGAGGAAACACTGCATCTGCTTTTTAACAAGACAAGAAAGGAAGCTGAAGAGACAGCCTCTAGTTTTTAGCTGAGAGGATGAAGCACTGAAGGACTGTTCGCTTTTGGTGGGAGCCAAAGGAGCAAGAGGGAACCCAAACAGGGAAAGCCACGAGTTCCAACTTAGAGCAAACTCAGGTCAAAGAAACCAGAGCCTTCCAAATGATCTCCTGAAAGCGTTTTCACCTTAAAGTGCGTGTGATTTCCAGACAACACAGCAACTCTACAGTCAATTCCTCCACTTCTCATGGGGAAGAAACCTAGAAGGAGTGAATGCACCATAGCCAGAGACTCTCTGACCATGTTTAGGAGTAAAAACTTCAGAGATTTTCTTCCAAACCTAGGACAAGATGAACTCCTGCTTCACACACACCCATCAGCTCCTTTTCATACTCCAAAGTCAAGCTCCCAGACAGGGAGAAGACTGTCCAGACTCACTGCCATTTCACAGCACTGAAACACAGGTCAGGTAGGGTCAACTACTCCTTCACTGAGTAGTAAACACCTTTTTTCATCTTTCAAGTTAGATGAAGTTAAACATGCACATCCACACCTTCACAGCAGCCACTGCACTGCTGAAGGTTTCTACTATCCTAAACACAAATACTAATCCCTGCAATTCTTCAATTCTAGTTTTCTTTAGGATAAAAGCACAAATAGCAGATATTCTACCTCCAGCCTCAGTCTACTCATACTCCTTTCCACTTCCAACAGATGCCACCCAGTGGGAAGTTACCAGTGCCCAGATAATCCTCAGATCATAAAAATAAATCCTTATCATGAAAAAATAAGTTAGGTTTTTCCCCAGATTGTCAAGATATTCACAATGTTACCTGTTTTGGCAATATTGACTACTGAAACACTGACACATACCTGAAAAATCATTTGGCAATTGCATCCTTCCCAAGCCTAAAATCTTCCTGTTGTCAGATACCAAACGGGCACTTGGCTTTGGTGTTTGACTGGATCCTGTGCAAATTTTCCTCCATGCCTTAGTCCTTAAATGAGCTGTTTCTCAGCAACACACTCAGAGTTGTCAGCCTGAGCAATAGGCACGGATGTATATGCTTAGCAATATGCTTGGTGGACATTGTCATTCATGGTTTTCACCGAAATACATCTTAATTGAGCAGCAGCATTACACCACAAATGAGCCAGAAAAAAAGGCCAACAATAACGACAGACCACTAGAAATAATCAGTTGCCTTCTGGGTAAACTGCTCAATGCTAAAACTTATTATCTGTAAAAGCACCTTTTGAATCACTTTTGTTTTGCCCTGTGGAATACCTTAATGTTTCCACTGGTAATAAAATTTCTGGCTTGCAATACTGCCCTGGTCTATAAGACCGCAAGAGAAGGGAAGGGAAACGATGAAAACAGGGAAACACAGAAGCACTGTTATTATTAAACCTTTAAGTTACAGAGTTAATTCCAGCTAAACACTTTTATCTGCTGCACTGCTTATATGAAGTGGATGTTTTTTTCTAGAAGGAAATCTAATTTTAGCACCCGAGCGTCAAACAACTCTGTGGCCATCCATATCTGCACTGACTCCACTTCTGCTACAAGTAATCTGTTAGGCAGCACATCCCCAGCTGGGGACTGTAATTAGGGTGCAAACTGCCATACAATCCCCTTGCCAGATTGATGAAGGAGACCTCTTACAAGGTGATCCAGAAGGCAGTGTTGAGATCATTAATCATTTATCCGTCGAGGAGAATACAAAAAGCTCTGCCACCAAGAGCATTACACTGCAAAAGTATCTTGATAAAACTAACTCCTAAAAAACTAGTGAACTTTTAATTAAAGGTCAGACATTAGTTACTGTATTCTTTTTTGAAGTTTTAGATAAGTTCAGTTTAAAAAAACCTTTATTCAGATGTCAGGCAGAATTTGACACTCCTCCTTTGCTACTCCTTTTAAAAGCTTGATAATGATCAGCTCAGAGGGTTTCTAGCTCTGCAAGCAGCATCCCCAGATAGTAAACAAATGTAATAGTAATCTACAGGGCAAGCTTAAATACACTGCCAGGCTGCCAATATTTCAACCTGCAACTATTTGTTTTCAGGGACCTGAATCCACAGAAAATGCAAGTATTTTCAATAATGCATAATTGCAGACACTGTTAGTACAAAAATTCGGTCTACAGGGAGAACACCAGATCCTGAAGACCTGCCTAACAAGGGGCTTCACTGTCCATCCTAAGCACGCAAGTCTTGGCTCTGCCAAGTATCAACTAAACTTTTTTTAATACCCTTACTATGGTGAAATACTTAAGTATTTAAAGTTGAGTTTAAGCTTAAGTGTTTCCCTTCCTCATTGCTATTTGATCCAACAGGCAAGCCCACATCATCCTCAGAGAACTCAAGAAACTGCAGAGATGAAAATGCAAGAATCAAGAACACTCAGGTACTCTAAGAGTGCACTGAAAGAGCTTGAAGTATTGGATACAACTTTTTAACCATCTTCTGTATGCAACTTTATGTTTTACTCACCACACTCCATTCCAGATCATCAGCATCAGAAGTTTCTCAGCTACACCCATCAGCTTCACACACATTTCACCTGAGCCCAGCCTTGGGAGAGCTGGTCTGGCAGGGTAAGGAGAGGTGAACTTCTTTCCCTCCCCTCCCTTGAATTACCTGGAATTTAATAGAATTGCCTAGGAGACTTCTGCTGTTTCAGAAGCAATCAAAATCTATCCTGTACAACCATCTACACCAGACTAACAGAAAGTACATTTTCCCGTAGAATGTGCGATAGGGAGGAAACTTAATCCAAGCACATCATTACTCAGTCCAACAGGATTTGCTTACAAAATCTAAAATCTATCCCAGCGAAGGCAACTTCCTAGAAGTTAAACAAAAAATAGTCAGCAGGCAAGTACTTTTTCTTATTTTAACTGAAAAAGCCACATCTAAATCCTTTTCAACAGATCATCAAGAAGCATAAATGAAATCAAGAGAAGAAAAAAATCTGCTACCTGTGGCTATGAAGTTAAACAAATTTAAATATTTAAAAAGCATTCTTGTTTGCAAATTATGGTAATTTCCCCTCAACTCTCCTTATTCCCTAGAGACAAGAGGGTTTTTCATAAAGGATGCAGCAAGGGATGTAAAGAATTGGGAAGGCATCTCAGGAGTAAGGAAAATCCAACATTTTTAGCATCCTGTGCTTTTACAACACGGACTCTTTTGCAAATCTAACTGTAGATACAACAAAGGTTTTTATTTGTTTCTTCAACACTGGGAAGTTCTGATTTCCAAAACCCTTCCTTGCATGAATAAGCAGGTAAGTAATCCTCTGAATATATGAGTGAGAGAAGGAAAGCAAAAAAAGCTTCATTATCATTATACAGAATCTTACAGGCAGCTGTGGAAACCTAAGTTCCCTAAAAATTATTGCCATGGTGAAAAAGCATAATCCATTTCAACAGCAAGTTTATCACATATCACTGATTCCCTCAATATTTACATTTTTCTGACATAGACTGAACTAATGATAAGAGGTCAGCAACAGTAGGAGTATGCATAAGATAATTCATTTATCTAAGGCATCCCATATTTTTTAATCAGTCGGCAACATTAAAACATCACCTAAGAGAATGGAGCACAACTTGCAAAGACAACGGTTCAAACCTGAAGATTACAAAAGGAAAATCAAGTGTGGCATCATTTGCTGAAAGCCTGTGATAACAATATTAGCAAAGACTTAAGAGTTTTAAAAAATAAGGAAAGAAGTGATCTCTGCACTGGATGGGCCAAGGCAATCCTGTGAGCACTGCAACATCTAATCCTGCTGGTAATATTTCTTGCACTTTGATCCTGCTTAATGGAATAAAAAGTATTAAACACAACACACAACTGAAGCAAGGCTGCAATACTTCAGACTCTGAGGTTACACCCAAGTTAATTGTATGTCCATCTTATTTTGGAGTAACAAGGGAAAAAACCTGCCCCACCTCCCCTTTTTCAGTCTTGCTGTATCATCCTTTACTGACATTAATATTGCTCTCCTCTTTAGGCAAAGCCTGAAAGACTCTGATCCTTTATATCCTTTAAAGGGAGCAATTAATGCTGCTATTCAGAGTTTCTGACCTTTAACTCTCAGTCCCAGTAGTGTTATTCGGATTTTTCTTTTCAAGTTTAGCAGAAAATAGTAACTATTTGTATCTTCCTAAAGGCAGACAGGCATTAATCCTAACCTCAAATTGGAGTCCATTTTGGAAAAGTAATTTCCAAATTTTTCTCTTCCAAATGTGCTCCTCTGCAGGATCAGATGATCCCAAATGACTGCAGTTTAGTTTCTGCCTTCCAGAGGTATTTTGGCAAAACACTATGAAAATGCTTTCACAGCTGTATAAAGTTCTGCACCCCATACTGCATTCCCCCTCATCATCCTCTGCAGGAGGATGACTATTGCTATGATTATTTTCAGTGAAGCCACGATGCCAAGTTCCATTTTCTTTATTCCTGCTAACATCACCCCCACTCAATCTTCCTGCCTCACATTTTTCCCCACAGCTCCTTACTCAGTTGCTCTGTTGCTTCTTATGGGAATATTCATATAGAGTATCCCAGAATCAAAATAATATATCTAATAATGTATCTACTATTTACTGTCTTCATCTAATTTGTATTTTTAAACTGTCAAACACAGAGGCTGATTTGATGCCCAGAAAAACCAAGAGAGCATGTCATGTTCAGAACTGCCCCACAAAGCATCTTGCATTTTCTTTTCAAAGAGTAATTAACATATGTGGTCTTTTACAAGGTGCCAAGCACCTCATACACATACCCCAACAGAAAAAAAAAAAAAATATATATATATATCCTATCCATCCCAACTCCTCTCTCAAATTAAAAAAAGATGAAATCTGATAATTCTAGCCCATCAATACCTTTCTGCTTTAAACCTTTCCTGATAAGAAAGTTCTTACAGCTCATCTGGAAGACTGACAAGCTGATATTTCTCTAGACCCAGAGAAAGGGTATTCCACAGTCAAGACTCTTCCAAATAGCCAGGGAAAAAAAGTTTTACCTATTTAAATAGAGATCAAGACAGGCTCAGCTAGAGCAGCACAGGGAAGGGGCAATCAACTTGACAGTAAATGTAATTAGTGTTATAATTCCTGCCAAAATTAGACATGATATAAGCAGATATAACAAACGAATTTGACATCATATATTACCATTGATGTTCCTAAATATATAAAGGCTTTTTGAAGGATGGGAGTAGGGTTTTACAGATTTTAAGGGAAAAAACAAATCCTGACAAGCCTCCATCATGTCTGCCTCCATCCTGTTGCTCGTTAAAGTTTCTCCTCTCCTTTCTGGCTCCTATTTCCTTCACAGTCAGAGTGGCACAAAACATCCTTTATTTGCTGCAGTTGACTAAAATCGAAGTTGCATCATGTCTCCTTTTCATGTCTTTTCTTCCCTCCCTGCCAATCAGAGGCTTCAAGCCATTTGCTTTCTGAACACATTTACAGTCCTGAGCACCAGCTCGCTTGCTTGCCTCTCCTGTTTCCACTGGCACTCACCAAAACTCCTTTCCATCACATCACAGCTCCATTCCAAGCTGCCACCATCTCTTGGCTGTCACTCACACATCCCTTTTCCCTGGTCCCAATACTAAATTTCAGTAGAATCATAGAAACATGGAACGGTTTGTGTTGAAAGGGACCTTAAAGATGATCTCATTCCGATCCCCAGATGTGGGCAGGGAGCCCTTCCACTTGACCAGGTTGCTCAGAGCCCCACCCAGCCTGGGCGTAAAACCTAATTTACAGCAAGTACTGGAGAAGAATTATTCCCAGCTTGGCCCCAAAGAAGCAACAGGAAGACAGAAATCCTCAGTGCTCTCAGAGCTGGACATGATCTGGCTTCTCTGATAATAAAAAAAAAAATTTAAAAAGAGGGAAAAAAAAAACCAGCACCACACGCCCCACACCTCCCTTCCCAAAAGAAAAAAGAACTGAATCAGAACTGAATACTTGTTTTGCTTTTGCCTTTGCTAGGAAACAACTCTAAAGCTTTCATTTAGTCAGCCAAGTTTTATTACAGAAAAATTACAGCTTCGTTTCAGGGAAATTTAACCTTTTGCTTATTTTGTTTCAATTCCCGTTTTGGATTAAAGTTTTACTTAAAAATACATTGTGATGTCTAGACAAATTTTCCAAGTTCCCAAATCATCTGACTCTTGAGACAGTGACCTTTCACAAGCAAGGTGCTCTCAGGGACCAAACTTGTGTCCTGCCCAACTGGAAGCTCTGGACTGCTCCATTTTCTGCACACCTGCATTTGCCACCAAAGTACTTGAGATGGAAAAAAACCTAGGCCGGGCAGAGGTATTTATGACTTTTTTATGATGGAAAGTTTAAAAATTACTTTACCCCAAGAAGTAAGTCTTTAACTGGACTTGTCTTTGCTATTGCAGCAAACACTGAGCATATTGCTGTTCATCTCCTGACAAATTACTCTCCGGGAGAATACAAATCATCGGTGCTGAGCTTCAGAAAGGCTCTGGAAGAGAGCTCTGTTTCAACCCACTAGAGACAGAGAGGCAGCCACAAAACAGATTCCATCCCAGTGGAGAGCCTCCCTCGCTCATGAACACGAGTTTTAATCCCACTCATTAACGGCGGGATTGCGCTCCCCGTTATCGTGCTACATCCTCGGGTTGCTCTTCCATCCATTACAGTTGGTGCTGTGGGTGTATTTTCTTGTTTTATTAACAGTAATTTAATTCAGTAGCTATTCCTACACAGGACAGGTGATTTTTCTGTTTCAAAACATTTCACAAGATGGAACATGGATAAATTTTTAAATAGCAAAACAAGACACACACAGATTAAAAAAAAAAGGAACACCAGAAGAAATCCTATTGTGTCTTTCTGTTAGGATGGGTTTGTAAAATAAAGTTTGCCGTGACTGTCAAGCCTCCCACCACCTAAGTCTTCTTTCCTGAATGAATACCACACACTAAAAATTGATGCTCCATAAACTGCACACCATTGCTGGAGAAAATGGCAATCACAGAGAGTGCTGCTTCCTCCTTTACCATAGGCGTATATCGTGTTTACTACAGATAACTGAAATCAATTACAGAATCATAAATATTTGCAGCCTACAGTTCTCAGAAGTGTTTCAGAAGGCATATGTTAATGCCCAAGAGTCACTTCCCCCACACTGCAGTGCCCTCAGGCTCTCTGCTCTGTTCTCTGCTATCTGCTGACATCAATTTTGCAATGAAAACCCAGCAATTCAGTTAAAATAAGTGCTTAAGCAAAGATAAAAACACCTATTTAAACACTCAATACCATTGTTCTATCGTACCTGTACAAAAAAATATGTATTTTTAATTATATATATTTATACAGTCCACAATGCTACAGTGACTCATGCTCTCCACAAAGCCCTGTTGAACATGCAGCAGACAGAATTCCACACCGCTGTCACCATGTGCTGAAACAATGTCAATGTGAATTACAAGTTATTGTGGGAGATGGATCAGAAACAGCCACAATTATACCTAACGAGTGAAGAGATTGCTTCATTTATCTTTCTTTTGGAAGGCTATGCCAGTCTGACCCAGCCAAATGGCACAGTGTCTTTCTGCCCATTCCTGGCAACCTCAAGACACGTAAGGAATCCCCCCTCACTCCTAACAAGGCTGGGATCAGAAGTTTGCCACATTAAGTTGTCCTATCTCCAATCTTTCAAAAATACCCACTGTTCACTACCAGAATCTCTCTTTCCTGCACAAACATTTTCTGTTGAAGCAACTGAGTAGGGAGAGTGGCTATGTCTCCACTTTCTAGTCATTTTTAAGTGGCCTTAAATGTTGATCTCCCTTGTAAAAGCCTTTTCCCTCTCTCCTGGGTCATAGTACCCTTCCAGGTCTCAGTGAGATACCTCATTGCTCTGCAGCTGGATTTGCACATTTTGCCTTTACCAACAGGGAGTCTGCACCACCAAGGGACACGGGAGCTGCCACAGGGATGGGACAGCAGCTTGTCTTGTGTGTGATTCCTTCTCCACCTGCCTGGGACATGCACAGACACCACACATCACACACACTCTGGCCCTACATCACTAATATGGCTTTTTGTTTGCTTTCTTGGTGGTCCTTGAACGTCTTTCCTTACCCATTCCATACACTTTCTCAAAACAGCTGCCTCTTCTGTGAGCATGGCTGGTGTAAAAAAGAAAAAGCATCCCCTTTTAAAGTAGTTACCTTATTTTCAGACACAAATATGAGCCTCAGCTAGAAGAGACTCTAAAGAAAAACCAAGATACTTTTCCAAAAAATTAGCAGAAGATTTTGTTTCAATCAGAACAAAAGCTTAACAAATACAAATCACAATAGAAAGGAAGCGCAACTAAAAGCATTCCCAACAAAAATGATCCAGCATGTCCTTAATACTCAAGTGTTTTGAGTAAATACAGCAGAAGTACAAAAGAATGCTCAAAGATGACTCACTAAGGAAGTATTCAAAGCAGAAAGAGCATTACCAGCACGTTCTTGATAAGCTTGCTAGTCCAAAGCACAGTATTTTTTTGCTGTCATGTTCCAAACCAGACTGCAGACACTGGGCACTTGTGCTTAGACACAGAAGTAAGGTGGGACAGGTCACCAGGGACTCAGAGGCTGGACCTGTGCAGCCTCAGAGAGCAAGCAGAGAAACCAGCCTTCCTTGCAGAGTTTCTGTTTCTAAATGACCCACACGACTCTCATCCTCTGGCACAAACTCCTGGACTTTTTTTGTTTTGTTTTTTCAAATAGACAGTACTTATTTCGCCTGTGGTGCTTTATCTGTTTCCCCTACCACAGCACCCACTTCACTACCCTGGAAGCAGACTTGGATGAGGTGGGATGGCCAGCTTCCAGAAGGAGCACGGCAGGGTTCAGCATCCCTCAGCTCCATCTTGCTCTCACCTGGCAGTCACACCCCCATTTCACACCACACCTTCACACTTACTTTACTTTATACGCAAAATAACAGAAAAGCTGGACTGAGATCTCAGTAAGAAATAAAAAAAAAATCTACATTTTCAAAGTTCAGGTAAAGAACTGAAGTGGCGTGTGGGTAAAAATTTAACAGTGTGGAAGGATTCAGAGCACACAGAAACACATCACAACTGCACAGAGTTTGGCCATGAAGTCTGATGCCATTGTATCATAAAACTCAGTTATAACGAGGCATGACAGCCCATCCACACTTTCTCAGCTTCTCTGGTTTAGAGAAAAACCACACTCACCCCTAGGCAGCCCCCCTGATCCTCAGCCACACCAGTAACACCGGAGCCTGAGAACTGCCACCATATCCAGACAAATTTTCATTTTCTATTGCTTTAACAAACCACAGAGCAGCTCTGTCTTGTGAAAACAGTGCTTTTGTCTCACCATACTGGAACAAGCGCCCCGAAATTCAATAAAGTTCCTGAAAACTGACAACCCAGACACACACTTTTTGAACACACTTCGAGGAAGTCCATCAGGACAATTTCCCTCACCTACAAAATGCCTCGAGAAGTTCCCAAAACCAGCTCTGTGTCAGGCTGCTCAAGCAGACAGGTCTCTGCTCTCCCCCATCCAGCCCACCGACAGCATTGAGCCTGGCACAGCACAATCCATTAAAGCACAGCATACACTTCTAATGGAGAATAAAGAACTTACCTCCCTGAACAACAGCCTGGGGGTATTTCCATCACCTCTTTAATCTGCAACAGCATCCCTGTTGCTCAGCTTTCATAATCCACTTCAGTTAAGGTATGGGGGTGCCAGCAGCAGTGCAGGGCAGGGAAGCAGAGCACACACAGGTACTTGTGGTGTCAGTCCAGCACTGTCAACTCAGGGTAATTTGTTTTTTGGTATTCTCTTATCCCACTCTTTCCTTACAGCCTGCAAAGCCAGACAAGCTTAGTTGCCTTGGACACCTGGATGAAACCATTCACATGACAGTACATCTTCCACCACAACACCCCAGCTCACCTGCCAACAGGGAATCAAAAGCTTCCAAAGTACACCCACCACCTGGGTTTTCCACTGCCCAAAAGCACTCTTACATTGCTACCTTTGTGCTGATATTCAGCATTGAGCTTAGCACAGGCTACCTGCAGCATCTGGCACATTTCTCCTGCTCCAGCTCAGGCTCCCCATGTGCTCTCCTCTGCTCCCAGCCACTGGGGTAGTTGCTGCTGTGCCCAAACACAAAAGGAGAAAGTGTCTAAACAGGCACAAGAGCTCAGCTCATCTGAGGGCATATAAGACATCAAACACTGGTTAGGTAAAAAAGAAGAATTATATTAAGGAGCAAGGAGACCCAAGGGAATCCCATTTCTCACTGACAAACCCCAGAACTTCCACGCCACTAAAGGCAGCTGAAGGCAGCAGCCCGAGTGCCTCCACCAGCACAGCACGTCAGCAAACACCCGGCGTGCGATCTTATCGGGGAGGCTTTCTAGTGAACAGGAGTCCCTAGAAAGCAGTCACTACAAACACAGTTTTCCTGAATATCATTACTGATCCAGAAGTAATGAAATAGCAGATAATATGGCCCCAGGGTACAAATCAACCACCTACCCTAATGCATACGGACGGAACTTAACAGCTCTTTTGGTCTTCCATTACCAGAGTGAAATGGGATGTTTGAAACACCATTGAAGCAAAGTAGAAGAGAAAGTTTACTAATGAGTGATGTTTATTTCTGATTCTTCAGAAAATGCTTTCCAGTGCTGTAATCTGAAAAAAATCCTGTTTTCGTGTACAAAGATGAGCAGACACAGCTTCCCCTCACAGAACCAAGATAAAAAAGCAAAGTGCACAATCTCCTGCTCTTCCCTCATGTTTCAGAAAAGAATGCTGAGAACAGTGTCTCAATAATTTTTGTAATAATTAACAATGAAAACTTTATCCAGTCCCACCAAAGCAAGCAGCAAAACCATCACAAACTTACATCAGGGTCATGCTCTCCTTGCTGATATCCGCAGCAGCTAAAGCAGCAACTTCCACAATGCCCTAAAACCAGCTCAGCACTATGGAAGGTACAGGCAGCACAGAATCCCCCTGCTTCCATCCTTAGGGAAATTCAGCCCTTAACACCTCGAGCCTGCCCCCGCAAAGACACAACGTTGTGCATTCTGAGCTGGTCTCAGCCCCACGAACCAGCCAAAAACCAGCGAAGCCCACGCACGGCTCCGCACACACCTCACTCACCCTGACACAGCCATACCTGCCTTCCTTGGGAAGTATCCCTGGACTCCAGCACCTCACTTTAATGCCATCTCTTTCACCTCTGACATGGCATTACCTAAATTCCACTGGAACCTTTTCAGAAACTAAAGAGTTCACTACTTTTTTTCAATCAGCTTCCTTAAAGTTTGAAGATTTTACAACACAAGTTGAGCAGCCATGGAAGGCACCTGTGTGACACGAGGCACAAACAGCAGCTCTGCTATCACATCCTGTCACAGGCACTTTCAGTGGTACGCAGTTCTAACAGGTACATTATCCCACTCACCTGCGCACACACAGGCATCCCCTATACAACTTCTTCCAAAAATTACATTCTCAGGCAATCAATGCTTTAAGCTGATTTTCTGTTTTCATTAGAGGAATTAACAAATATATTTCAATTATATGAAAGAGCTGGAGGCAGTGGTCAGCAAGTACTTTTTATGACCCTCATCTATTCTTTTAAAAGCTTTCTACAGAAACGCTCAGGCAGGCACAGGAGTGGGAGGGAGAGGAGGAGGAAAGGAACAGCACTACAGAGTCCTCACCATATCTTCACATAAATAAAGTCCAAACTCTATACAGTTTGACCTTGAATGAATAATAATACACAAAATAAATACAAGGACGAGCATAAATTAAGAATGAACATTCAAAGTACTGAATGGTTAATGAAGCATGTAAGCCTACCTCGTTTAAAAACACTGATTAAAGAATCGACGGACGGAAAAAGACAACCCGAACACATTGCGATGCTGTGACTGGGGGTGGGCGGGTAGGTAAAAAAGTAGGGGTTTAGAAGCGAACCTCCGCGACAAAGAGCCCAGACCCAGCCGCAATCGCCCTGCCCGCGGCAGCTGCGCTACTTTCAGCGCTGCTCGGCGGAGCGGAGTTGGCGGCGGTGACCGCACCGAGCCCGCCGGCGGCCGCGGCTGGCGCTGCCCGTCCCCATCCCAACTTCACCTGGCTCACGGGGGTGACGGTGCTCCGCGCCCTGCCCCGCTCCTCCCGCGGGGGCTGGAGCCGGGGCGCTCCGAGGAGCCGGACCGGCGCAGGGAGATGCGGACAGGCTCCCGCCCGGCAGCGAGACGGGGGATCCCGACCGGAGCGGTCCCTGAACC
>VYXC01009087.1:1287884-1352353 GCA_013397175.1 Platysteira castanea | reverse complement strand
CGGAGCGAAGATGGAGGAGGCGCGGCCCTGCCCCCGCCCAGCCCCGCGCGGGAGCGGCGCGCGCGGCGCCCTCTGCCGGGCGGCGGCGGCACAGGGCTGAGGGGGACAGGCGGGAAGTTGTGGCCGAGTTCGAACGCGGGGAGCGGGGATTTTCACGTGTGGTGTTAAATACAGGGTAGCGCTACACAACCAGTCAAAACTGAATTGTAGTTGTGTGCTTACCCCACGCCGAATTCCCAGCACCGCGTTCTCACCAGCCTCCCCATGCTGCTCGCCATGCAGTGCTGAGCGCGCTTGCAGCGCTTCCGTAACAACTCCAGGTAATCACAGAATCNCTGCCCCGCTCCTCCCGCGGGGGCTGGAGCCGGGGCGCTCCGAGGAGCCGGACCGGCGAAGGGAGATACGGACAGGCTCCCGCCCGGCAGCGAGACGGGGGATCCCGACCGGAGCGGTCCCTGAACCGCGGCAACTTCTCCCGCGCGGCGCGACCCTGTCCATCCATCCACGCACCCACACCCCCGCCCGCGGAGCCGAGCCCCCGGACCCACCCTCTCCCCCGGCAGCGGGGCGGCCGCACCTCCTCGCATCCCGGAGCGCGGCATGGAGCCCGGCGCGGCGCGCTGCGGCGGGAGGTCTGNTCTATGATCGATCACCACCTTGTCAACCAGACCATGGCACTGAGTGCCACGTCCAGGTTTTCCTTAAACACCTCCAGGGACAGTGACTCCACCACCTCTCCGGGCAGCCCGTTCCAATGCCCAATCACCCCTTCTAGGAAGAAATTCCTCCAAATGTCCAACCCAAACCTCCTCTGGATCACCTTAAAACCCTGTCCTCTCGTCTTGTCACTTGGTACCCGGGAGCAGAGCCCGACCCACACCTGACTGCACCAGGAGGGAGCTGTAGAGACTGAAAGTTTCCTCCTGAGCCTCCTTTTCTCCAGCTGGGCCCTCCCAGCTCCCCCAGCTGCTCCTCATGGCACCTGTGCTGCAGAGCCTTTCCCAGCTCTGTTCCCTTCCCTGGACATGCTTCAGACCCCTCAATGCCCTTCCTGAGGGGCCCAGAACTGGACGCAGAATCACCATCTTCGCCCAAGGAACACTGGTCCCATTTAATTTCAAATTCATCTAAGTCATATTTTTGAGGGAAGTAATTAGTGCAACAGATGACCAAACTGGCGGAAGTCCTCGATTAAGGAGGGAATATTTGTTGATTGCAGGAGGATACTGAATCCATCACTTTTCAAATATATGAAGTGAATGATTGCAGTTTACTTTATCTGCATTCTTTAAAAATTCAAATAGGCATTATTCAGCAGAATTTTTTTTTAATTTTTTTTTTTTTTTTGAGACCTAGTGATTAAGTTTAGGTGTTATTCAGGAAAAGTCAATGCATATATCCAACTCAGCCAGTAAGAGGTGACTGTATGCACAACGAAATTACTACAGTATCTATCCCTGCTTTTCACACAGTTTTCATTTCTGTGTTTTTAAAGAACCCAAGGGATAACCTGTTCAGGTTTTGAAAATGTCCAAGTTCACTTGGACATTTTCCATTTAACAAGAACAATATATATAATATTTTAATGGACATGGTTGCATCATCTATGATCCTCTGTTTATTTATTCTTTACAGAAATATTAAATCTTCGTGCAAGGATTGTTCACATCATTTACAAACCCAAAATGAAAGCAGAACTTTGTTGTGCTAGATGTTGTGTAAAAAATCAGTGTTCCTACCTTCAGAGCATTCTACCTTACAAAGATGGGAGACAGCAGAGTAGAAATAAAGGCAGAGAGATGTGATGATACATATCATAAGGTATGAAATCCTGATCAGAGATTGAAACACAAACTTCCTGGCTCCAGGTTCAGCCTTTCTCATTGCTGTCATGAATTACAAAATCCAGGATATTTCCTGGGGAAGGAGAGTTCACCAGAGATTGCACTGCAGCTGATCAGGAATGTTTCAAACTAAGTTTTGTGAGAAAATTTCTATTTTTCAAAGTGGAAATACTTGGCCAAAGATGATTGCTTTTAAGAAGATTTTTTTTTTGGCTCTTTCCCAGGTCAGAGAGCCCTACCCCCAATAGTGAGGGGCAGAGGGCACCCACCAGGGCTGCACCAACCCCAGCTTCACTTCTTTCTTTCTTCCATTGAAAAATTTTAAAGGTCTCATTTTTGCCTGATACAGAATGGAAGACGACTCTTGAAATGTCAGGAGTTTTTCCACAAGTGACACTTCCTTTTTTCCTGACTGGCTCTGGACTACATACAGTTACACTCTCTGCCTCCCCACAGCCCTCATGGTGTTGTCTGCTAAGAATAGCCACATTTTGGCCCTCATGGTTAATCTGGAGTTGAAGCATATGGGGAACTACAGTGCTGCAATTCTTAGCCTTATTTGCCAATGCAGAGTTTGCATTAATGCAGCTAATCCAGCATCTGGATATGGGAGCCTGAACTCCTCCCTGCAGCCCCAAGAGCAGCACTGATGGAAAGAAGAGGCAGCACAAGAGGGCAAGAGAGTCCTCGCAGTCCTCCAGCCCGCTGAGTGCCAGCTCCCTTCATCGCACACATTCTGGCTTTGGTTCATTTCAAAGGACTTTATCTTTCCTCAAAATATGCATGGATGACTGTATACACCTAAAAGTTGCGTAGGAAATAAATACGGGGTGAAAATGCAGGAAATACATTAAGTAAACCTGCTTTTCTCAATTTGAGTAGAAAGGCTGAATGATGAGACCAAGAAGCAGCAACAGGAAAATAAAAGCACAAACACAGAGTAGAGGGAGCTTGTAATTCGGAGTAACCTGTTAGGCTGGGTTTTAGGACAGATCACTCGTTGTTCCTTCGTTTTTCTGCCACTAGTGATCCTCTTGTTACACGGATCTTGCCTGCTTGGTGGGGCTCAAAGAAAGAAAACTGGTACCCAAGTGCTGCGAGGGCTGGAAGGTTTAAGCCAGCTCTTGCTTATGGATGACTGGCTCAGCCTAAGAAGGGAATAACAAAGCCGTTTGAATGACAGCTTGGATCAAGTTCATAATGACCTGGTTTGTACAGGCCAGGTGTTATGTAGATTGGAGCTTGTTATTGTGAAAAATTTTGGCAAGGCTTGCGATGCAACAGCCAGTTCCAGCAGAGCTGGGCAGAAAGCCACAGACTACAGGCAGGTCCATCTTCAGCAAGATGGGCAAAGCAGCCACCCCCTCCTGTACTCGGTACCACGGGGACCTGAACCAACCTGCCTGCACAGCATCTGGAATAAAGCTTATGCAGGAACAGAGAACAGTTTCAAAACATGGCATTCCAGCCTTAAAAACAAAGAGGTGGTCTTGCATAAAAACACGGCGCCAAGTTTTTGTCTGTATCTTAGGGAGCAAAGATTCAGAGCTACAAGCCACCCACCACAGCATTAATGGAAATTGAGCAAACTGTTACAGGATGTCCCTATCAATATATTCTGCATTTGTTAGGAAGTCTTTCATAATACTCTCATAATTCATTTTTTATGTTATCTCAAAGTAGTTAGTAGAGTAATGCGGATGAAGAGCTGTCGAAATTAGGGCTCACCTATGATTTGTTCTCTCAGTCTTTATCATTAATATCCACACTATGATTTGTTACTGAAGCTAGTTGGACTTAAATTTTATTCTTTCTTCTAGATGGCCATTTTTTAAAAGAGGAAGATTAAAAAAAAAAAATTAGGGAAAGTATCTTGGGTGCAATTTTTGTAATAATAATTAATGTGGAACTCAGGAAATATGGACTCTTTTCACCAATACTCAGCATTTATTCCTGTGCTCCAAGTTAATAAAAGGGACTGGACAAATCAGAGCAAAGCCAGTTAGATGAATATATCAGGTTTCTATTTTTCTTATACTGAAGACTTTGTAAGTGTGGTCATAGTGACTTTTTTACACTGTACCACAAAAGCTAGTACAATCTGGGAGAAGAAATCTGAACTATGTGAGCATTACCAGGATGTTTATAACTGCAAATAAATGACAGGTTTTTCCATATGGGAAGTATGTTGTATCAGTTTTCATATTGCAGTGTGGAAAAGCAGCAGAAAGCCAAGCAGATAATGAAAGGCTGACACAATGGATTGCAGCCCAAAGCACAGCTTTAGGTAAATGTTACATGAAGGCCAGGGACAAAGTAGGAGTGGTTATTGGGCTTTAATGCTCCATGGAGAGGTGGGTTATGAGGAGTTTTGTGAATCTCTCACTGTTCCAGAATTTACACTGAGGTTTAGAAGTTATTTTTAATAGTCTATTACAAGCTGGGATCATGAGAAACTGAAAAAAGAAATTATCCTCTCATCCTTAGGGGCAGCGCCTCAGAAATCGATGCTAATGAACAGACTGCAGCACAGGGAAGCTTGCATTTCCCCTGCTGCACCAATTTTGTGCATTCACAAGGGACACTGCAAGTGCCATCATGTGTAATTAGAATCAGGGAAAGGGAAAAAAGGATATCATTCATTCACACTTCTCATGGTGTCATTTCTTTCTGGCAGATTTAACAGAGATTAAACAGGCATTCAGTTTAATACTAGTCCTATTAAGGACCAAGCATAATTTATTTTTAATTATGGAGTTATCAAGATACCAGCATAATTGATGGCAGCCCTGTTGTGAACATATCCTTAGGTGATGACTTCTTTAGCAACAGAAGAAATGCATTCAGGCAGGATATTTGTCTTTACCAACATTCTAGTTAGAGCACACCTCTGTGAATAGATCCAGACAGTCTTAATGCTGGAACCCAACCCACCACCCATTAGTGAGGACAATACCCCAAGTCCCAGTGTGCATCCCTGCCTGAACCTGAAATAACTTCTGAGCCAGGGTGCTACAGGGAGGATTGAGATCAATCCTCCCTGTAGCACAGGAGCTGATCAGCACAACAGCCCCCTCTTCCCCACAACCCATCTGTCCCTTCCTATTCCTCTCCACCCTACTGTCCCACAAATGGTGGCAAGTGTTTCTCAAGGGACACAAAGCTCCTTTTTAACACAACCTTACTGTACACCATAGTTCAAGGCACAGGGAGTAGAGGGTGTAAATTGGAATCCTGTGTCCTGTTCAAATATCAAGATCAGGTTGAGTGTTATTTTTGAGAATGCAGGATCAGACCTTTTGATGCCAGTGATGGGTTGAAGAAGGAGGAACACTTACCAAATAAATAATCACTTACAAATTAAAGCACAGAGCAGAACTCCTACAAAAGACCAATTATCTTGCCAGCTAGAGTCCCTGGAGCTTGAAACTGTGATACCCTTGTTAATGTCCGAAGAAACACGACAGTTGTGTTTGTGAGTAAGAGAAAGTCCTTTTTAAGTACCATGGTGTGCAGGTTAAAGAAAAACACGAGTAGAGTGCAGCACGAAGCAATGCATCTGCCACCTATTCACCAGCCATGGCAGGGCAAGAAAAGCTGCGATGGAGGCTCTTCACAAGCTATTAACCTTTCCTGATTGGAGTCTTGCTTTACAGAAAGAGCAGCAAGCACCTACTCAAAGAAGGGCCTCCCTGCAAATAGTAACTGGCAATAATTTAGCAGCTGGGAATCCATCAAGTGTTAAGGTTTTTTGTCCCGACACACTACTTATTTAGTAGAAAAAGTGATAACAAGGGATAGAGAAAGCTCATGCTAGTGACTAGTAATTAGATTTGAAATCTATCAATGACTATGGAGCAGAACAGTAAAATTAAAGGTATTTTCTAATCATTATGGTTTTGCTTTGGGGTTTTTTTTCTCTCTATTAGTGTTTCTATTCCACTGCTTTAATTAAGTGTTGAATACAAGGTAAGGGATTTGCTCTACACAATCAATAATGGCATTCTGACGCTGATTTTAAATTGACTTGCTATTTTTAACATGCTGCTTACTTATTGCCTATCATCCTTAGTCACGCCTTGGGCTCTGCAGATACACACCAGCACAGGAGGTTCCCAAGAAGGACTTTGTCTCAAGGAGGTTGAATCCTGTTGCATTCTTCTGGGGGTCCATGGAAGAGATGAAAGGTCCCTCCAAACATGCAGTGGCAGTAAGGGCACTTTTTGCATGTCTGCAGAAATCTGGTTTGACTCAGCCGTGCTCGTAATGAACAGCTTTCACTCACTTCCATACTTTACTGGATTTGGCTGCTTTTACCTTGTGAATATTTTACAAAGCCAGCACATGTAATTACTTCTAACACTACCAAAAAAATCGGCCTTGCTAATACTACAGATTCATAGAATTATAGAATGGCCTGGGTTGAAAGATGTTGCCCTGGTTTTTGCTAAAGCCTTCTGTTTTAACCTTGGAGTCGGAATTCTTTCTCACACAGTTTCATGTAAATAATAGCCAATGTTTACTTAACGGTGTTTTCTGTTTTTCATTCCTTTTGTGATAAGAGAACTTTGATGAGCATCTTTTTTCTCCAGTGGGATTGAGAAGGAAGTGACATGTTCTCCAATCCCTTGTGGAGTTGAGAATTCTATAAGATGTGACATATGTAAATAAAGTGGCCTTTTCCCTCCTTTCTGCTGAACCTAGCACGTGTGAGAGCGTCTTTATTGTGTTTACCCAGACACAGAAAGGGACCCTAAAGATCATCTCATTCCAACCCCCTGCCATGGACAGCAACACCTTCCACTACACCAGGTTGCTCAGAGCTCCATCCAGCCTGGTCTTAAACATTTACTTTGCTGCAATTTAGTATTTCAATGAACTGTTATTAAATTCCCTTTCATGCATGGGAAAAAAACCATGAAATAGGAAAGTGTTCACTCTATAAATGGCTGTAGTTTTTAAGACAAAAAAAAAATATTAAATTTACAGAACAGAAATAAGGTGAAAGATTGAACAGAAATTCAGCCAATAGATTAATACTCAGCCACGTTTTTCAGAAGGTTTCTTTGATTTTGGTTATACTTAAAAGCAGTCATCACTTTTTGCCTAAAGAACCAAAGGTGAGAGGAATGTTTAACTGAGCTAAGAGCCTTTCCTTCATACCAGACCCCTTTCCTTCTCCAGGGTCCACCTGTTTAATGACTAAACATCACAGCCCTCTCCAGAATTTGTATGCACCTTGTATACCTTTGAAGAGCTCTTAGAATACCTGAGTATAAGTCCTCTCTGTCTGTACATGCAAACACAATAAATGCATTATACACGATTTTCCATCACTTTATCAAGCTTCTCATAACTTTCTAGAACTGCACTTTTCTGCAATTTTTAATAGGAAATAACTTACTAAATTTAACCAGTTTCCAGCAGTAAGGATTCAATTCAATAGTGAAGATTCAATTCAAACATCTTTCATAGCTATGTAAGTGGGACACACCTAGAAAAGATCTCAGCTAAAGTTCAAGAACAGCCACAAAACAAGTTTGGAACTATTTTTGCTACATTTTCTAAAGAAAGTTTAAAAAATCATCCCCTACGTTTTTCTTCCTCTGCATTTAAGGGTGATAGTGAATTTGTCTGACACTTCCAGGGAAGCTGAGTGTTTAGGTTCATTCCTCCTGAAGGCTTGCTTACTGTGCACATCATTTCCCACCCAGGCTGTCCTGCCAGAAAAACACTGCAGCCTCCTAACAGCATTTAGGACTTAGTTCAGTGTATTTGCTGCTCTTTTTTTCCATGACATCTCCCACTTTAATAAATCCACAGAGCCATGCTATGCAGCACACCCAGGAGCAGCAACAGGATGGGGAATAATGGACCCAAACCCTTCTAAAGGCAAAGATCATGCGGTGTTTAATGCCTTCATATTACTGACTGATTAAGGCAACAGTTACTAATTTTATTAATGTTTTCCTGCCTCTGAAATCCTCACCTAGTTATTTCTTCATTTGCTTTGCAGTTATTTCTTTTCCACTTTGCATGCCTATAGAAGGTGAAACAGTTCACTTGATCCACGGTCTTACTAACTGCTAAGTTTCATTTTGAATAACATTTCTGTAATTTTTTTTTAAACAAAAACTATTTTAAAAGACACTTTGTAGTCCTAGAACCTACATACACATGTTGAAATATCCCTTCTTTCACTATAGCCTTGGTTTTCAGCACCATGTCAGATGTATTTACTACACAATGTGGGGTTTTTTCAGATGCCAAGAAACAATACAACTATTTTAGGCAAAACCTCATTGCTTCCTAAGGACATAACTAACCACTGGTGGAACTCTCTGAACTTTATATTAGTCTGTGTTGAAGCACTGCAGGATTAGTTATAATTAACTGTCATCATGTCATTTTTCTCCCAATGACTTAGATTTAAAAAAAAAAAAGGGAAAAAAAAAACCCTGGCAGCAACCATGATTAAAACGTCTGTCTTTGTTTCCCATCCCAAACTTCATAGCTTTAACTCACAGGGGTCACAAGCTCTTCTCCACATACTCCTCAGTTTTCACATAGATACCTGTGCCTTGTCTACAACACAAAACTAAGCATTTTTAACAGCAGCTGGAGAGTCAGTTGTTCAGAAGCTGTAAGCAGCTTAAGACAAATATTTAATATTAAGTTATTTATTATTAAGTGTTTCCTTTCTAAACCATTTACACCCCTGGTGTAATAGTTTGGTGGGTACCTCTTGCTGATTTATTCATTTATATTGCTTCAAGGAGCCTGTTAGAGCCTGTAGGCACACATTCAAAAATAATTTAAAAGGACATGAATTCATCAGTGAGCTGATGACAACTAATGGTAGTTCACCGGTTGCAATCTGTGCTAACTAAAAATAACATAAAATACCTACAATTTGAGGTTTTCCTAGTCTAGCATAGGTCTCTAAGCTCTGCAGAAGCATCTTGAGAGTCAACAGAACCCATATCTCACACGTCTATGACAGGTGATAGCTTTCACCTAATGTATCACCCATGACATGACAATTTTCAGCATACAAACGTTAACAGCATATCAGTATAAAGGTATCCTTAAATGAAATCATTATGAGCAATCACTAACTCTGGATGTTGGGAGACTGTCACTTTTGTGTGGGTCACCACAAACCCCTAATACTTACAATTCCCATGTGAACAGATTTTGTTTATTTGGGGTGGAAATGGATGGCATTACAAAAATGAATGCCATATTAAAATAAGTCATATTTTATAGCAGAATAATGTGCTAACCCTTTGTACTAATGTATAAAGATTTATACTTCTCTCAAAGTTCCAAACTGAGGGAGATTTCCCCCCACCACTTCTGTTTCATGTAACACTCTGTCCAAGGTGTAAGGATTTCACTGCCTCATAGGAGGAAGCTCCTACCAAAGCCAAGGTTTCATTTTGCAATGTGGACAGGTAAGCCACACCATTCATGAGCAACTTCATTTCTTTGTGATCAGCTCTGGGTCATGGCTTAATTCCCTCTCCCATTTATGCAGCACAAGCCTTTCCTCACCAGTCTGAAGGGCAAACATTCCCTTTCTGCAGTCTCTCTGCGACCTTCTAAAACTCATAACTATGAAAACTTACACAGTAAAAGGATGATTTAAACACCATTCAATAAAGGATGCAATACCAAAATATTTTAACTGATGTAAAGAAGTGGGGACAGTATATATTTGCTCAGCTTTTGTGCTGTACTTGCGCATTTACCTTTACTGAGTAGATGTGGTAATACCCCTCACTGATTGGTGATCTGCTGCTCTGAAGTTCAATGACATTTGTAACACACACATTAAGGTAGTTTCTGAACAAAGACTCACCAAAGTACAGCTGCATCCATTGGGCAAAGTATCTGAAGAGATGAACCAATGCCAGTCTGCTTTACACGAGAGAGACAAATCCATGTAAATCCTCACGTGTTTCCAGACGTGGAGAGGCACAGCACAGCTCTAATGCCACATCCCTGGGTGAGCTGATAGGACAAGGGGGAGCGGATGTAAACTGACAGAGGGCAGGGTTAGATTAGAGATTAGGAACAAATTCTTCCCTGTGAGGGTGGTGAGGCCCTGGCACAGGTTGCCCAGAGAAGCTGTGGCTGCTCCATCCCTGGAAGTGTCCAAGGCCAGGTTGGATGGGGCTTGGAGCAGCCTGGGGTAGTGGAAGGGGTCCCTGCCTGGGGCAGGGGTTTGGAATGAGATAGTCTTTGAAGTACCTTCCAACACAAACCATTCTCTGATTCTACAGTTATCAGCAGTAGATCTGACTCCATCATATTAAAGGAGGAACATCTAGACCCTGCCTTTTATGAGCAAATCAAAGCTGTAAAAAGTTTCATCTATCAATAAAGCGAGAACAGGGTCAATGCTACCATTCATTCAAACATGAATGAGAGAAACATAACTATATATTTAAATCTCAGTAGCAACTGATGAGGAATTTCACACCTGGAATAAATTAATTACTCACAAATGTCCCCAAAGGAAATCGGATAAGGTGGGTTGTTCCCAGCTGCTGTAGAGAAGTAACAGCTTTCTTTACCATGTCAGATATTTTTTATATAAGACTTCATTCCTCCATGACTCCCTTAAATTTATTCCTAGTCTTCAGAAATCCTTCAAAACCAACTTTCTCTTTTCTGAGGCATCGATTCAGTTAAAAAATGTTTGTCCCTTGTTAAATACTTTCCCCATCTAACACTTCAGGCTGCCAGCAGCTGCAGGAAGCCCCAAATTGGTTTTATACCTTCAAACACTCCCAACTGCCAGGCAAAATTTAGAGCAGCCTCCACCATCCTGTGTCTCCTGTGGTCATCTCTGAAACCCTGGAGCCAGCAATGAGATCTGACTTGCTTCAGCTTGGCAAGGGAGTAAGACAGTGATAGCAAACTACTGCAGCTTGAAAGGGGTGATCCACAATGAGCCACCAACTTCCTTCTCACTTCACATAATTTTTGAATATAATACAAGAGTGACAAAGGAATTCAAAACATTTTTTCTTTTTTGTTTTGTATCTAGAACTACATGAGCCCAAATGAAAATAAATCAGAGGAAACTCAGTGCTCCCCCAACTCCTACCAAGGCACCTTGGCTTAAATGGACTGAAGTTTCAGAGGAAATCTGAGACTCGCGTGCAGATTTCACACCTTCATTTTCAAGAGCAAACTCATGAGCAGAAAGGGAATGGGAAGAGGAAGTCACAAGCGTTTCAGTTTACCCTAATTCCCAGACACTAACAGAGTCTCACTTGGAGATGACCAAATGAGAATTTTTTTCCTGAGTCATTAAATGTTGCTCTAAATTCATCCATGGTCCTCTTAGCAGGCAGATCAAGCCCGTAAGATTGCCAGCAAGTGCCCATAATTTGATTGATGTCTTCTCATCCAGGTAGAAATCGGAAAGGATGCCTGTAAGTGATTAAATATTTGATTCCTGGCAGCAATATGAATGGAAGAAAAAACCCTACATGGGTTTCTAAATGGCAAACACACTGGGCTAGGGCCTGAGGTGGCTGGGTTTCAGTGCCTCTACTAAGGAAAGCAGAACAAAGGTAGTTTTAAAATTTCATTTGTGCTCACAACCATAGTGGCAGTGAGAAGGCATTTTGACCCTCAGCACAGTAAATTATTTCCAGATCTGACAAGCTCCAGAGAACATTTCCCAGCCTGGGATCACTGCAGCACGGGCTGCAGCAGCCACTACAGAGGCCAGGACCTGTGCACAGCCAGTGATGAATGCCTTGGGTACTGAAGGAGGCAAAAAGGGACCTTAATAAGGGGCAGGCACTCATCTCTATGTTTAGAAAAAAGGATTTCAGTATTATATTCATAGTGAAAGCTAAATTCTTAACCACAGCAATGATCAAAGAGGGGCCATTTGTTCGTTTTGAGGGGTTAGTTGCACCCATGAATTTGAAAGAGGATGGTGGTTATTTAACCAGAGTCTTTTTAAAAGAAAATCCAGAAAAGACAGAAAAAAATGAAGACTAATGAGACAACTTCAGAAGACCACTTTTTCTATAAATGATTTATTAGAAAAGAAATAACCTGGAAACCAAGATTCACAATCTCCCAACCAATCATCCATTTCATGTAAAGTTGCTGTCTTAACCTGCCAAAAGAAATCAAGTGTAAAAAAGTAATGAAAGAAATGGCACATTCCTCTTGGACTTAAAGATAGTGTTTAGCTTCAAAAGTATAATCTAAAAATAAACCCTGCTGCTCACTAGTCTCATTGTATACTCCGAGTCATTCTTCTTCTTTTAATAAGAAATTGATCTAATATCCATTTGGCACCCAGAAAATCTTTTAGTCAGTGGAAATACACAATTTTAATAATTGTTAGAAATGGGTTCTTGCAATAAGGAACTAAAAAAACATCTGGCAATTAACTAACATGCACATGCCATGTCTTCTTAGATTTGCCTTATTTCCACATCGTCAGCATTGCGTATGTCAAACTTTCTCAGTGTGAGGCAAAACAATTGTTAAAATGAAACTATGAAATAACATGTACTTACAGCAACAGGCAATGTCAACTGCTGTGCCAAAAAGATGACACAATTAATGGTCTAATTATAGCGTATTTATAAACCTTGCACTAAATCTCATTTTCTTATGCAAGTGATACCTTTGAAGTTAATGTGACTCAATTATCTGCTCTGTGAGAAGTGGTTGCATAAGGTTTCTAGCTGCAGCATACCTGGAAGGTGAAGAGTCACCATCATCTCAGGGGGTAAATGTCAGACATTTATTGGTCTGAATATCAATAATTCTGAGAACTCTTCCTTGGACTGTATTCCACAGCATCCGAGGGATTCCCTGCAATGCGCAACAGCGATTACAGATTCAGCACAGCTCTAATATTCAAAAACCCTCCCTCCCTCTATGAAAATGTTTTGATGCCTACACTTTTCCCTGAGTTTAAAGTTGAACTGCCAAGCATTTAAGGACCTAATCCCAAGGAAGATTTCACAGTTGAGTTATATCATATCAAAATTTAAATAATAGAGAGGATATGCTATAAGAAATTTGTAGGTTGAAGGGGAAAAAAGCCTCCACTTTCTGACAGTGATGTTATTACTGTGCCAAAGGTAGTAGCTCAGACCTGAGCACTGATCCTCAGAGAGCTAACTCTCCTGTTGGCATTCACTTCATAAATAATCCTGCAGAACAACCAGGCACATCTTGTCTCATAATAACAAAGATGATCCTTCATTTAGATTTCTCCAGGCAGGAAAGAAAGGAGAGAGGAAACCTCATTTATATCAGGTAGCTCCTCTGCTACTCCTAAGTCAGGCATGCATTGCTCATTTAAACGTGGAGGAGTGCAAACAGGAGGAAGGGCTAAAAACAAAGGGTGCACCTGGCTGCCCGGGAATCTCTCCACATATACCTAAATCTGTACTGGGCTGTCTGCATCCTGTCATCCACATAAAAGGAATAGAAAAAAAAAAATCACCTTCTGCTCTTCAGACTGTTCTGGAAATGGTTGTGGGTCATATGAAAGAGCCTGACTTCTCAGCTCCCTGACAGTGCAAATTCAGCTGCTGTCTTCTGCAGGGGAGATAATGCCACAGCAGGCATTCTTGAAAAACTTCCCTTTTTTGCTCCTATATATGTCATGATCACACAGATTCTTCTTCTGCAAAGCACTAGCTCACACAGACAGGCTACTCAGCCCAAAAAAACCAAAAAGGAACTCTTCCTCAAAATACAGTGATCAATAACAGCTAATCATTAATCAAGGCCTACCATCCCAAAAGTAGATTCACACTTAGTAAAAAGTTACCTGGAAAATATAGAGCTTACCATGGCCCAGAAATTCCTTAATCAGTTTGTTACATTTCAGACAGTACCATGACAGTCCACAAATCAAGTGAAGGCCAAGCAGACAGAAAATCCCTCTGCCCTAATTGCAGGCTTCAGCAGTGGCAAAAGCTCCACAGTCACATCCCAATAAAACAAAAGCAAGACTGGCCAGAAATGGACTTTCCCAGCTTGACATTTGTGTTATGATCACATCCAAGAGAAAACACTACTTCTACTCATTTTCTTACAGGTTCTTGTTCGGCACTTTACTTGCAGGTAAAGTCACATTGAAGGTGATAACATTTTCCTCTGAAGTATCTCTCTTGTAAAGTGAGTTTTACAAGTGAGTGCAGATATTAAATATTTGTCTACAGGAAAGAAAGGCTTTCAAAAGTAGACCTAACTTACAGTATAATCTTCATCCAATAAAGCTGTATTAGATCAAACAGTACTTCATGTTCTGGCAGCAAACTGATTTGGGTATCACAGCTAGTATTAAACTGAAGAAATTTTTGCACAGGATTAAATAATATACAAATAATGTCTGTACCCACTTAAAAGATTGAGTTTAAATGCTGTTTAAACTAAAAACAAATTGCTGAGACATGTTTAAGTGCTACAGCCAGATGAATCACAGTACGCCCAGAACTCCCACTAAATCTATTTTATCCAAAGAGCTGCATGGATAAAACTGACAGAAAAATATGCTGCTAAAACCCATCACATCAGTTGTTTCCCAACACTGATCACTCCTCCTTGCTGCATCCTAAAGACATCTCTTGGATCACTAAATTCCTTTTAAATACTTGCCTTCAGGTACCTGTCCTACTTCAGAACTGACTGAATGTTAGTTCTAAATGAATTTAAAGGATAAATCAGGAGATAATTTTGTCTGATTCTGTAAAGTCCCTGTGGACTTCATCAGAAATGCTAAAGGCTTGAATTCCTGGACCCAAGGTGGGTTTTACCTTCCAACTTTCAGCCACATGGCATAGGGGGCACCAGCTGGCGGGCATCACCCTCACCTGGGTGGTCAGCTGGGTGCCCAGGACCATGGGCTTCACCTGGCGAGTGCCCCAGCCACCGCCAAAAAACTGCCCCTGGCAGGGGCTGCAATGCCATGCCAGGGAGGGAAAACACAAATCCCTCTAAGTCACAACATTTATTTTGCAAAGCAGAACTATTTATTCTACCTTGCAGCTAAATTAAGGAAAGAGTGACTGGGACAGAAATATATAATGATGAAAATAATGGCTTTTGCTTATTGTCCAGATTCCGTTGTCATATTGGGTTAATGAAGAGAATCTGTGTGCCTGCACCAGGGCACACTGTAACACCAACTGCAATTAATGGTACTGGGTTTTACACCTTCAAGGGTAGGCAGAAAACAATAGAGTATGGGGCTTCCCCACAGACTGCAGCAGAAAACTTTCAAGGTGCAAGGAGGGATCATTAGCACTTGCAGTGCACGTGCACCAAGGAAGAGAATTAACCTTGCCCACACAGCCTTACCTTTGTCATCACTGGAACTTTGAACAGCTCATTTGTCATTCATCTAAGTGTTCTTTCATCACAATTTTCTAGCAGAGAATTTTATAATTATTTCCAATTACTGTCTATAATATATGCGACTTTCTGCTCTGCAGTTACATTTTACCTCTGAACTTTAAAGCAAACATGCTAATTTAAAATCCACTCTGCCAACTGTATGACATAGTTACTCCAAGATAGCTGTCGAAATAAAATCAAGCATAAATATTTACCTCATTATTAACAGTAGAAAGATTGTAGCTAGGTAGGCAAAATAAAAATTACCTTGAATCCTGTCAATGTCTATCTGCTTCAAAAGAACTCAGTCTTACAACAGTTTTAGAGCTACGTGGAAAAGTGTATGGAGCTGAACTTCATACAGAATAGCTCCCCTTTTCTGCATAACACTGCAATAGCTCCTCGGGGTTTGTAGCAACCAGTGAAAGTCATTAAAGAAGCACTTCTTGACAAACGTGTTTATTTGCCATTGGACAGCCGAAAACGTTGGGGCTGCAATGGACCTGTTTACTTAAGCTGTGCTGTGTGTTGTAATTATGATCATCAGCCCAAAGGACTGCTAAATTAGCAGAGCCAATACAATCGATAAGATCAGGGGTACAAAGAGACTCAGGAAGGAAAGGATCTGCAAAGAAAACTATTTAGTATGACACAGCCGCCCTCTGCCTCCCGACTCTGTTGACTCAGCAGCTGTAATGGAAGTGTCTGATTGAGCGTCTGGGACACACCTTCAACACAGCCACGGGCAGCAGGAAAAGGCAAAGCTCTCGTCCTACAACAGCCACAGCGCTCCTGGTGAGGTTGAAAGCATCTCCAATTCTGATTTTCATGGCCTCGAATAGCCAAGGAATTCATAGAGGAGTTCAGAGAGGGAGGGCATCATTTGTGGAGTAGAAGGGCAGCAGAGCATCCCAAGCCATGTTTAAACATGGTAACTAAAAGCAAGCAACTGAAGCCTCTCACCAGCTCCATGTCCTTAAACTTCTGCAAACTTGTGTATTTGGTCTTAGGGAATGTGTGTGAATATACTCTTCTTTGTAATAAAAGGGGGTGGGGGGAGGGGAAAAAACCCCAAACTAGGATTAAACTGAAAATTGCTTGTCCAGAAGAAAGCAAGGGAGAGAGCAGCTGCTTTGCTCTTTGTTTCTGTGGTGCTGGTGAGCTTCTCCTAACAGCCACCCTGGGATGGTAGGTGGAGAGGGGAGCATGTTTCCAAGAAAAGGGCACCAGGGTTTCTCACCTCAATATACACTCATTAACTCTGATTCCAGCTCTCCAGGAAATAAAAGACCAGGCGGTAGTTAAAGAGATTTTTCTGCCAAAGGTCAATGAAAAGTTAGTTCCAATGAAAGAGTGCAAAACCCCCGTATAGTAGCCAATTGTCTCAGCATTGTAGGACAGACAGAAATGTCTGGGGTTGCAGGGACATGGTTTAGATACTTTTCACAGCACAGCCACTAAAACTAAGTCAATATCTGCCATTAAAAACACTAAAGATATAACACAGGATGGAAATGTTAAGCTTCACCCATGTAGCAGAAATCAGTGGCTCATGTGCACTTCTTACAGTGTCATATTCAGTGTCCTCATGCTATTTTGCTTTTTATTTTATACTTGTTTAAAAAACACTATGTAAATACAAAATATAAGAAAAATGCCCTGGTGTAACACAGATTGAAATCAGTCTGAGGCGCTTAAATTTTTGCAAGTTATTCGTTTTTATGAATTGTTGTATTTTTAAATTCATTGGGAAATCATGCACAATTAACTGCAGTGATTGAAATCACCATTTAGAGAATGATAGCAATAAATGAGTCCCTCTTAAAAGTCCACTAAAATCATAAAATGTTTCAGGTACCATTTCAGCTCTCATTAAGAAGGGGCTGGAGGCTGGCATCTTGATAATACTGACCTTCAGTTGTGACTGGGTTTATCTGGATTAGCATCGTTATTTGCTGGAACTTTAAAAAAAACAGAGGGCTAATCAATACAAGGTCAAAATAAAAGTCTCACAGATGGGTCTGGACGTTCCAAAAAGGTGGCATCTGTCACCAAGTTACTGCAGGAGTTGGCACGATGCTGCAGCTGCTGTTGCTGAGGCCATTTCTGTGGGGAGCTTCTGCAGGCAACATCCACAAGCCACTTTTCAGGCATATTTCATGCCCAGTAGTGGGTTACATGCACTGACTGGTCAGATGGATCAACAGAATGAAAAATATACCAAAAAAACCCCAATCCCACAGAGCTCAGCCTTGTCAGCACACAAGGGCCAGACCAGGCTGCGGACACCTGGAATCTTGCTCACCACCCAAAAGCATGTTCCCACAGAAAGCCTTGAGGTGCAACAGCATTCAGACCTGAAATCCAAACTCACCCCGGGACACTCTCAAGAGGACATCCAAGACATTCAGAAAATGTTACATTTCATATTACAAATACTGCAAAGCCACATCTGTTTATTGCAGAACCATTATGCAGATAAGGATTCAGGATGAACTTGACTGCCTTGGGGAAGGTCAACCTCAGATTTCATTCTTTGTATTCTGCAGGAGGGGTTGTGGGCCAAAAAAAAATCCCATCAGGTATTTGTTTAAGGAACAAAGGAAACTGGCACCTTGGTCTACACGCTGCTGCACCTTCTCACTCTGGGTATTTAGTAGCTAATGGAAGTTTTAGTAACCTACTTTGCACATTAAATTTATTTGGAGATAAGTTTCTACGAGTTTCTGCTCTCAGAAAATGTTTCATAAAGCCTTTGCTATTCATTTTTGTCATGGGGCAAGTAGGGAAGAATATGCTAATCAAAGACCCTGGCACTACAGCTTCTATAATTGGCAGCTCAGTATTCTCTCGTAGCCTTAATTTATGCGCGCTATTAAAAGGTTAAAGTTGGTCACAGGTCTCCTGTGACTGTCATCTGTGAAATAATGCTGTTGGAAATGCAGTTTGGGTTCTACCTCATTCCCGCCTGCAAATAAAACCACGCATATTCTGCACATCTTTCCCCTGAACACTGACACCTCCAGCGACATAAAATCCAGCAAGCGATGTGACAGCTGCCAAGGTCAATAAGAGTTATACTGAACTGCTGAGTAAGTGCTGGCCACACAAATCAAAGCTGTATAAGGGCAGCTGAACATACACAATCTGCAACTTATTCCAACTACTTTTTGGACTGAGACATTTTAATCATTTTTGTCTCCCACGAAATGTTATATAATGAAATGTGATAAAGTCAAGGGTATTTCGTGAAATCTTTGCTTTGTGTCCTTTGTGTCAAATTACTGATAGCAAAGGGTGTTGAAAAATACATTTCACATTTTTGAGAAGCGTAACACTTAAGGCCAATTGTAGGAGGGCAGTAATATGAATTGTAAAGTACAAATAAAGTAGCAGGAAATTTTAAAGATGCATTGGGCAATGCTGTCTAGTTGTGACCTAGATTTGACTATTTAGATGAATTCCTAAATAAGGAAGTCTGCACTGGACATTTTCCGGGATCCTTTAGGCCTTCTGCTTTTGCTACACCTATTGAAAAGCTTTCAGTATTCTTTTGCAGCTGCATGTTGATGTTTAATTATCAAAACACTATCATTTCCCAAGATGTTGCCAATTGATTGGTTGAGATAATAAGGTATTTCTGGCAGATCCAAGGGCTGGATTGGATTTTATATCTGAACTCCTCACTCAAAGTCGTAGACGTAGAAACTGTTGCAGCACTTGTATTTTTGTCACACTAGTGAAATATTGAGATTTAGAACAATTGCATGGAAAAATCATTCTGAACTTTGTGCCTTTATTAAGGCCTTGTGTGCCAAACTGTCCCCGTTAGCAAGTATTTACAGCTGAGTGAAAAACCCTGGAAACAGAAACTGTTAATAGAAGAGCTGCTGCAGCTCTAACTGGATTGCTGTGACCAGTAACACTCCAGTAATTACAGTGAAGGAAGTGTTAAAAGGGAATGAGGACAGAAACCTCTCCATCATCTGTCAGACTCTTGCTTACTCCTGGATTTTTCACCGAGAAGGAGAGCTCCTGGCAGAAAGGCTCTGCAAGGGCTCTGTCTTCCTTTATTCTATTTTTAAGGTTGCTAATTGATCCTCTGAGGGAAGCTTTAGTCCTTTTAACACAATCCCTCCATTAATGAGGAGTCTGTACAAGGCAGGCTGGGGGCTGTGGGTGTGGGAGCCATGCAACCTTTCATGCTGGTCTTCTCCGGGATGACTCACTAGGAAGGGAAGTTTGAGAACCTTCCTCACACGTCAAGAAACTCTCCCCATCCCCTGCTAATAGTGTGGGGGCTGTTACTGGGTTTGTTTTGCTGAAAGGAGCCAGGCTGACCCGGATTTTCCAGGTGTGGGTATGATAACAAGTCAAGGAATAAAGGGATGGAGAAATAAAGAGACCAGATTGTGTTGGAATAGTCATTATCTTGACTGACACATTCATCCATGTTACAGAAACACAGGTAGTGGCTGCTCTGCTCTGCAGTGGGACATCTCTCTTCAGATAAGCAAAATAAATTCCAGGAGAAGCTTCCTATTTGAGATATTGCCTCTGCACTAGCATAAAAATAACTTTTCAATTGCTAACTTTCCCTTGTAATACAGAACAGCACAAGAAAAAGAAGTGATGAGGCTGCTGGCAGTCAACGCCAGTCCCATCACTGCAGAGGGACTGACAGCCTGTCCTGGGCTGACTAATGGGTTAATTTTATCAAAGCACTACTACCAGACTAAAGAGTGGTTTTATCAAGTATTTCACCATTTAAATATCAAGGCAATTTGCTGCGCAAAATGGCCCATGGTTAAGAGACAAGTGTTTCAGTTTACTCATTCCCTGAGCAAAGCACAGTTTAATTTAGGTCTTTGGCACTGTCAAGGAACATCGCCATTCTTCTTACTCAAGGGCGCTGTAGTTACACCTACAAATGCCACTATCTTGTGAAATGGAAAGAAGCTTTTCCCCCCTTTCTTCCCTGACTCGTTCTTACTTATCTGTTCTCTCTGCTATCAGCCAGAAAGCAACGGCTGCTAACTTTGAGGTACATTCAGAGCCCCTATGGCCAAGTGCCAGTTCTAACAGAGCCCATGGAAAGATTTCTACTCCATTTCCATGTGATGTCAGAGCTTCCATCTGAGCTGAGTAAGGGCTTCAGTTTTTAAGCTGTGTTCTGATAAGAATTTCATGCAGGATTTTCTATCATTACTTGTTATGATATCTGAATAGCTCTCTATGACTCAATCCACATCCAGTGTCAGGAAGAAGACTCAATACAGCAAGTTCTCACTGGGATCCTAGGAACTGCCCTCAGTATTTAACAGGGAAGAAAGCTGGTTTCAAATACTAAACTTAGTCATCTCTTAAGTCCACTCAAGAGACTTCGGTTTTATTTTGATCATTTTGATATATTTGAGGAAAACCCTAACAAGTTCTTATTAAAAAGGATCACTCAAAATTAAGAAAAATTCTCAAATCTTTATAATCTCTATTAATTCCCTTTTCTAGCATAAGCTAAAGCATCGATAAATATCTATTTTTGCACTAATTATACATAAATTTCTGATAAATCCAATCATTAGACTATTCTTTTCACTTAAAATACATTCACTTTTTGTTCAGCATAAGGCTCACTTTCAAATGGTGTTTTTATGAAATGCATGAAGCTAATTTTAGAGTCTGAAGTGAAATATTCAGGGGTTTGGATTTTCTGCCATTCTCTTCAAATATTGTGCGAAGTCCAAAACCAAAATAAGACTCATGTATAAGCAATCCCAGAAAGAAATTGAAAACACTAATAAAACAGTGCAGTGTGTGACCAAATGCAGAAATTTTCAATCCAGAGCCCCAGGAATAAACAGAACAACCACAGAGGGCTGGATTGTACAGAAACTGTATGTATGTATTGTTCTTCTTCATCCTCCAAATGCAGAAAGGAGTTTGTGTCACTCTGTCTCCAACTATTTTGTAGGTATTTGCACAACTCCACAGAGGACTCCTGCTATCAAAATGAGGCCCAGGAAAGAAAAAGTCATAGGGCACTAGAACAATTAGTAGGATTAACTCCACATCTCTCAATCAACAAGTGGCTACACTCCAGATTCTTTCCGAACCACCATCCCCGCTGTCAGCGGTCAGAAGTTGCTCCAAATGAGCACAGATGTCCCACGCCTCCACCTTTCTCAATCAATACCAGGTTACAAATCAGGATCACATTCACATCAGTTTTAAGACGCCACAGCCACACTGGGCTCCTGAACCACATCTCCGAGGTGGAGTGGAGCCAGTTCAGCAGTGCCACTCGGCTCGGTGCCTTTCTCACCTCCCCAAAGGGGGCTCAAGTGATCAGCTGTCGCACACTTAACCTGTTTCACCTTCCGCAATTATATTGGCAACTTCCTCAGCAGAGGCGAGGGCCCTTTGGCAGGATCAAGTGCCCTGCACTTCTAGATGTGCTACAAGCATTTTGGTGCCTAAGAGAACAGGAATTTTTGAATCACACCTCTCGAATCTGTTATCAGGAGATTCATTCAGTGCAGAGCTGGGTGTGCTGGTTGAAATGCTCAGCAGGCTAAGCTGGTGCAATTCCACTGAAGGCAATGGAATTGCACAATCCATAGATAAAAAGATATTACCATATTAATATTTTTCTAGACATCCCCAATGAGCATCATCTGTCTTTATTTTTCTTTCATGGGCTTTGGTATGGCTTTGTTTGAGACGAGCTTTTATCCCTGGATTTCCTCTGTCAGACAAAGTTGAGCTCCAGGGGTTCCTTAGTGTTTAACTGCTGCAGAACTACATTTAAGAACCAGCTTCTAGACTCACACTGTAGTACTCCTGTGTCTTTGCACTGGATTTTTTAAACTTTCTCCCTGATTTTTTACAATTGTTTTAACAAAGATTCAGTGATTTGCCTAATGTAGAGTCAAAAGTGATCGTTCTTGACCCTTTTCATGCGGTTCTCTGGGATTTTGTGGATAAATGACCTTGCAAACAGAGTACACACACTGTTGCACTTGCAGCAGGAGCCAGACAAGAGTTATTGGCCAGGGGGCTGGGGGCTGCCCGAGGCTATGCGAGCATTTCTGGGTTTAGGTTTTTCCTGGTATATTCAGGCACACATAATAAAATAGAGCTTTTATTTTAAAAACCAATAAAATGACTGATCTTAAGTCAGAAAACAGTTTTGTTTTACTTTTGCCATCATTGGTTTTTTATTGCATCTCACATTTGGTTTTTTCCTTGTCTTTTTGCTGCCAGAAAATCAGTCTCGACTCGTGTTTAGACTCAGCTTCCTACAGTACCTTATTTTTCTGAGGTAGTTCCTCCCCTTAGTTCCTCCCCTCCTGTTGCTGTTGCTGGTTTTGAATCTTTCTCACCCAGGGTTTCCTTCCACTTTCTCCACCAGGCTGTTACAGTTAACTCTACTACGTAAGGAATGCTACAGTGAACAATTACACCATTTAGAGACAAATTGCTTTTTTTTTTTCACTCTGAGCTACACGGACCAATAAAATAGGAAACCAGATGAAGCAATGAAAGACAAGTTCCACAGTTAGTTCATGTGCTTCTAATCAATTATGCCATGTCTGGACATAGCAAGACTGTACCAAAATTAATCTAAGTTTTGTTCTTCCACCCTGCTCTCAACTGTTGATTTGCATTTCTACTTCAATCTGCCACCAAACTGTGATGCCACCCCTCTGTGGTGCTACACTGCAGATCAGTAAAATCATCCAGGCTAAAACCTGCCCCACCCAGATCTTTTTATTGTTCTAATTTGTGCTGCCGCCTTGAACAACTACAGGAACAACCACAGCACAGGTGGAATTCACCAACTGAAACGAGGGCAGGCAGCTGGGTGCTCTTTAAGCCAGTGTAGCTGTTACACATCTCATGTTGCAAATCTAGTGTAAATAATTGTGTTCTTGCTCGTCTGGCTTCTTTCACTGTGACTCATTAGTAAATCTTTCTAAATAGCTTACTACGACAGGCAGCAGCTTTTCTAACTTTCTTCCTATTCTTCCCAAATATTATTTCATAAACGACCTTGTGACTTCCAAGAAGAAAGAAAAAAAGGAACAAAAATGATTCCTGACCTCTTTGATATCTTGCAAAAATGGTAAGTCTGACTATTTGTTACACTCCTCTGTTGTTAATACCAATAAATGTTAAAGATACAAAGATCAGTTCCTGTATAAATCTTGGTTCAAGGATGACGGGCAGGCAGCTAGAAAACATTTCTTCATGTCTTTTTCCCCTAATGTAAAACTCTCACTAGAAAAATGATAAGGATAAATGGCACCTATCCAAGTGATTCCATTACAGGAGCTGGTTTGTCTGCAACAGATGATTCACTATTTATAGTGTCTTTAGTGCTGCCTCACAGTGTACTCTCACAGTCAATCTCAAAGACGTTGTTTAGGCAGGGTAATGTACCTGCCTCCTCCGAAAGACAGAAACTTCTGCAGACAAAGAAAAGAACATCTTTGGGGGTGAATTTCTCCACCTACAGCCATTCAAAACCTACACAGAGCTCGAGTATAACAGAGCAAGAAGACCAGTGTAAAGCCAGGACAACCTTTTTGACTTGGGGACCTCCATGATGCTCCAAGGTGTAAAAGCAGCCCCGAGCAAGGCTGTCATTTCCTTCTGGAAACATTTAGATGCTCCCAGCTGCAACCAAAAGCCCAACAAACCCAGCTCGGATTTCTCCCAGTGCGAAGGGCTCCAGCTGAAGCGCCAGCTCTGACAGACATCAAACAGCAAGGTGAGAAAATGCAACTCGTGTTTCCTGACAGGCACTTCCACCACAGACACTTCCCGACTGCAGCATTGAGGAGCCGCATTCAAGCTGCTGGCCTGAAGGAAAGCTGCACAAATCTCCACAAAGCCTGAAAAATACATGTATTTAAGACACTAGTTAGCACAGAGGATGTACCCACAGTGATTTTAAGCCCAGCAGCATCAGGAAGCAGGTGTGTAATTGCAGCTCAGGTGAGTTTACAGCATTGCAGGGTAAGCGCTGGAAACTCATGGCGTTATCATAGCCTGGGTATGCACCAACAGCTGAAAAGCAGCTGTGGAATCTATTTCACTGATACATGGGTGTAAAACCAGTATTTTAGTTGCTCAATGCCAAATTGCCCTTTTCACAGTAAAACCCAAGTATGACTGTTTCTTCTTCCCCATTTCACAGAAAAATACCTGTTTAATATTGCAAATATTCACTCTCAAAAAACGTCTCTGGCCCCTACAAGAAGTGTTCAGCGCCTTTTATTCCCTAAACATTGTTATTAGACTACATAAACTGTAAACATGGAAACAATGACATACTTTAAAGGCAGTTTGGATAATAAAAAAATGAAGTGCTCCTTTCTGAAAAATATCACAATGGGAGTTTTCAACATCAAAGCATTTGTCAAGAATATACACAAAACTATCACAGAACACTGCAGCCATTTTATTTTCCTTGTTTAACATTTCCAATTCACTGTCATCAAGCACTACAAATAGAGGTTACAATGTTTTGCTTTCCTTTGTTGTTTTGGTTTTTTTTAAAGCCTTCACACAATGACACACCTCTTTAAAATACTGAGATAAACCATCATAAAGAAACATCTAAATTACCTTCGTGGCCTCATTCTCCAGAAAATACAAAAGCATTTTAAAAACGTGTTATTCAGAACATTTCAGACCATGAGTAAACCCATTTTATGCTTAATACTCTGTATGAATGATACATTTAAAAGCTACATAACTGATGTCTGCTGGTTAAACGTGTTGCAGTTTTTGGATTGGGTTTTTTTTGCAGCACATTTACAGAAACTTTAAGAAAAAACAAACTGAAATCTACATCACAGGTGAGAAAAAACATGAGTTAGACTGACACCTGCAAATCCTGAAAACACTGGTTTTTAGCAGTTATTATCAAAGGGCAGTCAGAATTCCCAAGGGGATGCTGACATTTTTTCCAGCAATAAGTGCAAAATCTTCTCTTGTTGATTCTTACCCTGGACAACCTCAGTTAATAGATCTGGTGGGCTCGTAGGTGTGCTCCTCATCCCAGCTTCACTTTCATAGATATCTCTGCAATAAACCATTTTCTGGGAGTGATTTATTGCAAATACAGCTGCTCACCTCCTTTCTTTCTACTCCTTCCTCAGGGTAAAGAGGAGTCTTGACAGTGTTTTCACTTGAGCTCCTTTCAAGTAGCAGTAGAGCCCCAAGGATGGGGCTGGCCGTGCATGTGTGTCATAGGTTATAGTGTAAGATGGATCCCCAAAAAAGTATTCTTTTACCATTTTCATGAACTGCTGAGGCCAGGTGGGGTGGTGCTCCCTGCCTGATCCTCCTCCCCCTCCTCCTCCTGCTCCCTGCCTGCTCCTCCTGGTTTATCTCCTGTTAATGGCCCATTGAGGCTTTGCCCTATGACTCACCATCCCATTGTGGGATGCTCTGCCCAGGGGGGAGGAGCCAAGCATTCCCACCAGGTNTGGCTTTTAAACCAAGACAATGTGGAAGCTGCTGTAATGATGGGCCAACACCCGACTGAGCAAGGTGGGCAGTGCCAGACACCGGGACTGCACTGTCACTGTCACTCTGCAGAGTTCACTAAACCTTCCTGTCCTGCCCAGGGGCCCCAAAGAGCAGCTTTCCTTTGACTCCACATTTACTATTTATTTTTGTCCTTTTAATCTTACCATGACATCTGCCTCCAAGTCCATAGAACACATCAACAAACTTTTACCAAAAAAACTGAGCAGAAGGCTTCCACATCTCCTCTCATTCTAGATGAAGGAGGGGATTTGACTTTTGCTTTTCCACGATGACCCCCTCAGCCTGCTTCCTTCCAGAGCATCAGTACCAGCCCATTTCCGTGGAAGTCCCCTTTAGGAACAATTGTAAGCTTGCCCCTACCAAAACCAAATTTTTCCCACCAAGAAGCAGCATTTAGTCCTGGTGAAAAGACGTGGTAAAAATCAAATCAAATGTGTTTGTAGCAAGGCAAGACTCCAAGGATTTTTAACTAAGCCCAGTTGCTCTGAGCTTTATGACACTGCATCCTTCACAGATTTCCCTAAGTGCCACCTCTTCCTCTGTGCTCTGGGCTGTATTTTGGTCAATGATGTGTGAAAATGCAGATCAGTGCCATTCACTGCAACAATTAGTCAGAGTTTCCAACGGTGTCATCGACAGAAGAATTTGGATAACATCTGCCTCGTCCACAAAGTAATAAAATGCAAATCTGAATGAACCAGACGTATTGGCAATCGATCATTCATCCATCATGTGTTTGATGTGAAGATGTTTCACTGAATAAAATATTTTAATGTAAAGAAAAAATTCATATTTCAGAACAAGAGTTTCATAATTGGCAATGAATCCTCAAGTGAATTTTATAGATCAGTTAACATCTAGATGAGTTAAGGGTGAAAGGTAAACTTGACATTAAATGCTTAGTTCAGGGTGCCAGAGGATTCATTTTTGTTGCTAAAGGATACTGGGAAACTACACTACTTTTTTTCTTGTGGGAAAAACAAAAGGTTTGTAAGAACATTCACCATCACTGGAGTCTGAGGAAAATAGTGCAAACTTCATGCAGCTGACACTCTGACCATTAAAATAGGTTATTCATAGAGAAAGCTTCGAGATTTAGCTCCATATTTCAGCCAATTTACAATTTTAAACCTTGTTGACTCTGTTCCACACCAGCTGCCTATGCAAGACTTGGTTTTCTTATATCCTTGATAAAAAGCTACTATTAAAGTAAGAATATTTTAGTCGTAGAATGTTTCAGTTTTCCAAAACATACAATTGATATTTTGGCTTTAACTACTTGGTACCCTCCCTTAATCTTAGCAGAAGATGCCAAGCAAGGCAAACCACACAAAGCAGGAAATCACAAGTCTCATGAACCATATCTTGTACAAAGCAAATTCCCCTGACCTCTGTGCACACCAGCAGCTAACAGGAGCTGTATCCATTTGCACTCAGACACCTTTCCTGCTTTCAGTTCCAGAGGAAAGTCACTCACGGCATTATTTCCCAGAGTATTATTGCAATAAGGCAACATAGAACATGTCAGGCTGTCCTTCACATCAGAACTGAAATTTCAGGGGGTTTTATTTGCTTCCCAGACTTTGAGACTTTGCATTTCACTGTTTCAAGTCTTTCATGTGACTTCCACTGCTAGAAATCTTCTGCTAAGCACTGCCTTCATAGTAGCAGTGTCACATTGGAAAAGCTGATCCAGAAGACTACAATTAGTATGTAAGTCCTACCAATGCAACTAAAACTAATTAGGTAATAAAGGATGAGTGACAGAATCAATATAGTCATAGACTGAGGAGAAATTCTGAGGCAAAGCAAAAAGAAGATGTTGAGTGAAAGGAACAGCAATTTTAAGACTGATAGGAAATACAGAATTTACATAAATGCTTTACAACAACTGAAGAACCTCACTATCAGAGCATTAAGTGGAATATGACACACCTGTCTATGAAACATAGGATATGCAACAGTTATAAAGATTATAAGTCATTTTCAGTATCAAGATGCAAACCACACCTTTCCAGTGCATATTTAATTATACCTTCGACCTAAGAGATTGTGCTCATATGAAAAAGATACTTAGTATGGTACCAATATCAGAAATTAATAAAAATGTGACATTAAGAAAATGAAGTATAACCCCATTATAATATAGAGCAACATCAATACCAGATTCAAAAGCATATGAGAGATGATCTATAGCCTACAGAACTCAACAGTCAGTGTTAGAACTTCATATTGAGAAACTTATTATAACGTTTCCATATGCTCATGGAAATTTTAATAAGGCAATTACAGCACAATAGGAGGATTTGGGAACCAGAAAGAAGCTGGTCAGCTTACAGAGTATAGTGGGAAGGGAAAAGGTCATTTATGGATTGACTGTTAAAAGAACAGACAGTGGAATACACAGAGGTGCACACTTGCCATTAAGCTCCCTGCTGATTGCACTCGTTTTCTTCCTCACTTAAACAAACACCTCCTTATTTGGCTCAAAGATGGATCAAATGAGCAAAATCTGGAATTGAGCTCCAGAGGAAGGAGCACTGCATAGGTCTGGGATAAATATTAAATAAGACAGGGCAGCTGGGGCTGTTGTTTGCCTTGCTGTTCTGTACTGATGAGTTCTCTGGGCATCAATCCTTCCTGAGCTGTGAAGAGTGACAAGTGGTTTGTGGGTGCTTGACTCGATATAGCAGTGCCACTGTTTTCTGTAACCACAGCTCCAGCTCCCCTGTGACACAAAGGAGGATCTGGGAACAGAAGGAAATGCTGGACAGAGAGAAGCTCAGTTCCTGCTTCCTAAAAACGCAAAGAGGCAGCGCTGTTTTGTTTTCAACAAGTAGCCAGTGAAGATGGTTCTCAATAACCACGGGTCAGCTCCCTCAGCAGTGCCATCAGTAGATCCTCCTGCCTCCTCCTCCTGCCCTCGAACCCAAGAGTGCCCTTTATAAGCATTTGATTGTGCCTTTGCAGCTCCTACTACTTGCCAATTCTAGCTTTTTCTGCTCATCACCACCTCTTCACCATTCTTTGTACAGCACTTTCCCTCCTCTTCTCTAGGCTGAAGCTCCTCCAGAAGAGATATTTCTAATTAGGCACTTACAGAAGGTAAAAGCCATCCCTAGCTGGCCCCTCGGAGCCCAGTGCCTCAGGGTGATTCCAGCCTGCTCACAGGCCCAGCCAGCCCACAGGCTCCAGGGGAATGAGTCCAACCCCAGGCTGTGCTTGCTCCACTGCTCTCTTTGCTGCCAGACTGCTTCCACCCAAGAACAGAGATGTTTAAGGTATTTTCTTCCTGCTCTGGTTGTTGTTAATAGGCTGTGCAGCAATCCCTGCTTCACTGATCAACAAAAGCCATCATTTATGAAGCAGCTTCAGAACCTTGTAAAAGGGATGAAGCAAGGGCACCTGACCTTTCCCTACGGATACCAGCAGCAGCATGACCAGTGTTGTGTTGGCTGTTCCCTTGCCAGCATAATAAACCTAAACTTCATTGTAACTTGTGCCCAAAATACCTCCCCCTCTGCAGCATTTCCTTGTACTTCCCCCGAGTGAAAGCCAGAACACTGCATGCCATCTTTGTTCAGTTACATGAAGTTATGGCAAAATTAAGTATGCCTATTACAAAAAAAAAGAAGTCAAGAATTAGAATTAATACATTTAATTATTGTTCCCTTAATATAAAGCGAAAGGCTTCATGACTTCCAAGACCTGGCAGGTTTTCAAAGCAGACCTGTGAGCCTTGATATGCAAACTGCTCCTGATTTGAGACTTTTTGCCAAAAGGCAAACTCAGAAGAGCAATAAATGGAACAAATCTAGACTGTCTTTGGAGATTAGCCAAGAATTCATAAATGGCACATCTTGCAAAGACAGGCAAGTGAAGCATCAATAAACCAGTAAACCAATAAACACTGAAATCTCTCTGTTGTATTCATTATATATTCACAGCTCTTTCTAAACTTAGATAAGAACCAGTAATAATCCATTCGATACCCTGAATCTGAGGCCTGGCAAAAAAAACCCCACCAAACATACAAACATTTTTATTTCTGTTCTTTTTGTATAAACTTTTCCCTCTAACATGATTTGAAAATCAAATTGTTCCTGCTGTTTCTTTCTTTTTGAAGTGGTTGAATTTTTCTTAAACGATACGGCTCCCAGTTTCAAATCTTATCTTTACCCCTGAGGTGTGCTTGGAGAGTCTCACTCCACAAAGAAAAACACTGCTAGGACTACTGGAGAAACACCCAGTTAGCACTAGCTAAGAATCTAAATGTGAGTCCAAATGGAAATGCTCTATGGAAATAAACCCCACAAGTTTGTGGTACATAGGCACTGTAGTCAAACGTGTGATAGGGAGAGGTCAGGCATCCTTGTCAGGACACTGAGTCTGCAGCAGCATCTTGCAGAGACAAGGAGAGTGCCCAGGCAGCTCTCAGCATGGCTAAAATGCAATGTGAGCACAAGGATTTAGATCAAACATGTCAGGCCAAGTTAGTCACACAGTCTGTGGCATAAAATAACGCATGTGATTATGTCTGTGCCTAGTGACTGGATTAGAGACTGATGTCTTGCCCCACAAGCATGAGATTCTGGGTCCATTTCCCACCACAGTATCAGGCACATCCCATTTACAATTCCAGATGCTCTCAAGAGACTCTGAAACTCCACTTGTAACTCTGCTTGCAGTCACACTGGCTTGCAGTCACCCTCCTCGAAGAGCAAGGCTTTGTCACAACACGAGCCATGGGCTTGGCAGCCTGAAACAGTGGATTCAGTCCTGGTCACAAAAAGCACACACTCCAAGGGAGATTTAGCTCAGGAAGAATCTGTGACAAGTTGGCAAGCGCCACCAAGAGCTGCAGCTGTGCCACCTCTCTGGTGGCTGGTGTCCCATCACTGGTGTCGAGGATGGGAGATCTTCCCCCGGCCACCCTTGTCCTTTCCTGCAGCGGGTTCCTCCCTCCTGCTGCAGCAGCACCAACACTCAGCTCTGGCTGAGCCCGTTTCACACCCTGCCCTGGAGCACAGTGACCCTGGTCCTGGGAAACCCTGGCACGTTCCAGAGGCTGGGCAGCGTGCGGGGCCAGGGGTGAAGGGCACACCAGGAGCACTCTGACCCCCAAACAGGGGAGGAAGACCCCAAATTCAGACAAGCTACTGCAGACCTGCAGGAACACAATGCAGTGTGGTGTCTGGGAGCAGTAGGAAGTGTTTGAAGAGCAGGGATGTGAGGTGTGGCACCACCAGACAGTGCCCAGTGGGCAGTGTGCTGTTCACAGCTACTGTCACCATCAGAGGAGTAGAAAGTTTGGAGTTTCTTTTCTTTTTTTTTTTTTTTTTTAATTAATATCCAATTTCAGTTTGAGCAGACAAATATATAGATATCCATTAATATTTGAGATTAAAATCTTTATCCAGGCTATTTTCATTACTTTAAAATATTTCACAGCCAGCACCTGATGAAAAAGCTGGCCTTTCTTTACTATTCACACACCAAAAGCAATGCTCAGTTTAAGCTGCACCGTTACACATTTTTAAAATGTAGAATTGAAACATACACTGAGATTTTTCATTTTCCCTTGCACAACACCCCATAAAATCTTAAGCCCTGCAACAAAAAATTACTACTACTGCTCCCAACACAGCAACCTCACAAATCACCCTTTAATTCTGGTGAAATGGGACAAGATCAGCTCAGAGCTGAAGTCTCCCAACAGTATTTCATCTCATAATGGCTATCAGAAACCTGATGCATTTCAACTCTGGAAAAACCTCACTTCAGCTATCAAAACTCTCACCAAGAAATATATTTTTGTTTCCTTTTAGCAGCAGTTTCAGATGGATTGATCAGCTATACTCCAAAAATTTTCACCTTAGTAGCTCTAATGACTCCTTTGGATAAGTTATCAGAACTTTTTCCAGTTCTTACCCAGAGCTCTTCTGTGCAGACCCTGCTGTGGTGCGAGGCTGGTGCTCAATAACAGTTTGCAGAATATTTCATTCGAGTTAGTGGCTGGATTGCACTTTATATGCTTGAGCAGCACTTTGCAATGCATGTTCTGTCATTTTGGTTTACTCAGAATATTACTTTTTATTTCTACAGTGGTGTGTCTCTGAGCCTTGCAAGTGACAGAAGTTAGCATATTTTACATGTTGCCTCTGCTTTGATTTCCAGGATTTTATAACCCTTTTGAAAGCTGTGCTGGCTACTGTCACTGGCAGAAGTCCCATGGGCTACTTGGTGCCAGGCAACTCTGCCCGTTTGAACCCCGTGCTCTGCTCTCACCTTTGAGTCCTCCTGGAAAGTGCATGGACAAACTTGACTTCTGCATGAATCTTCTCTTTATTTAAACCTGACAGCCGTGTTATTTTTTCTTTTAGAAACCAATATTCTTGCGAACACTGCTCACGTTAATACAAGATACTTTAAAGCATTAACAAAATGTAATGTTTTAAATGGTATTTAATACAGCCATTATTGTCCCCAACCCTGTGAACACCTGAGATCACTCCAATCCGTTTCGTAAGAGCTCCAATTCTGTTGGGTGGAAATGTGTTAAAATATAAATGCATAGATTTCACATGAAGAATGAAGCTAAATGTAGTACAACCATGCAAAAAAAATTAATGCTGGGGGCATAATACCATGCTCAAAGAATCCAGTTCAACATTACCTACAGCTTCTAGATCTACACTGCTGCTGCATGTTTTAAATTTTAATTCAGAAAACATGGGGAAAGATTCAATTTTCTTTCCTGGTATAGTCATATTGATATAAAAGTTTTGCTTCTGCATTATGATCACTATTAAAAGTCTACGAATTGTATTGCAGATTTACAACACCTCAGACTCTTTGAGAAACCCTCCAGGTTTAAGGTGAGAAGTGAAAGTTATTTTTCAGTACAAGTTCTTCTGAAAGCACACAGGGGAAAAAAATCTCAGCCTATTAATCCAGCAGCTCCAGTGATTCAGTCTGTAGCACTCAGCAATCTGAATTCAACACGAAGCACATATTCAACCAGGCTCCACTGTGTTCCCATCCACTGCCCAAAGATGCCTAAACACAATTATGTGACAAATCAGAGGGTGCCAGATTGACGGTGAATAGGAAAGCTTAGAAGTTTCCTTTTTTAAAAAAAACCTTCCCTCAATTTTGGTGTATTTTGAGGAAGACAAAGACAACTGTTCATGCAGGAAGGAAAAACAGACAGACAAGTGTCTTAAGGTAAGACTGTTCATTTCATGCTTTATTAGCACAATCCTATTATATATATTTTCCCCCTTCATTTTAATTAACAGAACTTCAATATAATGACGCCATCCTGAAGGCCTTATAGTTAAAAGCTGTAACTCCTATTATAAACTCTATTTTCAGTGGTATACAATCTTGGCTAAGGAACTAAAAAACAGCTTAGACTGAAAACTGTCAGGTTTATCTTGAACAGAAAAGAGGTTGAGGTCTATGATTTGAAGACAATCTGGCAGTGCTGAGTTAGAGGTCACTGACATTGCCTAAATTTCAAATGTTCTAAACCCCTCCCACAAAACTTGTATCTGAACACTGCAATACTTCCTTTTTTCCTATCAAGGAATGCACAGCTTGTACACAGGCTGAAAGATTTACATTTTGCATCTCAGTGTATTTGTAGCTCTTGTTTTGTGTGCACATCCCCCTCAACAGAGACTTCTGTAAGAGGCAGTCACGGGAGAGAGCTCGGGGTAACTCCCTGTCTGCCAGCCCATGGAGAGGGCTCTCCAAAGCCAAAGGAAGGAGGTCATTCAGCCCAGAATACAAGAAACTGCTGTCCTTTGGCCATTACCAGCCCTGGGCTTGGGTCTAGAGCTCCCAGCTCCAAGCAGCCCTCCAAGCAGCCCTGGTGCATCTCAGCTGTGCCTCCTCTCACTCCCTTCAGCTGGTCATCCTGCCCTGCAGATAATCCATTTTTTCCTCTCCACGTCTTTAGGGGCTGGAATATGTAAACTACTCTTCCCAGTTAATGAAGCCCTCACTTGAGTTAAAATCATAGAAAGAGTGGTTTTGGGGGAAACCCGGGCTCTTGCACCAACCTAACAAGAAGGTGCTGCTTAAAACACGCATATGACACTACTGGCCCCATGACTGAGCTGGAAGGTGACCAGTGTGTCACAACAGCACTGCGGGGTGAACAGCCCCTGCATCTGGGCAGAAGGCAGCTGGTGTTTCCAGCCCTGACCCTGGAAGCCGAGCTCTCGGTATCCCCACATGATGTTCAAGACAAGATTGTATTCTACTCCCCCCAGACACCCACACACCACTTAAGAAGTCCATAATATCTCCTCATCACTGCAGCAGTCTACCTCAGAGCTCCATCTGTATTAAAGCACCATGATTTCCATCCCAACTCTTTGGGAGTGATGAGAAATTAAAACAAGAAACATTTATTTAACAGCAAATGCCTTAACTCCAGTCATATTTGTCTTCAGAAAAAAACAACCATATGGATGGTACAAATGTTCCCAAAAAGTTATGAGCCTCATCCACTGACTTTCTCTGAATAAAAATAAGGGTCTGCATCAGAAGGGCAGACGTTAACACTCAGCAAAGCAAAACTTATTTTGCATGAACCCGATATTTACTTTTTATGAAGTCCACATTGAGCTAAGAGAGGCAATTAGCATGGGTGGGATCAGTGTTGCCTCAGGAAAGTGTGGCAAGATTCTGAATTGGAAACAAGGAGATTATTAGATGAGCAGCTCCTGCTCTCTGCCTCCTCAGACCACTATACAGATGAAGCTGCATTTTCTGAAGTGTATAACACAGAATAAAGTTAAATAGATTTTCCCCTTTTCTGTAGGGATATGCTTCATAAAGGCAAAGACAACCCTGTACTCCCTAGACAGCAGAGGAGAAGTGAGATAGTATCTCTAGCCCATAATCTGTTTTGCTGATTCTGGAGCCATAAAAGATGGGAAGAGAGGTCTAAAGGAGCTTGTTCCATTTTCCAAAACAACTAATGGACAAGATGATATTAACAGCTCTTTTAAGCCTTCAACCTTCACTTACCAAAGAAGTATGGAATTATTTCTTTTTGTCATTGACTTCAACAGTGGAGGATCGTGCCTTAAGAAATGCAGTTTTTGTGGGAGTGAGATGAGCTGAAGAGCAATTTGCCCTCCCTTTGCCACTAATTTCACAATATTAAACACTTTCTTTTAACTGTAACATTCCCCTTTAATGTTTATATCTACATCCCACATTTATTCAACATTCATGTTTAACTTTACATTGCAAGGTTGCCTCCCTTATGACACCCTGTGTGTATGACCATAAAATGTCAACCTCTCAAAATTCTTATTGTGAGCATAGGGAATAATGGGGAAACCATGTCACAAAACCAGCAACATAAGCAACCGGTGTGGTTCCTGTGTGATAACCAGTCCAGGGATCACTTTATCCAGCTGTGCACGCTGAATAGCGTAGAGGATGTGAGGTCTGCCAAGTGCAGGCAAAGCAGTGCCTGAACTGGTGGAATCATCTGCAAAGCCTCACTGGTTTGCTTTCCAGCCTGCTGAGGGCACTGAGCAAGGCAGGGCATCTCCAGGCAGCGGGCTGGGCATGGGCAGGACAGTGACACAGCGAGACCACAGAAAGGTCGCGGGGCTGGAGCAGGTCCATCAATATCGCATTTCTCACACACAATCCATTTGCCATTTGCAGGGGTTTGTTATCTCCCCATCAATGGATCAATGGAATTACAAGCTTATTATGCACAGTCAGGCTTGGATTATAGCACATATTAAGACAACATATGAGGTTTTTTAATACTGAAACAATGTTTTGCTTGTTTAATTTTTAAACACCTACTACTACCAGAGCATAAATCCTATTATCTGCTTTTGAAGTTATTGCCTCAAGGTCATCTTCAACAGTATTTACCATTATGCTACCAATTTCAAGAAAGTGTCTTTAGAAGGGTTTTCTATATTTACCAATTGTGACTTTGGACTTTAAATCAGTCAGGTTACCTGATTTCGATGCAAACAGGAGGAAAATGTATGAATTAATTTCAGTAGAGATGAAAATGACTCACCAGTATCTCTATTCAGAGAAGCACTGCAATCTATTGTGGTGGTATTGGCAGCAGGACAAGACACATTACACCTGCAATGAATCAGAGGAAGGAAAGGAAGTAAGCTTGTCCATGAGGGATGGAAAAGCCGAGTTAAGTTGTCAGAGTACTCCTCCATCCCACAAGAGGCTCAGGGTGACAGCAGTACTTTTGTTTATTGTTCAATCAGCTTTCTACAGTGCCCAGTCCCGTACAATAGCAGAAAGACAAAGAAAGTAGTCAGTAAAAATGAAAATGAAAGTGGCTACAGCAGATTTGATCCAGAGCTTCACGAAATGCAGAGGAAATGTTTCAGATGTTCAGCATCTTCCGTGGTGGCGTCAGACTGGTATGTTCTGATGCCTCCTAATCAATATTCAACAAACCAGAGGTGGCCTTTCTCTGAGGGGCTAATGAGTGCTTATGACCCCGATCTGGTGCCTACCAGATTGTTAATACTGGTACTCAAAAGCCCAAGTGAGGACAGCAGGGCGAAAGAGTAATTTGGTTTAAACCGGTCACAAGCTGCATTTCTCTCAGGAAAGTTATGATAGCTATTTGTCATGCAGCTCTGCCTTATACAAGCAGAACAGAAATTAAAGGATTGTGATATTTTTAATATTACATTTATGAAGATGATTACCCAGCTGCTGTTTAATTTCCATCTGTGTTCTGCTGCATTTATACCATTAGTGCCACACTGTGGTTAGACAGACAGACTCATATTTTGGAGAAGAAAGTGTGGCTGACAATTATCATTTAACTGTGTGGAGTAGCAACAAATGGGTTTTTCTGTACACTGTTACCTATAAATTATAATGACTGCTTGCTTTTTGATAGCTTTTCAAAATCAAGCAAGAGACACAAAGAGTCATGCAAGCCCCAGCAGTTCTCTGCTGCATTCAAAGAAGTTGCCTCCATAATAAATTTGCAAAACTTCAGTTTAAATAGACTAATAAAGTCCCTCCCAGCAGGGAGTACATAGTAATTTTTATACTAAAAAGAAAATTGCAATGTATCTAATATCTCTTTGCTTCCTTTTTTTTCTTAAACTTTTTTTTATCTAGTTCTACATTCATGCATCATAGAACTGTTCTTTTTCTGTCTGTTAACACACTCCCAATAGTACACTCCTGCTTTCCACATGGTAAATTAAATTCTGTTTTCCAGGCAGTCATAAAATAGGGGTTTACAGGATGCTCTCAATGTCCTTTAGACAGGGTGAAGAGCCTTGTGGCCATCTTGAACAACTGTCTGGCATCTGGGGTCCTGAACAGGGCAGCTTTCTCAGAGAGTCACCTGGGACTCCCAGTGCCATTAGCTACCCAGAGGGATGTCACCTGCGGAGCAGAGCTCCCAGAACCAGTACTTGCATCTCCCTGGCACATTTCCATGCGCCCATGGGCAGCCCCTCATCCCGGGTAACCACCTTTCCTCATCAGACAAGCACAGCTCCACTCCCACCGCTCGTGTTCTTGCTCACCACCTGCCTCTCAGATGGACTCTGATAGCTCCTACTGCCTCCTTAGGCCAACACACTGATGGTTTTATAGCCCTTATCATCCTGGATATTGATTTGGAGAGGCTGCAGTTGATGCAGGCTGTTTTGACCCAGGCAGGAGGTATCTCCCTATTGATGCACCTTTTTACCATTGCCTCACACCTCACGAAAACCTTGCTACAGCTGCCTTTGATTTCACTGTTTCTGCTGCGGGGAAATGTGATACAGGCAGCCACAAAGCAGAGAACACTTTGGAGGGTTTTGAGGAGGGTTTCTTAGGTTTTTTAATGCCACACAATATTATTTATTTTTGACAACAGGCTAGACAAACTCCACCAAATCTCTTACTTGAAGAGAAACAGAAATCAGCACCTCTTACTCCTTTCTTTTACAAATAAGTACACCACACTGATTTTTTTAGAATGAGACTCAGCTGTTTTCAAGTTGTCACTTAACCTCTACCTCTTCAGCCTGAAAACAAGCAGCTTCTTTTCTCCCACATATGACACCTTTGATTGGGAATTTTCCTCTTCATAGCTGGTTCTTCACACTTAGAAGAGCTATAAATGGTAAAAAAGGTACACAACCTTTATTTTCTGAAATGCAGAGGAGAGTTAAGGGTTTGTTTGGAGTTTTTTTTTCCCTTTTCTATATTTTATTTCTTGATGTCTGTTTCTTGATTTTGTCTTTACAAAAGGAAAACCACTTCCTTCTCTTCGTGGTCATCACCTTTCAGAGATGCTGACCATTCAGCTTTGGTATTGATTACAGCATTACTTTGGAGTATTCTTTAGATGTAAATATCAGGCCTATTACCCGTGTGCATAGGTTCTAAAAATACAGTGTTCCAAGCATAGACATTGTGCTGTCTCAGGCAACCACCCATAAATCTCTCAAAGCACTAAAACTCAAGGACTTGAACTCATCAAGAAACAGTTATCTTTGCACATACATCAAGCCAGCCTTCCACATGTGGCAAATGTGCAATTATTTACACATCTAATAGAGACCTGCATTCTGTCTCAGCTCATCGTGGCAAATTCCTCACAGTAAATTCAGAGTAACTGCACTGCTTTCAAAGACTTGGGTGAAGCGTGTGTGGCCAGACACCTCTAATGAGAACAGGATTGCTGGCTTCCTCCCCTTCTGCCTGAATGCTCAAGGTTCCTCCTCCTATAGACAATTAGAGCAATATAGATGAAAGAGTATTTATTTTTTGGGCCGATAGTCAAAAAAGTTGCAAAGTCATACAATGAGGGAAGAAAAGAGAAACCACAGGAAATATCATGAACCTCACTTGCCCTTTTACCTTTGAAAGACTCCTCTTCATTAATTAAAGACTGTATTACCCTAAACTGAAAATCAACTACTCTCATGAGGTTCAAATGCACAATATCTTCTTCCTTTCTAAGAAATACAATTTTTACTGAGATAACTTCCTTCTTCTCAAAGACAGAGAAAAAAATGTAGTAGCAAATCTGTCTTAGAAGTAATAACTTACCCATTATATTGGAATAGTATTTAAGTGACAACAAGGCAATCAACAAAAGAGCGACATTATTTGTTCAGTCAATTTCTTTCAGAGTGATAAAACAATTCAAAGCCCAGGCTATTACAATGCTGATAAAAGAAGAGAGGCAGAAACCTGGGGAAAAAGAAGTATGGCAATATAAAATATTCAGAGTACTTACACATAATATAGTTTCAGAGACAGTGGACACAAAATAGGAAAACAATTGCAGTGTTTGAAAACTAGAGCTGGGCAAATCAATGATTACTAGTCAGCAGCCATGCCTCACACACATCATTTATCCAATCAGAATCCTTACTTTGTCCTCCTTGACAGAAACAATAAAAAACTCCTCTATGCAGCTAAGCCTCAATCTGTATATCTGAGGAAGACAGGAATCAGATAAATTCATTTTAAGGCAGAAATTTTTTCTAATTTTCCTCATAGGTAGTAGTATTCCAGCTCTCCAGAGTCCTACCATGTGATTGTGAATCACAGTTGTTGCAGAAGCACTCACGTGGAAATAGTGGTGGTAATAAAAAGCAGCCAGGTTCAGTGGCACCTTCCACCAAATGAAACCAAAAAACATTCAGTATTGACAACCCTGGAGGTCATCACCTAACTGTGAGGGAAAAGTGGAAGTTATTGGTATCAGAAATATCAAAAAACACAACTAAAATACAAGGAAAAGCTGTTCATCAATATATTTTTTCATATATTTTTGTAATTCTTATCAGCATGGTGTGCAAAAGCCCCTGTCCTGGGAGGCAATCTCATTCTGCTAAACCCCATGTAAACAAATAATAAAAAAAATGGATTAAGCACCAAAATCAAAGAAGACCTAACATGGAGGAAACCAGAAAAGGAATACAAAGAGAGAGGCTACATTGGCGTGACAGGCCCTGCTCTCCACATACGAGTAGCCCCACGTGTATCTGTGGCCAGCATGAATTATAAACAGCAGTGTGAGGAATGGCAACAAAGACATTTCCAAGATGTGTCTTCAGACTGGGAAGGCAGTCTGAGAGAAGACCTTGTGTTTGTAAATGCAACAAAGCCAGGCTGGGGCTGTGGGATGTGGGATGATCTGCCACTTCTCAGCGAGGTGATCCGTCGTGACCAAGGGGATGAGAAAAAGTTGGCATTTGGCACAGCTACAATTGTCAAGGTCGGAGAAAATTATCTGCGATAGCCAAGGCACAAGTAATTAAAGCCTAGACAAGATAGTTAGGGACTTCTCTGTCCCACAGTCACTGGTGACAGTGCCCTTTCTCTCTTCTCTGTCCAGCCCTCCCATTTTTTTTGTTGTGCCAACCCTTCCACCTCTTGCCCTTTCTTCCTTTGTTCTAAATTAAACCCAGGCTAAAACCAACAGATGAAGCAGCTTGTGTCACAACTGACATCCCACAGCAAGGATCATATTAGCTAATGCATTAAATAGACACTGAAAACCAGGGAAAGGGAGAAATTATACCCTTGTCTGTTTGTTCAGCTGCTCTGCCCTGTCAGTTGTGGTGTTTGTTTGTTAAACTGTCCTTGCTAAGAACAACATCCCCAGAGCTCCGGTGCTGACAGTGCCAAGGCAAAGGAATCCCAGCCCCTCACTAAGCGTGTGTTCCCCCTTCCCTTCAAAAGGGTCTGTAACCATCACCTCCCAGGACCCTCCTCTGATCTTTTGTGTTTCAGGAGGAAATTTTGTACTCATGGAATTGGTGCTTTGATCTGGAGCAAGCACGGAAGGAAGATGGTTAAAAACTGGAACCATGCGTTGGATTTTGTGAAATTTGGAAATACATTAAGAAATCAGGCAATACATCCAGAAATTTATCCAAAAGCTCTAAGAAAAGGAAAATGATACTTCAGTTTTAGCTATCACTAACCAGGAAAGCATCTTTTACCACTTTTTTCCATCCTAAGGCTAATTTGGAGAACAATAAGCCTTTGACCTGGTATTTCAAAGGAAGATCAAGCCTTTTTGCAACTTTTTATTCCAAGTGATTCATGTGTTCGTGGCAAGTATTCTTGTTCACAGATCAGAAATGACAAGCAGCAAGCCATACTCTCCCATAAAATCACCTGTAAAACATTCCAACTCAACATCTACCAAGTCCTAAAGACTTTCCTTGATATCGTGCCCCGCTTTCCCACTTGTACTGGCTGAGTTCTTGTCTTGAGTTCTGACCAGTCCACTAAGACAGATGTGAGAAAAGGTGGCAGAAAATAGAGGAGAAAGAGGAAAAAAACGAAGCCATTAATTTTCAAAAATGTCATTAGAGATTCTCAGGGATTTAAAACATATATTTTTTCAATTCTCAATGCAGAGTCAACCCCAGCCATGCAAGACTAGAGCCACATAAGCAAGAATTAATTTTTAAATGAATATTGGCCATTCTGCTTAACTCATGGAGTTTATTCTTTTTGCTGGATCTAGCTGCAAAGTACACTTATTCAAGGAAACCTGCCAGGATACACTAAGTTTGGGGATTATACCAAGGATTAAGCTCATAAGCATTACACAGCACTCTTTCAATAGTCCTTGGAAATTCAAATTTTTCACAGATCACTTGCAAAAGGTAACCTGAGGTGAAGGATTCTCACACTAGGAGCACTGCAAATACAAAACTAGAAACTCATCCAAACTTGCTTTTTCTCCTAAAATAGCAGGCATGTCCTGGGGTATAAAACATCTGAAAGTGTTTGGCCTCAGCTATTGGATGAATGAACAAATAATGGGACTCTGGGGAATGAGTGGCAAACACTGACCCTGCACTCTGGTGTTGCAACATAGTTCCTCCCTTTCTAAAGGCACAGCCTCTATAAGTCATCACTCTTCTAGACTTCAAAGCCACTGGGGTATCCCTATCAATACATCACTCAAGTCAAAAATCAGTTTAACATGCTGCATGATCAGTAAATAGTCATGGTTAGCAGTCAGAGAGCAAACGGGTGTTGATAGGTCCAGTCAATTATTATTTTCTGATAAAACAGTATCACCAGGAGATCTCTTCCTTGTGTTTCTGAAGATAATAGAGAGTTGTGCTTCAAGCCATGACCCTCAGATGCCATAAATTTCAAGGGTCTGCACCAGGACATTCACTCACTTCACACACTTAAAACTACAAAGCTTCAAAGGAGGCAGAACGAACATTAAAGTTGTCCAAAATAGCATCTGCATCTGTACCAGCCACGTGTGGAGGCAAACAGCTTGAGCTGCTCTCTCCAGCTGGGCTAAGCGACCTCAGCTTGAATCTTGCTAAACTGCAACTAATGACCCAGAACACCCATTGCAACTATTAAAGCAAATAAACAAACGCCCCGACAACTCCTTGCAGCATCTGAATCTTCTCTTTCTCTCTGTCCAGTATCTCTACAGATCTTCTTGATACCAGTCATGAAAAACAGTTGCCAGATCCATGAGAGCTCTTGAAATACAGAGCAATGGGCCATAGTTTGCCAGAGGGCCACCTGAGTTCCAGGAGGTCCACAGCAAACTGGAAAGAGTCACAGACGTAGAACCAGTCCAGCCAAACTGGGCTGATTTTGCCCTTGGACGAAGAAAATGCATCACATTTCAGAAGGTTTAAGCAAGAAAATGGGTGACAAACCAGTAACTCTCACCCTGACAGGACAGCTGAGGAAGCTCCAAACTTCCATCATGGTGTGGCCATGATGCATCCGCTCCCAGGTGTGGCCATGATGCATCTCTGCTCCTGAAACTGGGTCACTGTTCCACAAACGCTCAGAGCCAGACACAGAACCTACCTGGTAGCCCAAAACTAAGTTCTCGTATGGAAAAACATTCTTTAGATCCATTAGAAGTGCTCTCAGTTCCATTTCCATGTCAGTTGTATTTCAAAACATTCCTGATTAAACACACCTAGAGAACGGGAAGATATTCTTCTTTCCAACCAAGTCTTAGTGTTGCAAAGTCAGACCAGAAAAAAGAAGCCTGCTTTGGCTTGATTGCCGGTCTCCCTCCTCCTCCCCAGCTTTTTCTTTTCTTTGGTGGCTATAGTGACAAAATGGACCCAACATGTCCGCTTTCATTTAGAAAGAAGTCTCCAGGCCCCTTTGATCACAAAGCAAACCTTTGAAATGTGAAATGAGTTTAAAGCAGCGCATCAGTGTGTGCTCAAGTCTTTAGGCACCTGCAATAACAGTAGTTGGATGTGTGAACTGCACTATTCAAGTCAGCAGAGTGCAAATTCTAAAGCCAAGTTAAATAGAGGACACATGGTCCAATGATTAGAGCATTACTTTGGCATTTGTGATGTTCAGGTTTAGTTTTCTGCTGAACCACACAGAGAATGGGAATTTGGACAAGTCGCTTGGCAGAAGGTTTAAACCACACATTCTTCCCAACTGGGACCTGGAGGTTGGTTGGTGCCAGAATGGCAGGGCTCTGCCCCCTGCTCTCCCTTGTCCCGCTTGCCAGCTATGGTTGGATTTGCATGGAATCTCAGCTTTTGGCCCCCAGACTGGAAATCCATTCAAAATATTTGCAAATACCAGATTGTACTCTTTGAACAGACCAGGGTCTCAGAGTTCATTAATTCCATGAATCACGAGAGGATGCAATGTTGCATTTCTAATGAAAATATACAACAAATGAAAAGCAGAACAGCAACAGAGCTGAGCAGTGAAAGGAAAATACACTCATCCTGTAACTACAGCCCTGTGACCTGGGCTCTGTCCTGTATGACATCTTAGAAAAGGAATTTCATGGTGCTTAAACACTTCATTTTCTGGCAGCAGATGAAATTGTAAGATAATGAAGTAACTACTGCCAAAAACTAGTGGGGGAATGCCTGGCTTTGCTAAAAACCACAGAACATGACAGAGAAGGGTGTTTATGGGTGTGTATAAAATTAATACAGTTGTATGTATCATTTACCAATTGTGTGGGTATATCCAGACCAGCAACCCTACAAAAACAAACAGAGCAGAATTCACTATTTTCTCTCACCACAGTTATGACAGATTCAGAGCACCAATGATATTTTGACAGATTGCTCACTGAAATAGCTCTGGCTGAAATTTATACTTTTTATTTTATCAAAACCCTTGCCGTGTTAAAGCCCTGCAAACCCATAGCTTTATGAATGCACACCAGACTGTTGACTTCAAGAGAACTGTGAGGAGGAAATATCTGCACCTAGGTGTGCTATTGAGAAATTTGGCCCTAACAATATTTATTCTGGCCAAACAGAGTCATATCTATCTATGCGGAGCATCCATAATATAAAAACATATAAAATGGTGCCTCTAAAAACCACCACAGGGATCATATCTGGAGCAGAATAAAAATGGTGTACAAGAATAAAATATTCCCTCCCATTCTTCAGTTCGCTGATGCAAGAAAGAAGGGAATTTTTCCCTTCAAGCCAGCCTTTCTTAGACAGTGAGGCCATCCTATTTTCTGCCAAGCTTCAGGTAGCTTTACAAGGATAAGGTCATATCTTTTAAGATGTACCATTAGCTTCCTTACTGCTGGAGAAAATTAAAAAGGAAAATTGCCTGTCACACCCAGAGAGCTAAGCTGATGATGAAGGCTGAAGTCTGCTCAGATTTTCATTCCTGGGTTTAGACTTTAGGGTTACCTTATTTATTTATTTTCATGCACTTTGAGTGCTGTTTAAAATACAAAACCTGCCAAGTATTTGCTTTCTTGCGAAGATGATAAATTGGGCTAGTTTTCCAATGTGCTGCGTATACACAACCCCAACTTTTAGGTGATCTGCAAGGGTCTCAGGTAATTTTATCTTTTTGATGGCATGTAATCTTCAGTGCTGGAATGAGACACATTTTGTCTCTGTTTTTCCCTCACCATCTAACTCGTGGCTGGGCTGATGATGCCGGGATTGATGTGCCTAGGAAGAGATACTTGCTATTTTTATTGCTTATATGTTATCTTTTAGTTTTACTATTATTTTTCTGCACACTGTTTGGAGAGCAGTAGACCTATCCCACTGCATCTCTTTCCGAGTGTCAGATTACTCATCCAAGCAATGACCTTACTTTTCTGGAAGCCTAAAGATGTGTTTGTTAAAGCAGACAATTGGACACACTGAGACAGCCTGCCAGGCATGGTAACTTTGTCCGTCTGAAAGGTGATGGCTACAGACTCTGATGGATTCTGAATATCCTTTTTCTGGGACAGCTGATACCTGCCTCCTTCAGCATAGCTCCCATCTTATTGATACATCTCAGGGAAACTTTTTAAGCCTTCAAGATAGAAAAAAAAAGGGATATATTAAAGTAACTATGACACTGAGATGATATTGAAATATCACATAGCATCAAAATTAAGCATCCTATTCTTCCCCATTTCTAACAGAGTAGGTGAGGGCCAGCACATAAAAATAGTCTTTCTTCTTCAAAAGATCACACAAAGCCCTTCGACTGCAACAGGATTTTCTCTCTAGGCACTGGTTGGCCCTTTCTCCCCTCTCTGTGGGATGGAAGAACGTTCAGCACATCACCATATTTTAAACAGCCTCACCTAACACCTCAGAGAGCCAGCAGCCATCAGACTGTGTGGTTCAAACTGGCAAACACACTACAAAATAATTGCGTGGAGAAAAAAAGATCATTTCCTTGACCTCAGACACCTACAATTGCTGCCTTCCCTACAGCACTTCCTTCGAGCTCCGCGGCCTCGCCCAGCACTCCATTCTCATCAGCTTTGCAATCCATCTTCAAGACGCTCCCACTCCACACTGGAGCACACCCAGGGCCTGATCCCACTGCCTCCAAACCTGCTGCTCTTTGTGGCTGCAGAAAGGAGCCACACTCAAACATTGGGCCTGACTCACAACAGCAACAGCCATCCACCAGCTCTTATCCCAGAACTTCAGTGAATGTCTGAGCAAAGGCAGCTGGTGAATGATAATTTCAGGATTACCAAGGCAAGGACAGAAGAAGCCTGGATTATGTTTCCCTGTGACCAAGTAAAGTGCCATTACCTTGTACATACAAAGGTTTTTGGTGGCCAAATCATCTTCCAGGAAAGCACTTACAGGAGTAAACCCCATCCTGTGGCCAGTCTGACACATACAGAGACACTCTGCAAGACTTTAATAAAGTGACAGCTCAATGCAACCCACAGGCTCCAAAAAGAAAAGTAAAAATGCAGGTATATGCAACAGACTGTGCACTTGAAACCAAGAAGGTGCCAGGAAGTGAATGTTTTACCTATTTAGGCTATTTCCTCTCCTCCTCCTACCATTCAATGCAGCTTTTTTACTTGTGGGCCAAAAAATGCATTTTTCTTTAGATCATTGCATGTACACAGGTTTAATTTACAGACCAAAACAATCAGCAATATGGAAGCAGTATTTACCAACAAATGCAGGTTTTATTCATATATGCAGAATACTGCTATGCATAAAACATGATGTGAAACATAGCTTTATGTATTTTTACTAGGCAAACTTAAACTTTGATTTACGTCCATTTCACTAAAACTTTATTGCTTCCTCGTCAGATAGGACAGATTCCTTTCTGTATCTTAGATGGTAAATATAGTTAATGTGCTGAGGCTGCAATGGATCAGCAGTGAAGCTGTTTAATAGTGACATAAATTATTTCAGTGACTTTTCCTGCAAGTGAGAGATGACTCCATGTGCTATAAACTAATACCAAAGGAATGATGCTCTTTCATGCTAGCAAAGTGCCTCGGCTATATTGTTTTTGTATCCTGTTGGGGATGCTACAAATGCAGCATGTATTACAACTATATGCACCTAGGCCATTTTTCTTTGCTGTTTTTAATGCTCTCCTGCACTGAAAATTGAGCTTCAGTGTCTGAATGAAGGCAAAGCCAATTACTTTCTTTGAAACTTCTCTTTAAAGTCTGCAAATCCCAACAGATTTTTAAAAACCTTTCCATTAGCTTAAAAATATATTCTAAAATAATGATGCCTGTATAAACTCAGAAGGGTGAATGGAGCTGGATGGCTGTGGAGAGCCACATGCACATCCTGCCCTTCCCCACAGCGCAGGGGCTGCTCAGCAATGCTCCATCTCCATTAGCCTGTCCCTGTCTCCAGAGACCGTGGTATCCTTTCCAGAGCATCCCGTTCCACCTGCAGTTCAAGTGCACTTCTGCTAGGAAAACAGTTTCTATTTGTCCTCTAATTGGTCACTTATAAAAGCCCTTTCATGTGCATTGTGGTTTCTCAACAGAAATCATGGGAACTGGGGAGCGGAGCAGGCGTTTGTTACAGTGCCACAGAAAATGTGCCATTGGACAGCTGATGCAGAAGGGAGCAGTTTTCACCTATTCAGTGCAGCTCTGTTGTCTGTTCACTTTTGTCCTTGCCTCCACAGGAATTCTCCTTCTCCTTTTGTACATTTTCTTACAAACTTATTTGCAGTTTCCTCTCTTTCTGTGCCTCTCACCAAGGTAACTTTGGCAGTCCCAGAGAACATCCCCTTGCTGTTAGGTTTTATCCCTGTACCAAAGGGATGTCATGCAGGACATCAGGACCTCATTTCCTGCTTTTCCTCCCTTCCCCAAGCACTCTTCCAACTGCGTTTCTCCCTCCTCTCCATCTCGTTGCATGAACTTGAACTGAGATCCTTCTTTTACACTGTCCCTTATTTCTTTACAAACCAGCACAACCTCTTTTTCCCTATGCCTCCCAGTGCCTCAAATTTGATCTATAACTGCTTCTTCAGTTTCCTTCTCCATCACCTACTTTTTCATCCAGCTCCATCAATCTCAGCCCCACAGAGCCAAGGCAGAAGATCCACAGCCCAGTTGTTCCCCACTAGAGCCCCTTCCCTCCCCATGCCTGTAAGCCACGCTCTCTTACAGACACTCAGATCCTCACATTTTCTCCTCTATTTCCTGTTAAACTTATTAATTCTCACCTCTGCCTCTGCCACGTCCGAGTGAAGCCACAGTGTGACCACCTCCTGTCTGTTTTACACCCAGAACTCTCAGTACTTTTCCACTCTTTTTGAGTGGAAAAAAACAAATTTTTGACAAACTTTTTGATCATAAAAAGATGTTTTAAAATATTTCTTAAGTGCAAGAGAAAAAGCTTTCTTCAACCTGTTTGCTTGTTTTCAGCTCAGTAAAAGAGGAGCAAACTGAGCATTTTTGCGGTGAGAGGGGAGTGGCAGACAGAGCCCCTCCTGCCCTGGAATATCTGCCTCTGCCTCCGTTCCCTCAGGGCATCCCCCCTGGCAGCCACAGGCACAGCACTGTCCCGACCTCCCAGCATTATTCAGCATCTCCACAGAAAACTCAGCCCTTCCCAGGTGTTCGTCCTCTTTCCTCACTCCAGCAAGACAAGGCAAGAAATATTTCAGCTTTGTTTTCTGCATTTGGCCGGAGGTACAGGCGGTCTGCATCACTCCTCCACCAACCCCTACGGAACATTTCTTCTGAGGGAGGAAGGGGACTGGGGGACTCCCTTATGGCTGACTTCCCCTTGAATATAGAGCCCTTTAAATCACCAGTGTAGCAGTTATTTCCCCATTGTTCATTCTGCTTTCCAATTACACAGAATACAAATGGGCAGGCACGGAACAAAACGCACAAGACTGGCAGTGTTACAACTGAAATATAATCATAAAGAACCCGAATTACATAAAATTTAGATCTGGTGATAAATGTATTGCACTTTCGAGTATTTCTTCCCAAGTTTTCCCAGGAAAGTCTTCAGTTATGTCTTAAGGTCTAAACTGGCTCTCTCAGGAGGAGATTCTGTAAGTTATCAGTCTTTTCTGTAGTGGCTAAAGACTACTTTAAGACACAACAGAGAGTGCTTAATCCGAGAGAGCTCAATCACTTTAAACATTATTTTATTGAAACCTATGATGAAAACTCAAGTCATCTGCATAGAAACACCCAGGATGGTCTCAGGACAGCCCTCCATATTGTGGCTGAAGCAGGAACAGCTCTTAAGGGAATGTTCAAAATGCTCAACAATATAAACCTCATCAGGAAGTTCATGCTTTCCCCATAGTTCTGAGGGATCTCTGGCACACTGAATTCCATTAATGGCCTAAAGTTTTAAGTTTTTCAATTTCTTCAATGCAAAATTAAAATGTTCTTTGTCATGAGCTTCAAGTCTTCCCTAGATTTTAAACCAACCCCTGGAGCAAATCCTGCTTTTCAAAACTGAAAAGTGCAGCTCTGTTTCTTGTCCCACTGCCTCAGTCACCTCCAGAAGAGCCTGCAGAGGCTCCAGCTTCAAGTAACCTGCACCTTATTTCCAGAGTTTGGAGTATCATAAGAACTCTAAGGCTGTGCTTCCAATTGTTGACAATAATTCCTGTCCTCCTTTCCACAGCACATGGATTGTCCCAGTCCTCCAGGAACCCCAGCACATGAAACCTGCCCCAGAAAACACCTCAATACAGAGTACTGTCACTGGAAAGATTATTGCCATGGTTTCCTTTTCTCTTGAACCACTCAAAGGTTTCCAGAGAAATCCATGGAATTGCATCTGACTGAAATTCCTATAGCTGAGACTGAAATTGTCCATGTGTTTCCAGCATTTGTAGGAAGGGAACACTGTTTAGGTGACTGATGTGAGTGGATGAAATGCTTTGTACCCCCAGGCTGAAACAACAGCTCAAGGAAGTTTTCCTTCCTCTACCCTCTCCTCTCTTTTACCACACACAGGTTTCCAGTCCTATCACTTCTCATAAATAAAGCAATGTCAAGGTGGAGGAGGTGGCTGGAAACCTCACTTTAAACACTAACATTATTTTTGTGATTATTTCATAACATATTTTTCTGATGTTTATTTCTCCTGGAATGGTCTGGAAATGCAGTTATTTTACAGTGACTTATTACTGTCATTATTACATATGATAACCTCAGAGAATAGACTGACATAATTCAAAATCCACAGAAAATGACAATATTAACATCTCTGGGATTCCAGGCTGGCTTTTGCCTTAATAGGAAGGATGTTTTCATCCTGGAAACCTTTACTTAGCTGTATATATAGGAGCAGAGCTGGGTGTCCAGGAGAATGACACCATTTGTCCATGATTACAGTACCACACTCACCCAGAAGGACAGGCAAAAGCAGGAGAATTCATTCAGATGTTCCTTTCACAATTGCTGGATAAATAAAACCAAATTTGGGAGAAAAAATAATCCAAGGAATTTCTGAGCCATGAAGCTTTGTCCTAAAGTGCCAATTCATGTAAGGGAGGCTGAAGTTGACAGTTTAAATTACTGACAAATTCCAAATGATTACTTGGGTCTAAACTCACAAAAACTTTGGTTTTCAACTCTTGCACCTGATTATTCTTCCTTCACTTTTTGCTTGAGCACACTTTCAGAGAACCCACATTTTTAAAAGCAGAGGAGAAGGACAGGAACAGACACACAAGCTTTTCTTTCATGTACAAACAAGCTGTAAGTACAGGTAAAACTGAGCGATCAGCCAGCCAGAGGTCTGGAGTTCATCTTGTCTCGTTTTTCCCTTGTGATTTTTTCGTTCTTGATTATCAAGAAAATCAATAAGGTTATGTCCAGTGGTGTCTGGTACTTGTCTGTCGGCTCTCTGTGCATGAAAAGTGATCGATTTCCATGATACCACAGAAAAAAATAGACTGCCACCATTTTACATCGCAGGCTCTGGACTTGAACTCGACTGAGGTAACCAGTCTGTAATCAAATGCTTTCTGTGTCCTTCAGACTTTAAAATTACTTTCAGTGATGTCATGAGTGTACCCCTAGAATGGAAGAACAGTCTTTTCCATTCTTTCAACTCCCAGTTGGTTTATCAGTTTTGAAGCATTTTCACTAATTTCTGACTCAGCTCCATTTGAAGTGGGAATTTATCGTTTCCTGCAATCCCCTGACATATGGTGCCTTCAGACCTTCATGACCAGACAGAAGAGAGGGACCTCACAGCTCTTCAAGTTTGGTTTGTCCTGAACTGCATCTTTCTTTTCTGTTTGCAGTGGGAACAGGAAATGATTGATAAAAATACAACTATCTTTTATTACAACTAGGAATTCAACCATATTTTTTCAGTATCCGAATTAGAGCTACCATTGGCAGTGGAAGAGTGAGTTAACCTGCAGGACAGTTTTCCATATTTTCCCAGTATCAAGTGTTTTGTAGGAAAATGTTACAGTTCAACATTTCTCATGAAAATACTTATGTTATTCAGTCTTTATGTTTCAGCATTTTGATTTGGTAAGAAGTTTGTTCCTCATACAAAAGGGTATTCAAACATGTCATGAGCTCTCCATGAATGAGTACTACACTGTATCACAGGACAGAATACTCTGCCTCAAACAACACATCTTTCTACTTAATTCATCTGAAACTATTTTACAAATTAATTTAGGCTAATGTGGAGAAAAAATAGAGAGTGAAGTGCTGTTATCTTGGAGTTAAAGTGACAAAACAGGCTGGGGGTTTTGGCTAGTATGTTTTCAGCTGAATCATTTTTCCCTTTTATTCACATTTGCCCCATACTTTCAAAGAAAGAACTTTACCTACAGCCAGCTCAGAGCAGTCTTACATTGCAGTTGTATTATCCATCCATTCAGGAACATCTGCCCCAGTAACACTTCATCAGCAAATCTCTCTATGTTGTGCATGCTCAGCTTCAAGGTGGAATCACTGATTTTTTAAAATAATAATCTTTTTCCTTGTAGTTTCTGTACCCTTAGACTTGATTATGCATTTTTGTATTGCTTCAAAAAATTCAGAAGGGCACACACACACACAAAATAGGGGTCTTGTTCCTTTCTGCATTGCAGTCCTGTCAGTCATTCATATCTGTGCAAAATAAGTGCAGCATAAACAAAGTGCCAGGTCTGATCTGACATCAGCTGTGCAATGCATAAATAAGGTGCAAAGCAGGGAATGACTGACCACAGAAACTTTATAGCAGGCTGCTGGGTAGGTACAGAAGTATGGAAATCCTGGGTGCCAATAACTTCATGTAAATGGGTTATGGAGAAGTACAAGGCTGTATTTCCTACAGGTACACAGTTATATTTCTAGTCTATATGTCATGGCTTCCTTAATACATTATCTCTCTGAACATATGAAATTGATGGGTTTTGCACTATCTCTACCTAGAAGATGTATAGGAAGGCAGAAGTTTCAATGTCTGATGTGAAAAAATAAAAGTATTGAAAAAATAAGCCATTTCCTAAAATCCAATCACAACTGATTTCTAGCAGAAATAACGAAGGAATATCTCAACATGTTTGCTCTTGAAAATATTCTTCCTGGAGAGATTGACTATGTTAACCTCAAGTTAACATCCAGGCACACTTTAGGGCAATGCCTGCACCAGTGGTGACAGTAACACCCTTGAACTTTGTCTGTATCTGAATTCCATCTACTCACATACTCTAAGGTCTAAGGAAGTATTTTCTTTTATTGTTCTTATTTTATTTTCATACACTTTTTTCTGGAATAAAAGACAACCATCCTAAGGAAGAAGAGTGTTCCAGTGGGACCAGCACAGCAGCAAGGAGATGAAGATTCAGGTTTTACGTCTAAGCCTGACTTGCTGCACAGTCTGGTTACTTACCTGCTGTTTATCAACTTTAAGCTATCTAAAAAGGATCCATTAGGAGAATTCTCTCTGATCTGAACAAGGGTTCAGCATTCCTGTAAAACACCAGATAGGGTCAGGTGGGCTTTCCCAGTTCCTTAACTCACAGGTACGCCTTGACTAAAACCTCCTCACCTGCAGAAGTCTGTGCCAGCCACTGAATCACTAGAAAAGTTAAAATAGATACAAACTGATGGCTAAGATGAAGTGAAGAAAAACAGAAAAATGTCAAAGACTTTGGGTTCCCCTCCCTAGCACTGAGGAGCTCTGACAACCTCCTGCCACAGCAAGTGAGATGGGGACAGCTCAGAGCCATCCCACTGGATGGCCGTGGGTGACAGCTGGAATGGGTGCTGCCTCTTCCCTCTTCCAGTATTTCGGTATTTCAGTATTGCTGGGGCTGGGTGCTGAGGGTCAGAGAACACTACTCAAAGGATTTTGGAGAGAAGCAGGAGAAAGGTCCTCAGCAGCTTTAGCTGTGTAACTCAGGATTATAACACGTGTCTGACTCCCTGGAGGGACACTGGTGGTATTTAACCTCCTCTGAACCAATAACAGAAATTACAGCTCAGGAATTGCACCCCTTCACACACAGGGAATATAACAGGGTGAGGAAAGAAGTGTCAATGAAAACTTTGGTATTAAAGGGTACATAAAGCTTTCCTGAGTGTAACTTTCATTAGAATATGAATGCTGAAAAAGTTAACAGAGCTCAGAGAAATAAAATGTCAAGTGAGTGGGAATTTTGCTTGGTCCAGAAAGGAAACCATGACTGAATCCTTTTCTACTCTAAAGTAATCCATTCTCTACATATGCACAGACTGTAGTGTAGAATATTGAACATTGTTTTCACTAAGAAACATTGTAGGATCTACAAAGAAAACATATTTTGTTAGATTCAGCTATGTAATGGACTTGCTTTGAAATTAGCACACTAAATTCTACCTAGACTTGCATCGTAATAGAGTTCACTGGGCAAATGAGTAAATAAGAAGTTTCCATCCATCATCTCTCCGACATGGATGCTAAAGTCACTTTTAATCTCTGCATAATAAATGGGATTAAGTTCTCCCTATGTATGGCTTTATCATGCCAGTTTACAGGAGTCCAATAGACAAATTCTCCTGACAGACAATGTACCTTTTCCCACTGTTTTGGCTGGAGTAGGAGGTTTATCACCGCGTGCAAGCACCTTTCACACCCCCCACGAGTCTCACAAACACTCTACACTGCGGAGTTCTCTCTGCTGGCGTTTGTGGGCTACCAGCACCAGCAAAGCTTTTGATTTCTGGGAAATAGCAGAAGGGTAAATGATACTGAAAAGAAGAAGCAGGTTAAACACACAGTTAGAGAGAAGTCAAAAGCACAAGTAAAAGGAGGGAGGAGAGTGGTTTTAGAGAGTACTGAATAAAGGCTCTTTCTCCCTGAACCTTGCTGAATTCCTGGTTCAACCAAGGTCTTTCTTTAATATCTACATTTCCTCACAGTTCCTCACCTGTATAAAATGGGAAATATTTCCTTACTTTGTGTTACATATGGTGACCATGAGAGGCAATCACATGTAATAACTACCAAAACATATTGTGAGCAGCAAGTGCTAAAGTCTTTCTTTTAAGGTTTGGTTTGGAGCCTCTCAGCACTATGACTTTTTTTGTCTTCCATCCTCCTGCTTCCCGCTGTTCCCCCACTAAATCTGTATGACGAAAATGCCATCAGGTGAACATCAAAAAATTGCACCAGAACTGAAGGGAGGGAAGAGCACTCACTGTATAAGGCCAGTAAAAAACTACTTGGGACAGGTCTAGATAAGACCAAACTAAGGAAATGCAACATCACTTTTAGTACCTGCACCACTTCATTTTGTCAGCCTGCACCCCTCCTCCCAAAGCTGCTTCACCCCACAGAGCTCCAGGATCCCTGGCACAGCACCAAGGCCGATGCTCAAGGTCACAGGGTAAAAACACGTGGGGCTATTGTGTACCCAGCCCCAAAACAAGGGTGGCTACAACTGGTGACTCCTAAGAGAACACAGGCAAAACCAGACCATTAAACCAGTTTAATAACGTCAGGAAGAGGCACTGGGAAGAAATGAGGCCAGAGCCAGTACAGCTGCTTCATTTTGGTACAACTAAAATTCTGAAACCAACCACCACAACAGATGCCAGCACCTGAACTTCCAAAAATACTAGATCATAACTGCAAGGAAGGCATTTCCACCCCAACTTTCTAAAACAGTGCTGACATTTGAAGGGGATATAAAAGCAAACCCTATTTCACTCAGAGAAATATGAAGAAAGGGCCCAAAGGATATTAGTATTTATTATTCTATGTAAGTGGGGGGTGGGGTATTGGGGGGTTTTTGCCTTCTTCTTAAAAAAAGATCAAACTGAGTCTGAATCACATACAATCACATTTTCAAATAATTAGCAAAAGAAACCCCTTCCAACAGGCTATGTGCTTTTGCCCATGTAAAACAGTCCGTATAATATCTCAGGTAAACCAAATTGAAAGTGTGGAGTATATTTACAATTATCCACAAGAGCAGCATTTTATTAATAGACTGGGGGGGAAAAAAACAACAATCAAAGTTAAAACTGTGGATTCAAATTTATGTTAGGTCATTTAAGACAGAGAAAAGATTTGAACATATTTTCATGCTTCTTCTTCATTGGGAAGAGTAATTTAAGCCATGTGCGTAACAGCAGTGACATTTCAATACCTTAAATCTGCTCTCCACAAGTCCAGTCTTGCTGCTTGATGTCTGTAATAAGGGAAGATTCAATATCAACATATAATTTACTTTTTCTTCTTTTTTTCACCTATGATTTACTGCTCAAATTCCCAAACAAACATACAATCTGAAAACAGGGAGAAAGACTTACATGTGGCATGCTGTCCTCATCCATGCAGCCACCTACAATTCTGTCAAGACAGAGCTGGTATTTTGAAGATGAACAAAGTCTCACTGTGAACAGACATGAGCCTCAAAGACCCTGAACGACTCTCCTAAACCACAGAAGTGCTGGACATTGGTCTCCTGGTGTACCTATGGTCAGAAGAAAGAGATTTTGTAAAGGTTCTTCATTCCTACCTCTCTCTTTTTTTATTTTTTTAATAAGAAAGGTGATGATTCCTACTTAACTCGGTAAAACATTCTGAGATCAATAGATGAAAAGGTTGATCCATGCATTTAGAAATATTACTGAGCACTTTGCAGCAGATAGCAGTGTGCCTGAAAGCATGCCAAATACCCCATTTCTTATTCCACAATTTAGAATGAGCCAGTGAATGCTGCAGGATCATGATTAAACTTTTAAATGTCACATCTACTAAACAGCAATATCAGTCAGATACTGAGACAGTGTTATATGAACTTAGCTCACATCAGTGAATGAATTGTACAACTCTTTGCCCATAATTTGTTTCAGTAGGATATGTACACCTCATAGCTACAGTCAATCACTGTGTTCCTCACTTAGGAGTGTGAAAAATAAACAGTCTTTATTCAGCTCCACTTGAGGAAAAAAGAAGACATACATTTTATACACTGAGCAGCACAAGGTACTGTCTCCATACTCATCAGCTCCTTGCAATGTCAGGCCTATACCAATCAATAACAATGATGTCACACTGAGCCTCGGTCTCTGCTTCCTAAAGGATGCAGCTCCTGAAGATCTGCAGCCATGGGAAGGACACGCTGGGGAAGTTCATGGAGGACTGTCTCCCATGGGAGGGACCCCACACTGGGACAGGGAGGAGTGTGAGGAATCCCCCCTGAGAAGAAGTGGCAGAGACAATGTGTGATGAACTGGCCACAGCCCCATTCCCCATCCCCCTGTGCTGCTGGTGGGGGAAAAAGGTGGAGAAAATCATGAATGAAGTGGAGGATGAAGAAGGGAGGGGTGAGGAGAAGGTGTTTTTAAGATTTGGTTTAATTTCTCCTTATCCAGCTGTGATTTGATTGGTGATAAATTACACTAATTTCCCCGACTCTGTTTTGTCTGCCACAGTAACTGAATGATCTCTCCCCATGAACCCTTCATTAAGTTCTCTGCTCCTGCCCAGCTGAGGAGGGCAGTGACAGAGAGGCTTTGGTGGGCACCTGGTGCCCAGCCAGGGTCAGCCCAGCACAGCACCACAGGAACTATGTCCTACAGACTCTACCCAAGGTCAAGAAATGATGAACTGCTAATCATGAGACTGAAATAAGTGATCCAAGGCTACTTTGTTATATTCTAATCCTGTATTTAGGTGTTTGGGGTTTTTTACTTCATTATAAGTTTGTTTACCTAAGTTAATGCCTTTCTGAATATATAGGACATGTTCAGATTTGGACAGAAAAAAACATAGGATATAGCTCATGACCTCCATCCACAGTACCACAGCATCTGTAAATATCAAAAATCAACCAAAAAAGAGGTTGGCTGGTGTGATGTGCTCAGTCACAGATCAGAGCCTTTGTCTGATCTCTGGAAACAGCCACAAAAATCTGTCTTAGAGCAAGGTAAAAAGACACTGACTTCCTGCAATTATGCATGCCATAGTAAATGCTCACTTCCACAGCAGAGAAGGACATGTTTCTACAACTACTCTCACTGCCGGTCAAGAGTAATTGAGGCCAAACAACCAGAAAGAATTCAGATCCAAATTGCCCTAAATTGATTTAACTGTGTTGTAGCCCAGCTCTGCCTTTCTCTAGCCCCATTGCTCACCCTCAGCTCAGGCAGAGCTGGCCAGCAAAAAGCCTTTTACCAGGACAACTGGTCTTTGCTCACACCACTCCAGCCTCCCTCCAGATCGCCTACTTCTCTGCCTCGCCAATGACAAATGAAGGAACATCCCACAGATAAATCACATATAACAAAGGCTGGTTCTCCTCACAGAAAGGCTGTACTCTAAACACCTGCTGACACTTTAAAGAAATGAGATTCCCTTTCAAACGGGAAAAGAAAAAAGCCAGCGGTACCTCAGTGATTTAAGCAACTTTTCCAAAGACCTAAATGTTGAATCAGAAAGTGATGAAACACACCAGGAAAGTCCTAGTCAGTTGAAACAGTACATGCCCCCTTCTGAACAGTCTTCGAAGAGCAAAAATAAAATGCACTCGTTTTGTCTGAAAACACAGGAAGTTGTTTTCCTTCTTTTAAGTCCATTTGATGATAGTAACAAACCTCCACAGGAGGCTTCTGAGATCCTCCTTGGGCAAAATCCACTAGTCAGTGTATTCAGAGCTACTGCACAACAGAACAGGAACAGGGAAGATCTCTCTTGACATCTTCCAGAAGTCAAATTCAGACTTTGATTTGAGGCAGGTTGCATTTACATGCCAGGAGAAACGTTCTATTTCTACACATAAGATTAGCAGCAAGGAAAGCCTTAGAAGTTCAGACAAAAAAACCTGCCTGACCTTGAGATGTAAGGTCAATCAAACTCTGCTGGACTGCAAAGCTTTCATCTTATGATAGGGAGGGCTACAAATGACTCTGCCAAAATCTGCTCTCAGTCTCTGTGAGGCTCGAGCAATTCCTTTTACATGTCAGTGTAAAAACAGCATTTGGAGCAGTGACCTTCAGCCTTCCTCGCCGGGCACACATCACACCCCCTACATGAAGGTGCCTCTGTGGAGCACCATTAGCACTGCAGGAAGCAGAGATCCCAGAGGCTCCCTCGGGTTTCACCATCTTCCCTTCCCTCCCGCTGCTCTCTAATTGTGCTTTTAAAGGAAGGATACTAACAGCCAGGATGTCTCTCATTAAAGGCATAAACACTTTCCAACTGCTGCTAGCTTTGTGTGTCCCTGCATTTTTAAAGCATTGTGTGAAGGGTTAAAATGCACAGACCTAACTAATGATTTGAGCTATATGGCTGAATTTCTGGGCTTGTTCCTAAGCAGTAATTTTTTGTCTGACTGACAAGGTCCTTCTCTCTCTGAGTAGCAGGGTCACAGAAGCCATCAGTCAATTACCCTTTCCCAGTCCAATGACTGCCTTTTCACCTCTCTGACTAGAAGGACTTAGCAGTGTTATTCACACTTCCCCAAGTACAAAGCTCTTCATGATCTTTCTGGATAAGAGATATTCTTCAGATAAAAGCCGGAATCCTCGTGATGTGCTGCTCGATTTTCCTCACACTTGCGCTGCTCCACCATAGCACAAGTGGAGTTACAAAGTCACCAAATGCCCCTTTATTCTTGTTTCTCCTCAGCTGCTTTTATTACCCTCTTCTGCAGTGCCTTCAGAGATTTCAATAAAGGGAAGTAGGGGGAAAACCTACTTAGCAGTGGATGCATTCCTGGCTCCATTTTCCTTACCGGAACTACATTAGGGATGAATTTAGGCATAAAGTCTTTTCATTAGTTGCACAGTAAGTACAGACGCTAAGCAACACTTGTCTAAAGATACTCAATTTACAAGCCACAGCCCATCAAAGATTATGTTACATCTATAAAGAGTGGACCTAGAAATACAACAGTTGCATGAAGCCAGAGCCCTAAACCAAAGGGAGATACAGGTAAGAGCTGAGTTATAAGTCATGGGTAACAAATTATAGTGTTTATTCTAATGCTGTGCACTTTAGTAACTGGGCACTTACAGCACTCAGGAAAGTAAGTTTAGTGCAACTTTTCCAAAGTTATATCTTTAAAACCTAATCACCAGGTCAGCTAACAAAATCCTCACTTGCATTGAGGTTTCCTGTATAGTGGAAGACAATGGAGAGAATGGAGATAATTACTTAATTGCAGACTATATTTGATGGTGGGAAGTTTTGGATTTAGCAGATCCAAACTGCTTGCAAAGCTTGACATTTCTCCTAAGTGTCATGAAAGGTAAATGTTTGTGACTTTTCATTTGAGAAGGTAACTCTTGCTTTGCATAATCATCTTCCTCTTTGTTGCTTCCACATTGTTCTGGCATCACTGATCTGAGAAGTATCCAATATTTTAAACTGCTCTATGCATATGGTTTCAATGATGTGGAATGGCTATTTCATTTACATAAAGGTCAAAAGCAGAGGTGAGCAAAGTGCTGCAAACACAGAAGTGGCTGGGCTCTCTGTTTCTATTTTCTTTGAAAGGCAAGACTCTCTCCAGGTAGAAGCAATATTTAGCACTTAATCGCCCTATGTGGAATCAACAATTTCTTCAGCAATAATAGACTCAAATTAAATACAGTTGCAAGTCTATTCTATCATCATAAGAATTACCCGAGCACTGCTTTTGGCTCTGTTCACAGTGTAACTGGAGTGATCAGTTGATGTCTCAGGCTTACAAACCAGCTATTACGTGCAAATTCTGCATTCAGATTGTCTACAAGAGGGCTGGGAAGCCGTGTGACTCACATAACTAACTCTCAAGCTGAAGCAAGCAGAGGCTGTAGACAAAGTGTGCAGATTGTAGAGGTTTGCACTGGAGATTTTTAACATCCTTGAGGCTGCTCTGAAACCAAGCCCATGTGCTGTGTGACTGTCAGGAGCTGCCAAGAGAAGGGCTTTGCCACTTCTTCAGTATACAGCACCTTTCTCATGAAGGCAGTAACTACAGACTGGTAACATTTACTGCCTTGAGGGCAATGAGTCTTCACCGCAAGCAGTTTCCTAACCATGTGTCACCGACCTCATTCTCAAAGCTTTTATTTTTACAGGTCATCATAATCCAGCTCCTTTTCTTCTCTTCATAAAGGAGTGAGTGTATATAAAGATGCTACTTAGGTCACTCCCAAATTGTGCTAGACACTCTGTCAACAGCATGTGACACTGCCTGAGGACACAGAGACACAGAGCGAGGTGGGGGCAGGACTAAGCCAAGCCTGCTAAGTGCCAGGTGTACAAAGTGATAAGCTCTCCATCACCGACACAGAATTACCTGAGTCGAGGTGAACTCCAGTAGGTGAACAGTGCTGTCAAAGTCAGCAGGTAATCAAACCTCAGGGTGTCAAAGGGTCGTGTAGCCCATGGCAGGACCAGTGAATGCCTGATTTGTCACATTACTGTTAAATACATTGCATTTCCACCCTTTGGTGTCAGTTTTCTCCCCAGCATCTCCACAAAAGCAGAATGAAAGCGGATGGAGAGTTCGTTGCTGCAGCTAAGTAGGAGAGTGATACTACACCTAAACAAAGCCACAAAGCTGCTTCTAATTCCTCCCCAACATTAGCCAGCCCGCAGATAATCACATCAGCGAGGTGTGACTCCCTCCACAGCAGTAGGAAGCTCATCCTTAAGCAGGAGAAGTAGATTAGCAGAGAAGTTTGCTACTCCTCTTCTTGTAAGCCTTGAGAGTTTATGCACAAAGCAGGTGACCTGCTCCTCATCACAGACGTGCAAATGCCAGACATCAAAGAACACTTCTAACTGAATTCTCAGCATAATTAATTTCCACCAGAAACTGGTTTAACCTTTTAATCCGTCTGAGCTAATAGATAGTAATGGCCTTCATTATTGCAACATCTGAACAGCTCCCAGTTTTTTCAGATGAAGGCCTGCCACCACGTTTTGTGAGGTAAGGAAGTACCAACCACCCTCTTGCACCAGGGTAAAGCACCAGGCAAATGCCAACTAAATAAACTTTTCAGTTTTATGTATGAAACCATGTCTGATAAGGCCATTTCTGTTCTCAAAACACTTTCTTCCATAGAAATAAGTTTTGGAAGTTTGAACTGTCATTTCACATAAAACATTGCCTACTTTTCCACCACCCACACAGGAAAGATGCTCACTCTGGCTCCAGGGAGCTGAGAAAAGCCAGAAAGAGCCATTTGCCCCTCAGAGAGATCTCCCAGTTCATAAAGTGCTGAGTGTCAGTAGCAGTCTGGCAGCATCCTCACAGCTCAAAGTGGGTTTGAACCAAAGGTCTAAAAAACCTGAAATCCCTCTGGCCCGATGAGTCAGCATGTGGAATTTGAAACAGGATTCAAATTCAAGTTTGCAAGTTTGATAGCTGATACAATGAAGCAAACCAGTGCCTCTGACCTGAATTTCTGGAGAGCCAGAGTCCAACCCTCCCCGTTGAGCTGGGCAGCTCAGGTACAGCACAGATGTTGCAGGGAGCCATCGATTCCCTTTGTCAGAGGCAGGCAAAAAGCATTTCTGTATCACAAGGCAGCACTCAGCAGTAATCTGTTCTCTACATCTTTTACTTTCAGCAGCAGAAAAATTCACTGGAGTAATTCAAAGTTAGAAGAAGTTGTAAAGGGTCAAATGAAAATGCCCACCCAGTATCACACCTCTAAATTCTTTAGTGAATCACAATGCATAAGGGGATTTCTGTTGTCTTCCAAGTCTGACAGCAGAGATTGGATTTATGCAAATTATAAGGTTAAAATAATTAGAGATAGGTCGAAGGTATAAATCAAACAACCAGAGCTGACATGTCTAAAATTCTGCATGCTAAACAATCAAGGTGTTTAAAGCCAAAACGTTTATTGGTACTTATTTATATAGAAGAAAAAAATTAAGGAAGGATTTGCTAAACTATCTGGTTGTTGAGAATGTACAAACATTTTTTGTCTGTATATTTTACAGGTCTCAAAAGGGAAGACAAAGTCTTGCTCTCATCTGTATTTCTGCAGCAGAATTAACATTTATGGAGTAGCAAGTGAATATTTCAATCCCGTTCCCTGTCTCTAATTTGAACACAACAAGCAGCAAACCACCCAAGAAATGGATTATCACAGGTCTGCGAAACAGGGGGCTCAGCCACAGCCCAGCAATGCAGGCATAAAGCGGAGGAAAGGATGGGGAAAACAAAGTCCCAACTTAAACAATTGAATAAAAAATTACAACTCCATTTTTTCAAAAATTACAAGTGGTGTTCCCTTTCTGTGGAAAGGTCACTGTTGCCCAAAACGAATAAGGAAAAAATGCAAACAAACAACAAAAAAGTCTCCCACAACATTTTGTCTTGAAAACTAAAATACTTTTGTCTGAAATGCCCCGTTTATCAGAGTGCTGCACCCAAGAGCTCTTCAGAACATCTGGATCAGTCCTTCATCAAACCAGGGATTTCAATACATATTTTTCAGGTTTGGACTTGGATATTTCCTGAAAGAAAAAAGCTATTTTGTGGGTATCTGTAGTGAAAAATCATTTGCTGTGAACTCAGTGATACCTTATTTATCTCTGGGTCCCTTGTTTTTTCCATTCTTGTTTTAGCAATGTCCTATGAATAGATGGAGATCGAGTGGAAGTAAGAAAAGCCACACATTTCAGCTGTGCATTTGTTGTCTGAAATTATGCACATCATGGCCAGTATGAGATAATTAATATCCCTCTTGGTTAGCTTACAAGTAGTGTAGTGTAAAGTAGAAGTTCACGTAACATTAAATATTCCATGGCAGAAAACAGATCCCTGCATGTTTCATGGTGAAATGAATTACCAAATACAACTGTACATTGACTTTTGATAGGTAACACAGTAAATAATAAATAGATAAATGTATCTTTTAGAAGTGAAGCTTTTGTCCCTGCACTTAACAAGTGGAGAGGGGAGGGAAAATAGAACCTGAGTTTACTTTAATTTTTTTTTGCCCATGTTATTCTCAAAACATCAGTGACTGATAATGGCCTGCATTTCCTAGCAAAGAAATGGTGCCTTTTTCTGAACCCTGAATGAAGTGGCCCTCATGAGGTTTCCTCTCTTCCTTCTCACAGTATGGCAGAGTAATTCTCCTCACACCTGATCCATTTTGTTTTCTCAGTTCCATTTCTTTTTTCCCCCTATTCATCTCCATCCTCTCCTTCTACTTAAAAACCCATTTATTGTGCCCCGTAGTTCATTAAAATGTTCCTTGCTTCAAAACCACTTTAAAATCATTATACATATTTACTACTCCTTTAAGTTTTTTAGGTCACTTTTTGTCTTTCAGGTTTGAAGTGACCTCGTTTCCCCTCGGCTGACTTTCCCTATGACCGAAGTCCATTTAACACAATATGCATAGGAAGCAATTTAGGAAAATTACAGAAAAATTCTGGCAATGACTCCATGTAAGTGAGGAAGTGCTTGTGCTGGAGCAATTTGAAAGCAATCTGTGTATTTTACAAATATCTTTTTCTTTCATTTCCCTGACACTGTAAGAATTTGTTTGGAATTGAGCTGGGCAAATGGTCCACAATTAATTATTTACTTGATTAATGTAATCTTATTTTTGTTTGACTTATTTGCAAACCGTTTGCAATCATCTCATTAATTATTTGGAATAATTTGATAAATAATTTCATGATCCACCCATGTGCACAAGTCAAGCTTTGTAAATACAAGCTTTCAGCTTGGAATAAACAATGATAAGCACATTTTTGTCTTTTGGAGGCATTAGTTTATAATTATAATCATTATTCTAAGGCAGTAAAGGTCCGCTTAAAGGAAAAAAATCAAAAATATACAAATCATTTCCATTCAGAAATTCTTAATTTATATGCAGTATAAAACCCAAGTACTTAATTTAGGTATTAAAAATTCATATATTTAAATGTAATTGTTCTCTGAAAAAATTATATGTATAGTTGATGAGATAGAGGCACATGTGTTTACAAGAACCACTTTTCCTTTTTCCAGCTAAAGAAAGGCAGCTGAGAAGAAATATCTTATAAGATACTTCAGGGATGCCATTCTTAAAATATTAACAGTACTTTATTTACTACAGCAACATCCTTAGCAGCACTGTAATAAAAGCTCTGTCTGCGTTTCCATTCTTTATCCTGACTTCAAAAATTTTATGTACGGCACCCCTAACACTGCAGTGTGGTTTAAAATTCAGCTTGGAAATGAAACCTGAGAGAGAAAAGTTGCTCATTTTTGTTTGTTTGTTTGTTTTACTACTTAGGTACTAAAGGACAATTATTCAGAAGGTATTCACAGATTTGTAGGGACAGTTTGCCCCTCCCTCCTGGAAGCCATTCTTGTTTTCTTCACTCAACAGTTGCTCACTGATCTTGAAAACCTAAACTTTAAGAATTTGACTCCAAAGGCAGAAGCCAGATCAATCCCTCCAAAATAGTCTTCTTGTTTCTT
>VYXC01009087.1:1150177-1287782 GCA_013397175.1 Platysteira castanea | reverse complement strand
CTGATCTGCTGTTGTTAGTTCTGGGTGGGGGAGAACTCTGGACCAGATGACCCTCAAAGGTCCCTTCCAAACGGTGTTTTTCTATGTTGCAAGTTCACAAACTCCACGAGAAGGGGTTGCATTTCGAAAGGGCTGAAGTTTTCATTCAGAACTTAAGCTACTACTTTTTTTATTTTGATTTTTTTAATGCAGTTAGCTAGTATCTCTTTAATGAGAGAACTTAGCTGCCATTTTTCTTCTGCAAAAGTGCAATTTTAGTGGCAAGGTTTATAGTACTCATATAATAAACTCTTATTAAAGCCTTTTTGTGTTGGTTTGCTTGGTTTTGGTTGGCTTTTCTTTTTTAACTTAAATAGGCTGTAGACTACAACTCTACACAAGAATAAAAGCTTTGAGTAGTTTGATCGAAAGAATTAATAACTGTTATTTCCTAAATGGAGACATTTGATTTGGAATACTTGTAAAATACTTTGCTTTTTTACAGCATCTAAAATCCAAGATTCTGAAAACCTTTGCTGACATTTATTTCTCTCTTCAAATACTTCTGTAAGAAGGGTGAGAAGTGAGGTTAAGAGAGGCTCAAAATACACCAGTGAAAGACTCCATGACATTTCCAGCCTCCTATTCTTCTGCTCTAGCCACTCGAATTATCCCCACACTCCAGTTCAACACCTGCACTGGTATGATAAACCTTTGGAGCTCCTGTAGTCAATCAAGTTAATGACACGCACTTTCGACAGGCCTTTAACGAAGCCACCAAGGCTATCAAGGAGCAGTTAGTCTACAGATGCAACAATTCAGGCAGGTTTATAAGGTCCCTAAATGTATATTTACAAGATAAACGGTAATAGACTCATCACACAGCTCACAGAGAAAGCAACAGCCACCAGCCATTCCCGAGACTTAGTGCAACTCCAGCCGACAGCACCAGTTGCAGATGGGCCATTTTTGCTGTTATGGGCCGTTTTTGCCATTAAGCCGGCCCTGATGCCGGGTCTGTGCCAGTAAATCTGATCACTCTGAATGCTGTTCTGCATTAGCATTTCACCTGAGCCAACGCTGCTTCCCAGGCAGATCAGATCAGATCAGATCAAATCAGATCACATCACATCACTCTTAATGTCAATCTGCACTATCACTGCTTGCCCGCAGCTTTGCTGGAGAAGGCTCAGGGCACAGATAAAACCCAGGGCAAACATGTTAATAGATAAGATAAGGTGAACCAGCCGCACAGGAATTCCCAGTGTCATTGTTCCAAAAGCCAGTCCTCCTGCAAAGCAGGACTGTTGGTTTAATCTCCTGGCAGTGTCCGAGTCAGATGTGAGTCTGAGTTCCTCAAACACACAGCTCACTTAGAGCTGCCACTGCCGGCTGGATCCTTTCCCAGGCTGTTTCCTAAGGACTTTCTTGTGCCTGTAGATGTCTTCTGGAGGGAATTAACCAAGTCTAGAGCCAACATGATAGATAAGAGGATTTTTTCACTTTGGTTTCAATAAGGTCTTTAATTGGAAGAGCTAACAGAGTAGACTTGAGCCTCAAAGAGTTTTCGCACCACAACACAAATTTTAGAACACCCAAACCAACCTGGAATTACAAATGTGGAATTTCATCTCAAGCTTCTCTATTTTCTTTCCTCCTTGACTTATTACAGTGCCTTTATCTTCCTAACAGCCCGAGATATTTCACACATTGAGGATCTTGGACATCCAAACTCCATTTGCAGCTCTTCTCTTGCACAAGGGTTCCGTTTTTATACATTTATTGCTTCTTTCTTTTGTATTTCAAAACCACCTCAACACTCCGAAAAGCTCACTGGGGTACTCAGAGCTAGACAGTGCCTCTATGTAGAGATTCTCTAGGTGACACATAGTCCTGTCAGCATGTATTGTTGTTAGTACCAGCACTAAATTATTCAAGGCCCACATAAAAGTCTCTTTGGACACGAAGACATGCCTATGTTTTGTGTTTAAAAAAAGATACTAGAGGGCAAAAATAGTATTTTTCATCTGCATAAATGATTGTCTGAAGCAGAATGCTCATACTGCACCTGAAATCCTCAAGGTAAAGATTAAAGCTAAATGTGCTTTCTGGGATACCGACCTCTCTTCTCAGGTCAAAAATGGCAAGTATAGAAATAAAACAAAAATAAGGATCCTCCCCTTGCTATGAGGCAGCAGAAGAGTGACTATTGAGTCACAACAGTCTTAAAGCAAAAAGAAATGATGAAAATGTGCAGAGGACTTTCTTTTCTTTTCTTTTCTTTTCTTTTCTTTTCTTTTCTTTTCTTTTCTTTTCTTTTCTTTTCTTTTCTTTTCTTTTCTTTTCTTTTCTTTTCTTTTCTTTTCTTTTCTTTTCTTTTCTTTTCTTTTCTTTTCTTTTCTTTTCTTTTCTTCTTTTCTTTTCTTTTCAATACCAACCAGCTCACAGTCAGGCAGGACAAACTACACCCAGCCTAATGATTCAAAGACTAATTAGAACATTTACTTTACAGCCCATTTGCTGCAGCAACAATGAACCATTATGTAGATACACTTCTTGCTGCAGGGGCCAGGAAGGACATACTGTTGACAGAATTTTAAATGAAAGGGAAAATGAAATTTCCATTAAACCCTCTCATAAGCAGATCAGCTTGCATTCATTCCTGTAAAGGCTCAGTAGTCCAGCCCTGATCAGCAAAATACTGAGCCCCTAAAGATTAAGAGTAAGCGATCTCAGCATTTTCAGCTTTTACAGTGCTCACATCTTTAAGTTAAGCACACAGTTAAATGATTTCAGAACAGAGCCTTGTACCCCTGTCTGTGACTTCAGCAGTTTGAATGGTATCCATTAGCCTGTGTATTCAGAGAAGAAAGGAAAAAGAAGCTAATTGCACCGCAATTTGTGTTCCTCCTTTTCTCTTGCATTGTAGACAGAATTTCTCATCATTTCTCATTACCTGTAAAAAGGGGATAACTTGAAAGTTTAAGCTGTCCAACAGAATCCTGTCAGTTCCTGTAACAGCTAAATTTTGTAAATGCTGCTGTTATGCACAGGCTCACTCTAAAATTCAGAAGATGATGGAATATGTACATTTTAATATTGCTTTTTAAACTAGATCATTAGACTTCATAGTGCTTTCTTTTTTGACCACTGTTTCACTAAAAGATTTACTGCACAAGAGGAAAGGTCTGGCACACAAAACCAGACTCTGCTCTGTCTGTCATTGCCTAATGACTGCTTTTATTTATCTTTGGATGAGGCACACTCATTAAATTTCCTAGATCCTCTTCTTCTGCGTGTCCATTTATGTGTGGAATAAGCAGAGGGTGCTGGCTGCACTTTTTTTCCACATTTGGTTGGTCTAATGGCCCCACCAAGGCTTGTGCTGGCACAGCTGAGGAGGTACCACGGAAAGGGAATGAGGAGTTGGAGGGTAGAAGTCAGCATCTCCTTAAATCAGAGCTGCTGCTGCTAAGACAATAAAGGATATCTTAGTGCTAAGATGTAGAAAACAGGCAGGCTGCAAACAAGAATAATTTTTATGGGCCAGACCCTGCTGGTTTTACTCATGCTGGAAGTCCTGGTGTCATTAAACGTAACTGTATGTGTGAATTAAGAAAGCAGTGTTTGAATTTTTATTTATGTGGTCTCCTGTGCAATAACCCTGGATGGAAATGCATTTGTTAAGTTTTAAATGCACTCCAGGTTTTATCATTACAAGAGTGGCACTGCCTTTACACGGCTTTTCTGCAAAATAAATATACTGTCTGCCATAAACACACAGTCTTTTCATCTCAACTCCTCGTTACTACATCTTCAGATTTTTTAATCTCCAATGCAAATAGGCAGGTTAGTGGTCATTACACACTATGTTTCTATATCTTCTTGAGCTTAATTTAAAACAGATACAGTGCTGTGTTACTAATACATTGGGGTTTGATGTTCTAAATAGACTTTTAGTGTAGATGCTTATTCTGACTCCATTATTTTCCCTTTCACCCTAAATAAAGTTTCCCAGATCACTGTTGCTACTGCAGAGAAATAGATTTTCTATTTTGCCTTGAAAGAAATGTGAAAAAGGAAAATGCTGATGGCACAAGAAGCAATTTGAATCCCATGATAGAAAACATAGCCTTAGCAGACAATGCACAGTAATAAATAATAGTATAGAAACACTGGTTTTTTTGTTATCAGAAGAGAAATGCAAGGCACACATTTTTAAACAAATAAATGTTTCCCCTTGCCCTTTTTTTGGTACTAAGAGAAAGGTGATAGAAGGCAAGACAGTAGACCTGAAAAATAACATGCCCTGTCTATCATTCAGCAGGTACAGAATTGGTTTTGTTTTTTAATAATGTGCATTGGTTCCACTGTTGTACAGATCCCAAATAAAGGACGGGCGACAGATAGAGGTCAGGCACGATTACAACCAGTCATTTTCCTCAAGGTGTCTTGGTGCCCTTCACTGTTATTTCCATTGTTGTTATCCTGTGTGTGGAATAGCAAAGGAAAGCTGTACATCTCACTTCTGCGAATGTGTTGGGCTGTTTGTTTTAGGCTTTGCCACAAGTAAATCAGAGTTAGTAGGAGTGATGCACCAGGTACATACTCTTCCTTAAGTATAATAGCACAATACAGGACTGTGGAGTTTCAGGGATGACAAAGCATACATTAAGTGCTATCCAAGAGGATAGTTTGTGCCCTGTGTGACTACCAGAGCTTATTACATTGCTCTTGATGTAACAGGGTGAATTTAAAACTTTGTGAAGTGCTGCCTTGTGACTGGCAAACTACTTCTGACATGAAGCTGAAAGCTGCTGCTATTTGATGGCTCTTCAGTGACCTTTCAGAGGACAAAGGATGGCCTCAGTCCAAGTTATAGCACACAGACATCCATATCACTACCAGGAGCAGCCTCTGCTCTGAGGGAGAATGAGTTCAATCATTCTTGTGGGCAGGGATTTCCCAATCAGACCCCATCTTTCAGAATTGCTAATCACAGCTCAGCTGTATTTTCTCATTCCTTTCCCTGGTATTACAGCTTGGAGTGTAAGCTCCACGGCTAATGCTGATTAGATGCACAGATGATGATGATGCACAGATCACTGGGCAATACCATTTTTCTCATCTAACTTCTTATGCAAATGATCTTAGAGAAAAATCAGCTATTATTGCTTATGAGTATTATTGCCACCAAAGTACAACAGAAAGTGAACATAAGCAAACAAACAGATTCATCTCAAACAGACTCACAATGTGCCCTGATCAGGCCTTTTGAAAGGGTCCATATTACTAAAGCAACCTCATTCAGAGTTGATTTGTAAGTCACACCATTTCTGTGCTGCAAACAGCTCAGTTAAATGTCAACAGAGAGGAATATTAAAAGAAGTTTATGCTTGTGTTACAGGCAGTAGATAACTTCTTTGGCTGTCGGGGACTGCCATATGTGAAATTACCTTTGTGGGCCAGAAAGCAGCCACTAGATCTTTACCCACATAACCCACAGAAAAGAAAGAATGGCCCCCCATCCCTGCCAGTCAATTAACAGAAATGTTTGTCCTGTCTTGGGCTGTAAGAAAATTTCCCATTTCTTTTTAATTCCTCTGTGAGTTTTTGCAGACATTTTCCCTTTCCCAGACTTAGCTGGCACGCTCTGTGCTCTTCAATTGTCACCTGCCCCAGGTGGGGGCTACCTTTCCACAGTACATTAGGTAGGGACTGCAAAGCAGCTCTGCTCTGTATAATAGAAGTTATTATTCCCATTATTATTTTTAATGCACAGTTAACTGTAGAACATGGGAATATGCTGACAGCTCATGTCTAATCACCTCTGTTGCAGCAAAACATGCTTAGTTTACAATGAATATACACACCAGCTCTTTTGTTTCTAATTATCACCAACAATTTGCTGCATCAGAAAGAGAAAGAAATAGGCCATCTAAACCAAAGATTATTATAACCAGTGGAAATCAGCTCTCTTACAGCTGAGTTTATTTCTTTGAACATGAACAGGGAGGAATGTACAGGAGTGACACACCAGGAGAAGAGCTTATGCTGTGTCTTTTTAATGGAGTCAGTATCCAGTGTATATAGACTGGAAAATATGCAAAGGCACACGATGCAGGAAACTGTGAACAGTCTGCTTGGAAAGCACAGGCCAGCAGTGACCATTAGGTCATCTTATTAAAGATGAAAAATGGCTTGGCCTTGAAATAAAAGCCAGTTGCATCCTGTTTAATATCTTGATGTGGTTGCAGGAGCATAGAGGCAAAATACAAAAGCTAAAGCACAACTATAAATACACAAGGAAACAGCAACATGAGAATACTTCCTAAGTACATTAGCAATAAATAGAAAGAGGCAGTCTGGAAAAAGAAATCAAGTAACAGAAATGTTTTGTGCTAGTTTGGTTCAAACCTAGATCCATTTGTGATTTACCTTTGAAGTCAGAGGGGCAGGCAAGTGTCTAACAAGAGAAAAAGGCAACCCATAAAATAGCAAGCTCCCTAAAAGTCAGCCTGACTTGTTTCTAGGACAGGTTAATAGGTTTCTGAGCTGAGGATTAGTTTTAGATTAACCTCAGAAAAGCTTTTTACACAATCTCTTGTGATATTGTCAAAAATGAGCTAAGCTGGCACAATCTCAATGAAGTTATTGTACAAGTACTAAAAAAAGTCTGTAAAATTGTTGGTTAACTGCCAAAAGGAAATGATGCATTGAGCAAAGCTCCTGCAAGAGCCTAAGCTGAGCTCAGTGCTATTCAGCATTTTTATGAATGACTTCAATGATGGAATAAAACACACAGTAATTAAATTTGCAGATAATAGCTGGCAGGATGCATGGGGACTGTTGAGGACAAGATTAAAATTCAAAACTTACCTAAACAAACTGAAGATACAAATAAGATACAATTCAGGGAAAACAAGTGCAATATACTGTACTTATGTAGAAATCATCAGTTGTACACATACAACATGGGGAACACCTAATAACACAATTAATTCAGAAAAAAGGTATGGAGGATAAAGAATTATCAGCAGAACATGAGCAGTATTTTTGCTAATAAAATTACCCTCCTACAAGGGCGTGTGATGAAGATGTCACACATAGGACATTTGAAGGAGCCCTCAGCAGGCCACAGCCTGAGGCTGGAGCACTGTAGGGAGTTTAATTCAAACTTCCAGGAAGAAACGAGTCAGCTGGACAGCTGAGAGCAGCAGGAACAATCAAAGGTTTGAAAACACCTTCTGAGAGGAGAGGTTGAGAGAATTGGGTTTGTTTAACTCAGCCCAGACTCAAGGAGACACAACAACAGTCATCAAAAAACAGAGAAGTTTTGCAAGCACTCTGCTGATATGTTTGAATTGCAAACAGGAGTATTTAAGGACAAATTAGACAAACTTAGTCAGGAATGACTTCAGAGGGCTGAGGGATCTCTCAGAATATCTTCCAATCCTGCCTGCTGCCATTGTCTTCTCAATGTTATTTTTCAAACCTCCAGTAAAAGCATGATTGTTCTACCCATGAAAATCTAAGAAAAATAACAAAAATACTATTATGATTATTTGTTTTAAAATTTATATTAAAGGATAAAATTTCCAGAGTTATTTCAGGTGAACTTCAGAAAATAAGGCACCCCTAAGTTGCCAAAAGCCAGCCTGTCATTTTTAGGCTAAACAGTGGTACACAGGCCTCAAAAGGGAAATTATTGCAATTGCTGTAGTTATGCAACTGGAGCAATAACATGTTTGAGGGAGTGAATGACAGATTCTAGATATTCTGATCATTTTACTGTCACCTATCTGCCCATTTTAAAGTTTACACAAAATATCAAAGGTATATAATGGAGGAAACTTAGACCAGAGCTTGTCCAGATAAAGTATTCACTGAACAGATGGCAGTGATAATGAAGCTTTGCAGGATGAAAGGTAATTAACCTGCTCAAGTGTTCCTGACAGGATCCTTGATACAACATCCTAGGGCCTGAAGGCAGAAAGGCAGAAATGAGCAGTAGTTTGAATTCTCAGGTGGAGGATGCCAGAAAGCTGGGCAGCATCAGGGGCTGTTTGCTCACCTGTACAGAGAGCACTGCATTCACAAGAGTACTCGGGGCTCAGTCCGTCAGTCGGAGGCTGGACAAGGTACAATTTTGGGTCTGATCCTGAAAAAGGGGATCAGAAACCATTCCTGGAGTGTTCAGCTGTGGCTCTGTAGTGACCAGCTGTACCTTGGAGCACCAAGAGGCCTGGAAAGCCCAGAGTGGCCATGCACCACAAGAGCAGAAGCCACTGGGGAACAGCCAATGCTGAACATCTCAGCTCATCTTTCTCTCAGTGAAGTGTTAAGAATGAAAACATTTGGTTAGTTCAGTTAGCAGAGTGTTCAATTTGCTTTGCTCATTATTTTGAGTCTGCTGCCTTTTAATTACACTTTGGTAAAGTTAATCGACGCATCCTTTTCACTTCATTTTAAACAGACAAACGAGGACTCACCTCACTATCATTCATCTATTATGTTTTCCCATATTAATTTCCCCTTAGCACTGTCTTCAAATATCCTGACATTTACTTCTCCAGCAATTGTTCTGATATTTCCTTCATCATTTCAGTTGCTCTCTGTAGGACCTTTTCTATTATTTCATGTGCTCTTTGAGATAGAATGCTGAGATTGAACACTTTAATACAGGCAAAGGTGTACTATAAATTCCTGTAATGATACTTGTTTTGTCTTAATACAATCTAACATCTCAATTTCTTTCTAGACTGCACTGAACTGCAGCCTTCTCAATGCAGTTCTCTGCAATGACCAAGTATTTTTCTCAGAGTTGTTACAGCTAATTTAGAATCTATCAGGCAGTATGATTAGTTCCATTTGTCCCTTCAGCATCAGTTACCATCAGCTGTCTACCCTGAAGCTCACCTGTCATTTATTCCTGAGTGCTCGATCACCATTTGATCCTTCTGCTTTCTTTGTATCTCTTAGAGCTAACAAGGCCCATGTAATTTCACCTTGTCAGCAACAAAAAAAACAGAGCAGTATTTATTGCCTTTCCAGACAATTTTCACAAGTTCCAGTATGGATCTTTACATTGCTCAACTATTAATCTTTTTGCTGAGTCCTTATTTCTCACCTTCCTAGAGCTCCCTAATCCGCAAGAGAACTTCTTATACTTCCTATACTGAGATAATTTTTTTTTTTGAGTGACTTTATCCACATAAACTGTATTTACTATTGTAGCTACAAGATTTCCTGTCTACAAGTAATGAAGGAATTCTAACAGACTGCAAAGATAATGTTTTCCTTAACAGGAACTATTTTGATTCATTCTTTGATAACGGCTTTATCAAAATGATTCATAAAACTCCACACCAGAATGATCTCTACATTTCTTGCAGGAACTAGTCACAAGACTAAGACTCACTCTCTCAAACCATTTGTACTCCCTACATCTTCCACTCTTCCCTTTATCTATTTGCTTTATCTTTATGTTTGCCTTTCACTTAGATTTTCAACTATTTGAAGATGGCTTTTACTCTTTTTTATATTTGGACAGTGTATAGCACAGTGAGCCCACACATACAAGAAGTACCTTGCAAAGAAAATAGTAACTTATTGCATGGAAAATGTTTCAAATAAAGTGATTTACTGCTTATCAAGTGCAGACATTTCTGTATCTTCTGCTCAGGTACTACTCTGCTCAGTCCTGATACTAATAAAAATAATTCTTTTCTTTTCCTGTGGTTTTCTTACATCAACACTGCACCGATCCAAAATAATGCCACTCTTGGATTAACTCTACTAGATGTACAAGAAATGAATCTGGAGACCTCTGTCTACACAGTTACCATCCTTAGACTTCAGATGGTATCAATTCAGACAATGATTTTTCTTATCTCCACTTCGGAGTAAGTTTTCTCCTTTTCCCAAGAAGTAGATCAGAGTAAAAAGTTAGGACACTCCATCACCTTGGTACATGCCCTTCTACTGTCAATAAAGTAAACTACTTGTCTCCAGAAGTAAATGATGTTTTAGTTATTTTTACCAAATAAAATGTTACTTACACACTTATTTAGTGGCAAATAACCAGCTAGGGCAGATGGTGACAATTCCCTGTGTGACTGTGTTATGGTAGGAGAAAGAGCAAAGGCAAATGTAACAGAGCAGATGTCCAGTGTGCACATGGAAGATGACAAATTAGTCACACTCAAGGATCCCATTTCCACTTCCACAAATGGATTTGTCAAAGGCAGGAGTGTGAGGTCGAGTGCCAGCAAATTGAGACATCTCATAGGAAGAGAGGATGGAGGTCAGCTTCTTGACAGAGGAGAGATTTCAGGAGAGTTCCTTAAAGCTGTATCTTCCTCAGGTTCAGGGAATGGTATGACTAAAGGAAAACCTTAAAGCAAGCTATGTGCGTCATGGCTCCTGCAAAGAGCTTTCACTGGAGTGAACACTATGCCTTAAAGAAAGTATTCAGTCATTGCTCTTGGAGAAAGCAGAGCTGCAAGGTCTGAGATTAAGACAGACTTACCCAGGTACACACCAGAGGAGAAAGAGAGAAAACTATGTTCCTTCCTCAAGAGGAATGGTAGGAAGAGGCTACCTCAGAGACTGGCACATTAGAGATAGGGTTCAACAACCTGGTGACCATCATAAGAAGGCACAGTCATTTTGGCAGCACCTGCCTTGCTGGGCAAGTGCAGATCTAAGCCCTCTGAGCACTCTTACCTGTCGCCCTGGTTTTCCCAGCCTTCTGAATTTACATTTTTTGGAGTCAAAGTTCTCACAGTTTTCATGTAAATAATAGCCAATGTTTACTTAACTGTTCTTTTTTGTTATCATTCTTTTACAATGAGAGAAATCATGATGGACAGTCTTTTTAACCAGTGTGGTTGAAGAAGTATTAACCTCAACTCCCAATCCATTGTCAGATCGAGAAATGTATAAATATTGAAAGAAAATAAACACTTAGGTTCATTCGCCTTCTGACATCTCAGTGTGCGAGTGTGGTTCTTTCTCGTGTCCTAACTTACCAAACCCCCTTTGCCCACCACCCACACAGCCTGTTGATTGTGTCACTGTCAAACTCACCAGCACTGCAGCAGGGAACCTAAACACCCCCTCTGCCTTAACAAGAGGCCCCAGCTCACTCTGGTTGAGCCACACAGATCAGGCCTGGAAAGGGCTAAACCCTGTGCACACCAAGCCTGCAAGCTTTCTTTTTCTTAAACAGTCTGTGGGTTAATTAAGAATGTCCAGAAATAGTCTCATGTCTGTATAAAGTCTACACAGGAAATAGAAACAGCAAACATACAAACAGTTTAAAATTCCTTATTAGGTAGTATAGACACAGCTTTAGATTCTATTCTGTGGTGCTACAAAAAAAAAATATCCACAGTCAGAGCTGGCAATCAGCTTCCCTCCTGGGGCACTGGAGGCTGGTAGTGCAGCTGACTGTTATCATGTCAGGAGCCGACAAGGAACTCTGCTCAGCAGTGACAGTGATGAAATCTATTGTTCAGTCCACAGCCAAGATGAATCACTCTTCTTCTCATCTCTTAGTGTCTGCAGACCTTTAAAGTTTTATAAATTAGGTTATTGTGGAAGAAAAAAAGAAAATAGCACTGAAGAAGAAATTAGGCACAACCTAATGAAAGGAGTCCATCTCAGGATAGTGGGAGGTTGCCCATTCAGTGTAGTCTTAAACTCTAAACCACTCTTACCAACAGGCTTGTTTCAAACCATGGGAATAAGTGGGTACAAATAAAGGGAGACTTTGGGACCATAGGTGATCAGTTCTGCCAAAGATCCCTGAAAGATCTGAGCACAATGGTTTCTTGTAAAAATGTCAGCATTAAATGAATTTAGGAAAAGCAACCCAAACAAGCAAACAAAGATAAAATACACACCATTACACCCACTGAGATATGACTGACTGACAGATTGTTTATGACCACACCATAAACATGAGAATCTGGGGGTGAAAATGTCCTTGAGGGATTGTGTAACCACAGCTATTCCTATACAATACCAATGTGTAACACTTAGCATTAACAGGTTCAGAAAAACTACTTATGGAAACATAGGTTTCCACACAACATTTCGTATACTTTTCAGAATATGTAGTATTTCAGTATCAGATGAAACATCGTATTATTCTCCTACACATAAAACTAATGGGAAGTTGGCCATAATGGTTTCACAAGGTAAATGTTTAAGATGTTTCCACTAAGTAAAGCTTACAACTCATAATTCATGTAAAACGAAAAAGCTCTCTGAAATAATTTCAATACAACTTTCATTTTAATGCAGGATAAGTGTATGCCAGCTCTCTTCTTACCTGTATTGTTTGTTTCACAAAGAGTAAGTTAAAAGAAGTCTAGAAATTCTCACAAGATGCCAGAGCCAAAACTGATGTGGCATTTTCTTTTTAAACTTCTGTTTTCAGAAATAGCAGGTTTGAACTTCACCTTCTGGGGAGAATTGTTCTTGCTTATTCTCAACATAGAGAGAAAGGGCTTTTGAGGAAAATTTTAAGGAAAGCCATGACTGTATGCTTTAGTTAGCACATGTAGAAAGCTTAACATGCACTTAACAGTGTGCTTCCATGTGTCCATCAGACCAGTGGTGGAATTTCATGCACCTGCCCTCGCTCTCTCTTGTGTACCTCTGCCCATGGCAGGAAGGGAGCCACAAATGCAGCTCACAGTCCCTCCTTAAGACAAGATCCTGGTTTCTCAAGCCAATGATATAACCTTGAAATCGTGTACACACTGTGTATTATAAATAAATTTGAGCTGGAGCTCAGGCTGCAGCCTGCACTGGATACACAGCATGCACATCCTTTGTCTCAGCTGGACAGAGGAAGATCAAACAGGATTTTACATTAAAGAGATATCCACTGCTCATCTTATTCTTAGTGCTCATTGATTTCAATAAAAATAATATTCACCTGTTATGCAGAGCTTCACCAGTAGATTTCAAAACATTTTACAAAGGAAGTCAGCAATATTATCACCATATTACAGCTGTGAAACTTGAAGTAAAGGGAGGTGAAGTGGTCTGTCAACAGTGTCTAAAAAACCCCAATGGATTGAAGGAAAGTCACATTAAGTCCAGCACAAGGATTGTGTTAAGAGGAGGGAAGGACACTACAAATGCATTTTATGGAAAAGAGGTGCTATCAGAATACAAGACCCTGAAAATCAAAGGAAAGAGAAAGGTTAACATAGAGACAAGGATCATACACAAGTAGAAGCTTAGGGAGATCTGGAGCAGTGCAGTAGATATGAGCAGATGCTAAAGGAATTATCAGAACCAGTGAAAAGCAGGGACAAGAGGGGTATGAGAAAAAAAAAACATAAAATGGAGCTCTTTGGTATGGACCATAAAGGGTCTTGAAAGGCCAGAAAAGAAGAGGCTGTAGCAGTCCAGATAAAACCAAAGATATGTGTAGGCAAGAGAGGGTTGAAGCTGTGTTCAGGTGGTTTCTGACCTGAGCAACTTGAGGCTGTGGGGTTTTTTAACTTCAAGCTGCAGTCCACATTGAGGCTTTCCTAAGTCTGAAACAAAGGAGTCGATTTGCTTTTCATGTTTCTCCTCTGCTCTACTTGGATTTTTTTTCAAGGCAGTTTTCTCTTTTCTGCTGATTTATTCTTTCTCCCATCATGTTTTTTCCCTTTCTATGCTGATCTCTAATATCAGTTCCCAGATTTTGTGAGAGTACCTGCCCCCCAGAAACTACAGGGCTTTCTCATTTAAATTGATTTAAGCCTTAGTTCTGCTGTAAGAAATTTTTCTTCTCTTCTGCATTGCCATGACCAACACTTCTGCCCTTTACCTCAATCAACATGATAATGGCATTTGTGCTGCTATGCACAAGCCATCCAGCCTTTATGTCAGAATATTTTGTGGAGAAAAACAGAGCAATGGAGAATTCATCCATTTCAGATGCAAAAGTATCAGGAAATTTTCTCCCACTCTCTCACTGAACATGCCTGTGCATTTCATGTACCAATCTATATCAGTTTGGAAAGGAGCACAGTATGACTGTAATGCCATTGCACAGAAGGTGGTTTATTCATATTTGGACATTTCTTCTCTGCTGGAAAGCAATATGTAGGTGTAAGATCCTGTAATTGCAACTGCAGTGGTGGAATGCAGTAATTTACCTATTTAAGCGTGTGTGTTTGTATGTATGTGATACACCCCCCCCACCAGTACAAAACCACATGAATTTTACACCTTAACACTTGTATAAATACAAGTCCAAAACTCTGAATCATCTATGATTCAGAATTATCAAAGTCCTGTTCCTCTTGCTTGAAGCTATAAATATGAGTTGACTTTATCCCAGTTGCCTAGAGAGGATATGAAACACAGCTTCACCAGTTTGTGCTTCTCTCTCCTGTCCACACGCAGATAACCCAAAGTCTGTTTATTGATGGTGCTGAGGACATTTCATGGCACAGTTCATGAGTTGACTTTTACAGGCTCTACTGAGTCTGGGTTTCTCAGTATGTGACACTGAGTCTCTTCTTACCTCTTACAAGCTTAAGGTTCTTTTAGAAATAACTTTTCTAAGCCACGGATCTCTGGGGTTTCTTCCATGCACACTTTAGGAATAAGAAGCCAAAACTAGTAGGATACAAAATTTGCTGTCATAGTATTTAATACTTCTGACCTATCCCATTTTTTAAAGCTCAGCCTGGCTGGAATTTAGGAATACAAATATAAAAGTTAAGTATTGCTACTGTATATAAAAAATTGTGTGTTTTTGAGAATATGCTGCTTTTTCTGGTGTTTGTTAAGCATTATTGATATTTTTCTGATTAATATCTTCTGAGACCTTCTCAATTTCCCTAAAACTGTCTTGGATCTTGCTCAAGTTTAAGCAATTCATCTCACTGGTTCCTTTTTGGTGTCAGGGAGTATTTCTTTCTAATGACCATCCACATATCCTACATTCATTATTTTGCTTTTGTCAAAAATTAATTAATACAATTGTAAGTGGATACTGATAGCCCTCTGCAACAAAATCTTACAAACAACCTTTCTTGAGGAAAAAAATCATAAAAGGAATCTTTACTCCAAAACTGAAACGCCAAAAGCTTCATCTTTTGAATGAAAAAATCACTGAGAACTTAAATATGTCTGTCACCAGGCACAAGGATGGTTGAGCAACATATTTTTGCACATAATTCCTTAAGTACTTTAAGAACTGTGGCTCCCCACTTTAAACATCCTGTAGCTGTTTTCCACATTTCTGGGCTGGCACTCCTGCTACGCTCCAGGCTTGCTCAGTGCATGCCAGGTTAACTGCTTCTCTAGTGAAATCTGAAAACCTTCCTGCACCATATTTTAAAAATTGTATCAGTGTGGCTGAATAATTAAAGAGGAATATAAAATAGTAAATTCCTACATCTAAGTATTTTGATTTCCAAAGAATCACAACATCAAAATCAGATCTGATTTTCAGTTTGACTGTTGAAATGGTCCATTGTGATTTTTTGTTCCTCTTGAAAGTCCTTGAGCTGCTTTCATATGAAGCATTGTGGATCAAATAAAAAGATTAAGACTTAGACAAATGTTTTCACAACGCCTGGATCTTCTGAGGTCCCCAGATATAAAAGGAGATTAAACAAAACACAGCACAATTTGAACTCTAAATAATTAAATCAAATCTTTGACTTATCATGCGAGGAAATACTAATACCTCTGGCAAGTACATGTGACAATATCAAGAGCCTTCTTTAAATTCATACAAAGAAAATATCAAGGCATTGCCAAAAAAAATTGCCACTTGCAATTTCTTATATCAAGTCCTCAAAATGGGCACCCAGACAACATCTATACCTGAGGGTAATGAGCAGGAACGAACAGCACAACTTCCAAAATACTGTTTTGCCTTTACAGCTGTTCATGTATTCCATTCTCACCAGCACCACACATTTCTGACATACACATAAATAACCATTAAAGAAGCCTAATGAATGGTGCAGCATGGGCTGCTTTCTTCTGTGCGTGTTTCACAACCAACTCACCAAAGGCACATCAGAAATTAGGCTTTACTTATATAATGATTTATTTAAAGAGCAAGGTAGGAAAGATTGCCAGCTACATCTGCTCATTAACAGGCTGAAACACCCTCTGTTGGTTATCAATGCCTTTTCTTTCAAGAAATCCCGGGAGGTAATTCCTAGTGTGTTTGTTTTCTACTTCATTTGTGTGTCTCTCTCCACTTAAAACCACTATGCAATATGCATGGATGTTTGCTGTACATTAACACCAGTATTTCCAGACTGAAGTAATTAGTGATTATCTCAAAATAATGCACACAAGAATGTATCTCTTCAGTTGTACCGTTCCAAAAATAGAGTCTGGATTTAGTAAAGCTTGTCAGTGAAGGCTTGCCTCCTTAGGGCTGTGACGATCAGGAAAAGAGAATTTTTTAACATCGAAGCCAATATTTTTAATGAAAGGGATCATATGCAGGTCTAAAATTGCACCTGTAGAGAGGACTTGCAGTAAGGATGTCTCACTGAGCCTGCAGTGCATAACAAAGCACGGGGAGAATGATGCACATTGTAATGCTCTGCAAACCCGAGGTATCCGAAAATCACTCCCTTAGTGAATCAGTTCAACTGATATTCACATTTAAAACAACTTACAATTTGAAATTACTCACACTTTTTTAAAAGGAATTTTTTCAGCTAATCTCTTTCTTTAAGTTTCTTCTTAGACATTAAGAGCCTGTATTTACAGTCAAATAACTACATACATGACATTTTAAAAGAAACAGAAAAGGTCTTTGGAATGACGCTTATGTTTTTTACTGAGGGAATCAAAGATACAGGCTGAAGACACAAAATTATTGTGAAATTTCTCTTTTATATATAAATCATAGAAAAGTAAAAGGAAGCCATTCATTCAGCTGTATTATTAATACTTACCTCTAAGCCTAAAAGAACTCACATTATGTCTGTCAAAATCCTGAAAATTATTCTTTTTCAAGTCTTCAAATATTGTGCGATGGATTTAAATCCATTAAAGGAAGATTTCACTTCAGATCCATAGCATTATATTCAAATCATCCAGGGATAGTTGAAAATTTAAGTCTGTAGTACCTTCACAACTGATTACTTTAATGGCATTTAAGATAATACACACCAACTGTTTGGAATTACCTGTCTACATCAGTGTCACATCAAACTAGTTTTTCTGCCTACATCAAGATTTTGTGGCTCTGTATGGGAATCACTGTGTTATTCCTGTCATTCACACTTTTAGTGCTGTGCTGTTATCCATCGCTTAAGCTGATGAATAAATAATAGCTATTTCCCTATTTTTGTCAAATTAAACTTTACTTCAGTTGGTCTTTTGCTGTTTTTTCAGCTCCACTGGGAGGAGAAGGGATTTACAGATAGGTATGTTTTCTGAATTTAAACTTAGCAATAAGTCTCTCTTCCTAAGCAAAAGAGTGTATTGAGCCAGCCCCAGCACTGCATGCAAGCAAAAGCAAAGGCTGCTTGATTTCTCTGTTCATCACTGCCCAAGCCTGTTTGATGGCTACAAAGGAAATACCCCAGTCCAAAGGATCAGAGAGACACTCAAGAGTCAGAATCCCATAAATGCTGACTGTGTGGCAGATCTTTCCATTTTATTTATTCACCCAGCTGTAAATTCTCTTTCCTGAGTATGGATGCCAGATATTCACTCAAAGAGCCTGGAAAGGAGCACAGCCTGTGCCTTTCTCCCAGCTTCCCAAATCCCAACACACATGCAGACCCTGACCCTCTTCAGGCCAGCAAGAGGGAGCCTGATGGGAGTCCCTCTGGATTTGCTTCCGTGGCCTCTTGGAGACAGCACCAGCATCAGAATGGAAATAAGGGAGAGAGGAGGGAGAAGTGTCACACAGGGGCAGCACTGAGAGTGTGACACCCCAGCAGCTCCCTGGCTCTGTGTGTGCCATCTTCCTAAATTGTACATGTAGGAACTCCCTGTTCAGAGTATGGTTTTTCCCAAAGGTTTCTCAGGAAGACTCCTAAGCTAGAGCTGTCTGTATCTTCCAGCTATATTCAGCAATCAAATATCTGGTAAATTTCTACCCCTACTATGGAAAATAAGAACTGGTAAAAATCTTAAAATTGGACAGACCCAATGAGAATTAGCCAAAACCACCACGAGAGAGGGAACAGATGACAAGGAGAGATCCTTGCCCTGCAGTCTGTCAGAGAGAACCTCTTCTGTTAATCAAAGGGGCTGCTATTGCTGCAATTTATATAGCCATGCCTTTATCCAAGATTAATTATGCAATTTTGTGTTACATCCAGATTCTACAATTAGAGTGAATATTTTCAGACGCTGCTTGGACTTTGCTTCCATGAGTTCAGCTCCAAGCATCACCTTGAGCTCTATGGCTGCACCTAGGAACTATTGTGGCTACAAGGGATCTCTTGGGAGAATCCCAGCTTGAGACTGTGTAGCTTTCAATGTTGCTTAGCCATGTCCAGCCTTTCAGTTTTAAAATGCATTGTGGGGGTGTTTTTGACAAGACAGTTTGTCTTTCAGGACTTTACAGACCTCCTCCTGCCTTTCCATCTGGCTTTTGGGTTGGCTTGTAGAATATCAGAAGTGTAGTTTCTTTGCCAAGTCCCTGCAGCTGTGAACATGGGAAGTTGCTGTTCATCTTATCAGCACCCTGTTCTGGTGGTGACACTGAACTATTTTGATATTGAAATTTTTTAATTTAATTCATCTTGTTTACTGAACATCTTGTGACTAAGTCTTATTATTTAAACTCCACAGAACACCTGCAATCACAAAAAGACTTGCAGCATAAGAAGCAACCACAAACTTCACTTACATACTCCATCTAGTTAACAAGACTTTGTATGGAATCTAATGACAGACAACAGGAAAAAAATCTTTTACCTGTGCTTGGTACAGAAAATAATTTAAACTACTGGGAAATTTAGCTTTTCAGGTGTCATGGAAAATGTATGAGATGTTATAGTCTGGATGGCTACTGATAAATTATAGAAGAACTTAGGAAACCATAACAACAAAAGTTAAAGGATTTCGCATGCAAATTGATACCTGGGATATAAGTCCTAAGTTGGATCCCAAATAGGAAAGGACATTTTCCAGTTTAAATAGGAGCATATCCTTCTGCTGAACACCCTAGGCCTCACAAGGCTTGTAACATTTATGACCAAAGTTTTGTGAGAAGAGCACATTAGAATTACACTTCATCCATGTTAACCCACAGCCTTTATGTTCATCCTCAAATCTTACTGCTCTGCTCCTAAGCCTAATCCAGATCTAAATTTGCACAAAGATTTTAAGGGATAGGGTGTTCTATCCCTGTTGAATATTGTATCCTTGAATACATTATAGGTTTTTATTTTAGTCTTCCAATTACAGACACCATGAAAGCATGCACATTTGATAGCTACTTTTTAAAGCTGAATTCTCTACAAAGTCTTACTCAATACAGTAAGGATCAGACAAAAACACACCTAAGGGGTGTCATAAAGCATTTTCATAGAAGGTCATCCTTTGGCACCTTCCTGAATGGTAATGAAACCAACTTCCCTTTGCTGTTTTCAATAGAGTCATCACATGATTAGTTTTCTCCTAAAGCAATTCACAGGTGGATGATTTGATCAGCTGCTGTTTTCATGCAGCACAAAAAGATTTCCCTCCTCTCTCTTTTCTGTGGTACAGCATGAGCTGCAGAAGTGGCACCTGTGCCACCTCTGACCTGGACCAGCATCCTCCTGACCACAGGAATTCTGAAATCCACACTTGTAGATGGCACCACTGGCTGGTTGCAAAGCCTGGGACTCAAAAACTGCCTTTTTTTCCTCTCTGCCTCTGATCAGATCAAGAAATGCTTCAAACACCAAAATCTAAATAAGAGCTTTCCCTACTACAAGGTAGTAATTTTTTCTTAAAATAGATGTTTACTCCTCTGAAGAGCTTTTTAACTTCCTCTGCCTATTTTGTGAAATTCTCTCTTACATCTATAAATTATAGCTAGACAGACATAGGATAACAGTTCAAAGGCAAAAGAGTGTCAGGGAATAAAGGTGCTTTTAGATGCCTTTGTGGGGTTTTTTCTTTGACATTTCCATGTAATTTAGGGTTAATATATCTGCCATTCCACCCAAACGTGTAATGCCAAACACTGGGGAGTGGTGAGTTTTTCTTTCACTCTTTTTCTTCCAGCTTTAACATTGCACCTGATTTTCTGTCACAACCTTTGAGCGGCAGCGCTCCTGTCCTCACTTGGGCGCACCTGGAGGACGCAGCCGCCTGTCTGCAGGTCCTGTTCCTGCAGACAGCACAGTAACAGAGCCCTGCCAGCAATTCCCTGCTCCTCTGAGGAAAATGGAAGGGATAAAGCTTTGCATTTTCCCTGGAGTGATACCCGCGAGCTGCTTGCTGGCTGCATGGGCACTTGTTCATGTCCCCGTGCTGGTCGCGCTGTTGTCTGCAAAACCACGAGAGGATTTAACGGTTTGGAACAAGTACTTCCATGGAAGCGTTTTCCGTGGAGCCGTTCATCTCTGGAGACTGGGCTGATTTCCAAGCCAGGGAGTTTGGGGGGTTTGGATACACCAGGCTGCCCTCCGGCGGCGGCCGGCGCGCCGCGCCCGCTCCCTGCTCTGCCACAGCCGCTTCCCGGCCTCGCTTCCCCCGCTCCTCCCCACACCAAACCCCCCGGCCGGGGCTGCTCGTGGGCACAGGCAGCTCAGGGATCCCGAAAGCTCCAGGAATGCTGCCTGTGAGCGAGACAGGCTCCCAAAGCCTCGTGCCTGAACTCCTCCCCCCGCGCTCGGGCTGTAACTCACCTCCCGCCCTGGGGGGGGGGGGGGGGACCAGAACACATTCTTTGTCATCTCTTATCGGTTTTGGAATAAAAATCTAAACGGCAGCGAGCTGCCCTAAGCATGTGTCATTCCTGCCAGTAGTTGGGGCTCCATGTCCCTGTGACCTGTGGCCATGGGGACAGCGTCTTCCTCGTGCTCCATGTCCCCGTGAGCCGCCTGTGGGGATGGTGTGTTCAGCTGATGCTTTCAACCTGCCTGTGATTCTTCAGGGACCAATTCTAAGCTGCTGGGTTGGTATTAGGAAGGAAGCAATAATTGCCTTTGGTTTCTACTCAGTACGAAAAATACTGCTTCCTTTAGTTATTACAGCAAGATGAATGAAAAACGCTTCACGTTTATTTTCAGAGACGGTTACTATCACCCTCAAGTCAACTGCTACTATCAGTGTTCAGAGAAGAAAAGGAAGCGCTGCTTTCAGAGTGCAGTGGTCTCACCTGCTCCCATTTGATTTTGAATGCCTCTCAAAACCAGGGGAGATTTAGTAACTCGTCACTGTGTATTCCACAAGCCGAGTCAGCTCCAGTGCAGAAAGCTGCACCTGGGGCCAGTGGGATGCAGCAGGTTCGTTCCTCTTCACACTCAACCTGCTCCAATCACAGGGGTGGGAGTTGAGTCCCCTGGAACCAAGGATCGCTCCTTTGTAGCAATAATCTGAATTTGTGTGTGCATTCAAACACTGGCAGTGGTGGGGAAAGCAGCAGTGTCACAGCTCTGGCTGCTGACAGGGTACACAGGTAGCCAAAGCCAGTACTGAAAGTCAGTGATCTGTCAATAGGCATGAGGCCAATTTCTCTTGCTTTCTGTGTTTGGTAAAGCTCTTCTTTTCCTTCAAACTCAGAATTTTGGGGTTATTATCCAACATAATTACATGGAAGAACACCTCTATCTTTAAGAGGACAGTGGCCAGAGGAGATGTAAAGTGTTACACGATTATTCAACAAATTCTGCAAAAGGCTGGTGTTCTGCAGGAGGGGACCTCCACAAGTACTCTACAGATCTTGGTGCAAAGACGGTTTATAAGAATGCACTGGAGATTGTTTCAACTCCTATGAGCCCAAAACATCACTGATAGTTCTGCCTTGGCTGTCTTATAATACTTTTTGTCACAGAAAACTATCAAATGCCAGGCCAGGTCTTCCTAACATCAGTATTAAAAAGAGAAAATACCCTTGGTATCCAAAGTGGGAAGGATCAGGCAGTTTGCAATGGACACCAATGGTATGAGGGAGCACTTTTTTCAATTATACCATGTCTATGCTAAGTATGAGAGAAAGGGTGCTCTGCTGCTAAGGTTAAAAAGCATCCCACAAAAACAATGTGAATGGGAATATGGCACTCCCATAAAGGATAATCATCTACAGGTCACTCCTACACAGCACCACAAACCTGGGTGCACATGGTACAAGCACTACCATAAGCAACTGACCACAGAGATTTGACTCACATCATCAGCTGTTTAACAATTAGCTTATTAGATCAGATTTAATCTGACCAGGAATCTGGTTAAGGGTTAGATCTCTAATATTAAAACCTCCTCTTGCTGAAGATTATTTTTTTTAAATAAAGAGCTTGTAGCTGAATGGTAAATAAGATTTAGACCTGTTAGAAGATTAAGTGTTCTGCTCTGTTCCTAAGCTTAATCTTAAAGCAATTAATAGTTCTCAAGGTCTGAAGAGTAGGGATATGCATGAATTTTCTTAATTCCACCAGCTGAAAGTGAGTAGAATGACTTCTGCCTTACATTGTCAGATAAACACTGGCATGGCTTGCAGTGATGTAAATCAGCAGTAGTACAAGATTATCCACCAGTGATCCATAAGAAGAGTAATACATCATAATATATTACCGCAGATTAAAAATGTGTAAAAGAAAATCCTTCTAAAAATCATAGTAAGAATGGAGACTATTTTTTTCCTTTAATTTACCCTCTTATTTAACTTCCTGGTTAAAATGGATTACGTTAATGAAGCGGTTTATAAAAACTAAAATTGTTGTAAACCAGCATGTTTAATCCACATCTGCATTATATTGTGCTTTTTGTGAGTGGGAAATGTGGTCTGACATGTAGAGAGATGTATTTCCATCCTGGAACNAGAGAAATAAAACATCCATGAATATCAACCAAAAATATTGTTCCTGATTCTTTCCATGGGCCAAAGCTGTCTTCAGAGAAGTGCAGCCCATACTGGACTGCAACAGGGCACAAACTCAGTTTTCCCACGCCAGCATGCTGAAACTGTTTTTCCTGACTTCCCATTGTCACTCTTTCCAAATCAGCACTGCAATCCCATATTTTCCTTTTTAAACTGTATTTACTTGTTTAGCCTCTGCTGTCACATCCTGAACAAGGAGTACAAGCGAGCAGCGTTTCTGGGTTATCAGCTGGGATCACATTAGGACCAGGACAGAATTTATGGATTGATATTGCAGCAAGCNCAGAGAAATAAAACATCCATGAATATCAACCAAAAATATTGTTCCTGATTCTTTCCATGGGCCAAAGCTGTCTTCAGAGAAGTGCAGCCCATACTGGACTGCAACAGGGCACAAACTCAGTTTTCCCACGCCAGCATGCTGAAACTGTTTTTCCTGACTTCCCATTGTCACTCTTTCCAAATCAGCACTGCAATCCCATATTTTCCTTTTTAAACTGTATTTACTTGTTTAGCCTCTGCTGTCACATCCTGAACAAGGAGTACAAGCGAGCAGCGTTTCTGGGTTATCAGCTGGGATCACATTAGGACCAGGACAGAATTTATGGATTGATATTGCAGCAAGCAATCACCAGCTGGGTGACCCCATGTAGTGCCTTTCTTTGGGAGTCAGCTTTAACAGTATCAAGTGTTAATTTGGTACTCCTGGTGCCTGACATTGACACACTTCATGGACCAGCAGTGGGTCACAGAGCAGAGCTGAGCACGGCTTAGGAGGTTCTGGATCACCTGGTGGTCACAGCTGCTTTTGTCTCCCAAACAGTGACCCTGAAAGCAACAGCAAATATAGAAAGTGATCATTATGAAACAGCCTAATTAGGTTTGCCATCTACTCGCTTACAGTGCTATGAATCACTTTATCAACAAGGATTATATCTTTATTTGAAGTTCCCACTTTGTGCAGTAATTATATGCTAAATGTCCTGTGCAGTCTGTTCACCTCAGGACAGGTGAGTTACACTGTTAGTGTTGCAGAATTGAACCTCAAGTTCTGCCACACAGAGAACACACCTGCTCTGGTGAGACAGTGTCCTCAATCTACACCCTTCAAGACCCACCGGCAGCAAACTACCTGCAGCCAAATTAATGATTTTTCTTAACAATGTTTCACCTTTTAATTTTTGTTTAATTAATAAACCATGATTTAACTTCCTAACAATTTGAAATAGTCAAACTAATATCACTAGTGTTGGCAAGTACAGCAATTCCTCCTGACTCGGTGCTTGTCACTCTTCACTGAGAGGTCTACTAGTCATTCTGCTGTTGTCTCTGAATGACTAAACAAGGAGAGTTGTTTTTTAGTTAAGTTATATTTAAATGTAAAACACTTACAATGTCTTGATAACTCTGTTCTGCGAGCTCATGTGAGGACATTTTCATTGCTCTTCAGGACACTTCTGCCTTTGGGAGCACAGATTCACCAAATTAATTGCTGACAAATAAAGGGAAAAAAATTGGATACCTGCAAAGTATCCAGCAGATTTTCTTCTCAATTACATATTAGTGAATACCTCTGATTTGTAGCTTCGCAGTTGTGTCCTATATTCTCAGGGGTTTCTGATTAAACCCTCATTAATTTTTATATCATAGAGAAGGAGCTTTAAAATTTCAAGTGGGTGTCAAGTTGCATTAGGACTTGTGTACTCATTCTGCCTGAACTGCTATTCATGCACAAACAGCGCATGAACTGGTTTGTTTGGGTTTTTTCACTAGGGTTAGGGTTAGGGTTAGGGTTAGGCTGCAGCATCCTTCTTTTTAAAAAAGTAGGATGCTGCAGCCTTCATGTAGATCTTCATGCTGTGAGTATTTTCCCGTGTATTTTATAAAAAATAAAATTGTTTCAATGGTGCGTGTCTGGTGCGTGTTTTGGTGTGCATTCTACACCCCATGGTGCAAGTTACATAAGGAAAACACATCAGTATCATGCCAAGGCAGGTTTCTCTGTTCATCAGGAGATCGTTCTGCATATCCAGTCAGTCTGTCAGAAATAGTTTGTCTGCTTTAAGAACTCTAAACACACTTTTTCAAGTTTTTCCCCGGCTAAAGTTCTGTGCTATGCCTGGAAGTAAGTTTTGCTATAAAATATGCTCTCACTATTCCAGGAACACAGACAACATGTATGCACTTAGCTTTCGATGATTATTTTTTTAAATAGTGCTATTAATAAACTTAATTGACTTCGTGTTCTATTTTGCTATTTAGCTCAGGTTTTTGTTTTCTTCTGTTTTGTGCAAACTGTACTGATATTCCAGAGGAAGTTAGAATGCAAACTTTCTGTAACTCACTGAAAACGATAGGAGGTAGCAGCCTTCCTTTCCAAATGGCCACCAACAGTGCTGTCATCTCAAGTTTTAGGCCATGTGAGCCATAACCAAAGAATCAAGAGGACAGATGTGTAATGATATAAAATCTTTACTCACCTGCATAAGAATTGAACCATTTAAACAGTTTCACTGCCACAGAATAGTGTAGTTGGAAGCACTTTTTCACCTCAATTTCCTAATGAAGTTCAAGAGCAAACTTGCAAAGAACAGTGACAGTAGAAATACAACACAAACTTGGCAGGTAAAACTATTCTTTTCTTAAATGCAGTGTAAAACCAAATGCCAGTTCACTTTCTGAACCTGACAGTGTTGCTCACCTATGGCAGAAACGTAACTGTCCTTACAGTACTTGACTTTTACGCTCGAGTTTGTTTCTCTAGGACAGTTTGATAAGTTGATTGTGTCATGAAATACTTAAAATTTGTAACATAATCTCTCTGCAACACGAAAACACGTAACCAAACACTGTTGAGGTTTAGATATTTCTACCTGCCAGAACAGTGTGACTGACCAGTATTATTCCTATTATTTGTACATTTTCTTAAATCTAACCCACACACACACTTCCTTTCTTTTATTGAGTATGCTAAAAACAAAAAGGGCTGTGTATGAATTTTTCAAATCAATATTGACCTTTTTTTCTTAAGCTATAAAAAATGTAACCTATTTCTGTTTCAAAGTTATTACCAGGCAAGCTGATGTTCTGCTGGATGCTCTCAAAGCTTTTCAGTGCAGTAAATATTGTTGATATAATTTCACTGACATATGGATCAGAATAATGTAGATAGTTCATAGCCAATTGTTTGAAAGACTTTTGTGTAGGAGCATCTAAGAGGAGTGGGAAATAAAACAAAAGCTTTTAAAACTTGCTGCCAGCATCTAGATTAGAGAAGAAAGAGGTGATTGAAAACATCCGAGTTTTATAGCAGAGAAAAGATTGTTATCTTATACAAGGTCAAATATGTAGAAGAAAAAATATAATCTCTTATTTGAATAAAGTATAAATATTAATTAGCTTTAACATAGGAGACTGGAAATAAAATCATTTCTAAAAATACATGATTATGTATTAAGTATTCACCCAAGGATCAGAATAATAAGGTGACCAAGAGACAGTCTAGTATATAAACTGGAACAAACAAAGAATTACAAGCAGCCTCCTTGCAGTGTAATCGATCAAAGACAGTTGCACTTAGAGTTGTGTGTGTGAATGTGTGCTGACAGGGTCCTTTACTAGCACAAACACAGAAAATGAAATGGCCATTTCCCAGTAAACTGCCATCTCTGCAGCTGATGGCTGCCTTGTGCAAGGTGAGTTGGCTCATTCACTCTCTCACTGTCAGCCTCCGAGCTTCGGGTCTTGGAGAAGGAAGCATTTCCTTCGTCATCACCAACACTCTGAATGTGCACATTGCTGCTGTCATGTCCAGGGAGCTACTTCTGTCCTCCAAACCTAGCAGCAGTTAACTGCTCACATGGGGCACCTTCTAATCATCTGAGACTGACAATGACAAGAGGAAGAATCAGAAGCAAAGCTTTTCTTCTCTTTTTTGAAGGAGTGAAGACAAGAATAACTTATTACCACCCCTGATTAAACTAGTCAGTATATTTTTAAAGTAAGGCATCTCCCAAACTGGATGGGGTGTCCCTATCTGTGTGGATCCAGGAAGAACAAAAACTGTCCTCATACAAAAGTGGGAAGTATGAGAAGAAATAACTATATTATTCACAAATGCAGTTAAGAGAGTAGAGTGGGAAAGAAAACTACGACTCATTGGCAGTGTGTAAGTGAGCAGAAAAAATCCCCTGAGAGGTCATGTAATCAGCATGGTAGGTGGTTGTCTTGTTGTCCTACGTGTAAAATACCCATCAGAATTGACAGGCAACACATGAATATCACTGGATATTAAATAAGGCCATGAAACATTTTTTCCCCTGATTTCCCAGCAGCCTTTCTAGTTCAGCCACACCATCCTATCTATTTTTAGTCACAGAAGGGAATCTCATTTCTGTCCTAGTACTGCAGGTGCCTCAGAATTCTCACATAATGCAGACATAGCTATTGTACCTCTAAAATGCTCCTCTGACCTAAACAGTGTTCCAAAAAAAAAATCACCCAAGATTCTGATATATACAGTGAAGAGTGACATTGTCCATAGCTGCTGGCAATGCAGCAGGAGATTTTCCCTTTGGAAGGAAACCTGAAATGTAGGCATTCCAAAGTTAAACAGCAGTTTCAGGCTGTCCTGGGAGGGGGTGGAGGTAACACCTTGTTTTTCTCACACCACTGCTGAAATGTGGTGTCCATACTGGCCATGCAAATGTACACAACACCAGCAATGGAGAAATGGTTTCCTGACCTTTCTAATAACAAGCGTGAATTTAGAAGGCCTTAACATTCTTTATTCCTTCACATTCTTTAAACTGCTGCACTGTTGGTGAAGTGGAAAGGGAGGGAAAAGGATTTTCAACGTAGCCCTACTACACCTCTCACATACAGATTACAGCTGGTAAGAATAGACAGACCATTTTTTCCAAGCTTTATAAAATGTGTCCTTAGGCAGTAGTTTCAAAGCCACTTACTCTGAATTTTAAGTCTCGTGAAAGTGTTTCATTTTCTCCATGAATATTTGATCCTTACCCAGATAAAGCAAGAAAATTGAAAGAGTTTTGCAGTCTTAATTTCTTTCCCACTCACTTAGCAAGGAATTTGGTAAGGATGATGTTACCAGAAACTGAATCAACCAATTAGCAGGACTATTTATCTTGTGCTTCTGCTGAAGAAGGAACATGGGAGACTTGAGAATAGTGGAAGAGGATGCAAACCACCAGGGTGTTTCATAGACTGCAGCCACTTTTCACACAGAGAACGAGGATTAAAAAAAATCTCATTTAATTATTTCATCTCCCACTGTTGCTGTCACCTTCTATAAACAACTGAGTAAAGACAGATGAACTAGGAAAAGTAAGCTAAAGCTTAATTAAGAAGGTATTTTCCTTTCTTTGCTACTCAGGCCCGTGCATGTGCCATGTCCCTAGGATACGTCAGACGTGTCATTTCCTTACTCTGCTAATTAGAGACACCATATTCCCTGAACAGAGTGTTGGAGGTATATTTTCAACCATTTATTTTAAAACTGAGTGACAGTCACATCTCTGACTTGTACATACTCACGTAAACACAGCCTATTTGCTCAACACCACTTAAATCAAATTGGCATTTCACACCTTTTCAAAACTAGAACTGTTCCAAAAGAGGTCAACACTGAAAGCCTTGGATATGACACCAAGAAAGTTGTAGTAGGTGGAGCTGAGACAGGAACATTTTTTAGGCTATCACTGAAAGCCTGTGGAGGCCTGAAAGACAGGAGCCCTAATTATTATGTCTGAATCCAACTGAAACAGTGGAGTGACTGCTTAGCAGGCAGAAAATTAATGACCAAGCAGTAAACTACCAAAGGACAAACCAAAATCTACCCAATATACCTGTGGCATGTTATGAGCCTGTACAGACCAGGAAGTACCTAACTTGAGTATTTAAAGATGCCTATCACCAACTGAATAAATAGTGCTGCCAGTAAGTGGAATTTTCTACATATTTATTCATGGATAAATAACCAATTTAAAGTTGCATTATAGAAGATAATAACCAGGAGGAGAATGCATAATACAATGTAGGAGCTGGCATACAAAGGGGATGCACAGCTTCCCTCCTTCGGATTCAGGCTGCTAAAGCTCAGCATGTGTCATTTAATCAGCCCAGTGTCTTATGTTCATCTGCCATCCTGCTCTTCCAAGGAAACTGCCACGGCAAATGGACTGTGAGGAAGAGTATGGTGGCTTTATAAGGACTTGGAGTAGGCAATGGGTGCCCCTGGGTGAGCAACTGCATGTGGAATACCATGAGTGGGTTGACTCAAGTCCCCCTAGCTCCACAGGGACAAATGTTCCTGAGGTTCTGATTAAATCCACATGATTTTCAGCATTATAGAAAAGGTACTTTAACATTTCAGGTGCCTGTTAAGTTTCTTTCATCTAATGACCCTGGAGCCTCTGGTACCATCCTGTGCCCACACTTCCAAGGGGTCTGGTCCCATCACCCGCCTGTTCTCTTCTACTTCGTGTTTTATTGTAGACTCATGGATAATTGACTGTCCCTAAGGACAATTTGTCATTACTACCTATTAATTACAGAAACACACATAACAATAAGCATTAGCACTACATGTGCGTGGTCTCTCCTCAACATCACCAGCTACAGAACAGGGGTCCATGTGCTTTGGTGTCTGACCAGTGTTTTAATGCTTTTGCCAGCTTAAAGATAAACTTTCACAGCAGCAGCCAATCTCCCCATCCTCAATAGGAAGGACAAACTCAAAGCCTCTTAAAAATCTCTAGTAACCTTGCTGGACACATTAAATGGAAAATGTCTGTAAATACAGACATGTTGAATATTAGAGCTGAGCATCACCCTTCACATAACAAAGCTATTCAGGGAGGGCATTTCCATCTCACAAAAGTGCCCAATATCTTGCAACATATAATTTGCATAACCAAGAGATGGCAGCACTCCATCAACCGTTTGCCTGAAGCAGTTATTTGGAAATGATAATGCATCTGTAAGCACAACACCTGTGTGTACAAACAGCTCTCGGAGACTAAAAACAATGGAATAACGATGGAGCGAGACCTGTAATTATTATTCTATTGCTTTATAAAGGTCAAGTAAAGATGAAATCCACTCGCCAGCAACTTGAATTATTCTTTAACCACTTTTACTAAAAATAGGACATAGCAAGTATTTGTTTTCATTTGTTTCTCTCATAGATGTATATTCCCAAAACATATTTCATAAGATAAAAAAATGACCTTTCACAAAAACTTAAGAAGCACATATATATCAAATATCCACTTCATGTAAAGCACTTTCTCAGCAGCTGAAAAAGTTTCTTCATAATAATCTTAAGGATCAAGGCTGGACAGAAATTGGAGGTGTTTAGGATTTCCCAGTGACCTCCACTATCCCGTATCACCAGGCTCACATGCACACAAGGCATTTGGTAGCACAGATAATTAACCTTCTTTACCACATTCAGCCTAATTTACTTTTAGATTCTTTGAACAGGGTATGGAGTCCAGTAACAGCCTTCAGACAGTGGTACAAGGAAATGAGCAGCACAACTCTATGGGCATTATGAGGTGATGAGGAAACTGGGTAAAAGGCTGATAGCAATGAACTGGACTGAAAAGGAAATTGTTGAACTGAGCTGTTGCTGTTGGATGAGTTTTGAGAGCAGCATTATTTAAATTAATGAGGTTCACAGCTGACTAATGTTAACATTACTTTCCACCTCTGTTCCTTATTGCTGAAAATAATTTTCCAAGAAAAAGGCCAGGTTCAAACAACATTGGTTATATTTCAGAAAAATACATCACAAATAAGTTGCATAATATCACTAAGGATCTTATTTTGCATCTAAATATTATTCTTGCTTTAAAATATCTGATTAGATTTTCTCCTATTACAACCTTTTTTACTTTAGTCTAACTCCACTGATGTTACACTTAATTTAATCTAATACACAAGTAGAACCTGTTTGTTTTGTTCAAAAATACCAAACATAAATTTTTGTGGCTTTTGTTCTTTTTTAACAGTTCTTTTCTAATGTGACATTGTTCTTCTGTGGTGTCTCTGTCTATACAGAAAACGTCCACCACTACTGGATATTTCTAGTTATACAAAATACTATCTTTCTTAGAAGACCAGCAAATGGCCTCAGTTTTGTTTAGGAGTGGGAGTATCATAGCAGCAGGAGTATCACTCAAAAAACAATTCAGTATTTCACCAAAAGATACTACGTGTAGGCGGTAACTAGAAGCTGGAATATGTTTTTATTCTACTTTAGCATGTACATCCTAGATGTACATCAGACTGGATGAGACTGAAGCTTTCATGAGAACAAGTCTAACTGTTCATCTCTTCTTGTTTTTATCTAAAGCAGAAGGCTGCAGCATCAACTTTCTCCTCTTTCTCACATAAATTAATCCGGCTGCCTGTAATGAGCTCTGGTGACACTGGAAGGAGATCCATGACACTGTACAGAGGACCTAGAGAAAATCACTCCATGAAACTGAGCAAGTTCTCCCAAAAACAGATTGGAAGCTAAGTTTTTCTGGCTCTTTCTATTTATGGGCCTGGAGTCCCCCTTCGTTATTAGTTCAATGCATTTTCAGAGGGTGGAAAAAGAAATCTTGAGAACATATAACACGAAGAATTTATAAGAGCAAATTTCTTGGATTATGATTAGCTCAATAGAAAACGTGTCTTATATAAACGTACTTTAAAAGACCATGCAAAATTAAATATAATTCCCTGGGGTAAAAACAGTTTTCTTTTTTTCATCCTCTCTGTGATGATCTACTCTTCTGGAACTCCTCTTCCCCCCACTCCATGACGTGGTTGTGTTAGAATCAATGATCTACTTATAGATAAAAGGACAATTTTTTTTACTCAGCATTGAGTAGATTTATACTGCTTTCAGTTGTATTTAGTATTCCTTTTAAGTTGTTGGGGGTTTTTTATGTGGACAGAAAACTTTAGATAACTGCTTTGAAGATAATTCCCATATCAAGCGGAAAGCACAAAAGATGACTAAAGTTCAAAACTTTTAAAGTTCCGACTTAGGGAAGATAGGAAAGCTCACTTTTTCCAACACAGGGACCTCCAGGTTGCTCAGAAACACTGATAATTAGTTCGTTTCCTTTCTCTAGCTCCATACTTCTCAGCCTCTACCTCTGCTTGGGATTGCACCCCCAGTCTGCTGGCCAGCCAAACACAGATTGTGATTTTATTTCTTTTTCTCACTTCTGTGAAAAGGCTTAATTTTAAGTTACCCACTCCTGATACACCCATTTGCAACATGTTCCTTGTGTTCTAAACACATTTTTACCTACATGATTTAGGGATTGTTTTCCCGAGTTTCTATAAAGAAAGTGAAACTTAACCCTTTTATAAATGAATGGATGGCACCTTGTAAATTGTATTCCCATAATTTTATTCAAAAGAGCAAAATCTCTCAATTTAAAAGATGCTTGAGGGCGATGGGCAGGACAACAGCAGAATTTAGATACAAACTTTCCAGCACTTGGTTGAACTCTCCAAGGTGCTTGTGTCACAAGATCATTATTTGTTGTGATTTGGGCTGTTCAAATCCATATCACACTTTGATATCTCTAAAGTCACTGCTGGTTCACCACAATTAAAAGACCACCATTAGTTTCAGGGCATTATTTGTGAAATTTAAGACCAGTTTGAACTCAAACCAGTAGGAATGCACACGTGCTTACTACTGAGCACATTTGCCAGTGAAGAACTCAGTGAAAGTTCTTAGGAAGGACCTAAGAAAGATGTTTTGACCATGTTTCGTGTAGAAAAACGTTTGCATGATCCTTATCCGTTCTAAGGTAACAGATTGCTGAGAGAGATTTAAGTACAAATTCAAAAACTTGAAGCAATTCGCCATAAAGCAGAAATAGAGAATGTGTCTTGAGTAAAACTGTGTATCTGAAATGAATGCAAGCTGCTAAATAACATAATATTGGAATTTTAAGATCGATGGTTTGGTGACAGAATTCAGGGGGTAGAACTCAGCTGTGGTAGCCTGACCCATTTCAAAACTAAGCTTCTGGAAATTTAGGCAAGCTCAAAAATCACTTTTGTCAAATTATCTTGAACAAAAGGTTTGCGTTCTCCCTTTCTTTTCTTTTCTTTTTTTTTTTTTTTCTTTTAACAGTAGTAGAGGCTCTGGTGCTCTGCCGAGGTGGGAGAGCCACGGTTCATTCAGCTCCTAAAGCAAGGCAGATTAGAAAGGCGTCTGACTGTAGAAACTTGAGAAGGTTCTCCGATCACCTGCAAAGTGATCCTCAGTTCCGTGAAGATAACCACGTTTAGAATTAAATATCTCCGCATTAACACCCCCGATCTCAGCTCCTTCCTCTTACTTTGAATACAATTGCCTAGGAATTGTAAATTTGCGCTAGCATCTACCAGTCCAACACCGCATTTGTGAAGCGATAGTGCAGAGTTTACCCAGCCTTTCAAAGGCAGGAGCTCCCTGCTGGCAGACGCCTCCGCGGGGCAAGCCCTGCCAGTGCAAAGTGCGGTTATTAAAGAGGTGTACGCTCCTCCCCTTCTGTCTTTCTGTCTTCCCCACGCCCAAAACGAAGGCACAGTTTCGTTATCTCTCCGCAGGAAGCCGCTGCCCACAGGCCCTTCCAGCGCACCCTGGCACCCCGGCCCTGTTGCTGCCCTGGCCGGGCGGAGCCCAGGGACCTCCGGCTGCCAGCGGGCTCCTGCATCGGCTGCTGCTGCTGGCGATAAAAGCGGCGGGTCCTGCTCGGCAGAGCGCGCACCGAGCCCCGCGGCTCCTCCCTGCCTGATGGAACATTTCATTGCACAGATAAACCCAGCAGCCCGCTCTGCCCTGAGTAATGACTCACATCTTCCTAAACGCTCCGCTGAAGTTTGTTTACAGCGCTGTCGCTTGCTACATCGGGGGAAGGAGGGCTCTGTGTTTCCTTTTTTACCGCCTTTTTTAAAAGCAAACGCAACTGACAAAACTGTCAACTCTTTTTATTGTTTTCAAGTTGTATAAACAGAATTAAGCTGCGGGCAGTCTATTAATAAAGTCCCACACAATAAAACCATTCACAATCTTCAAGACAGGTTTTAATCTCCCAGGAAAAAATCAATTTTATTTAGAATAAACTAATAAAGAATGGAGATTACTCTAGGGAATTAGTCTTTAAAGTATGATGGAGAAATATAGATTTTCTTCTCTATATGATGTTGCAATGCATATAAAATGTGCCATAACAATTACATAAAGGCTTCTTTTTAAATTTCCAGGCTCATTAACCCTATAGCTTTCTAGAAATAAATACTTGGGGAGGGGGAGGGGGGAGGAAAAAAAGAAAAAAAAAAGTGTAATTATAGAGACAAATATCTGGCAGAAAAAGCTTAGAGTCCTGAATAAGTTCCACTGCACTAATGAACCACTCCACCAAATCCCAGGAGGTCAAACTATATTATGTGTGTGACTCCAGTGCAGAAGAAGTAACCTTGTGACCTTGCTTTCCATATCTATGGCATCTCCAAACTGTCACAAAGGGATCAATGCAGAGGGTGAAGTTATATTAATACAAGTTAAATGGCCACCTGGAATACAGCTGCCAAGGTCTTTGCTCACAGATGGTGACACTTTGTCTTGGGGGCTGAATCTGTACAAAGAACACAAATTCTGCTCTTGGTTATACCTGTGCTGCTCTGCAGATGAGCTTGCCTTCATCAGCTGTGGCAAAGACAATGAAGCTGTTTTTACTGAACACAGGACCCGAGGCATTTTCACTCCAGTATAGACACTGCCGGGTTTTTAACATTTATAGCTTGGAGAAGTCAGAATGACTTCAAGCCCTGACACTCTACATTTACTTGTTAACAGGGTCAGGATTTCACTTTTACTTCTGGTTTTCATTTCTCTTAGCCACATAAGTGAGACCTGAACTCTGTGCTTATTATTCCCACTGCAAAAATTTAAAGAACCTTTTGAGTCACTGAGAAACAAACAGCATGAGGCTGTGCCACTGGCAAAACCACTTCTCAGATCTTTACATTCTTTAACTGTTTACGGCCCAAGATCTTAATCAAGTATCTGTTAAAGCCTTCTCCTAAAAATTAATTAGGGAGAATGATAATTTGTATTTTGCAGAAACTACAGAGCCACTAGTGGAGTGACAGCTGTGTGGATAGCAGGAAGGTTTTAGTGGCTGGTGGAGTTCATGTACACTTTCCAAAGACATTTACCTTGCTTTTTTTCAAAGAAGCAATCTAAAATCCCAAGCCTGAGTACTCCCTGACTCTCAGAAATTGCTTTTTAGCAGTCACAGCCACTTTAGGCAGAAGGCAATCTTGTATCTGAGCAAGGAGAAAAGCTCTGATCCAGAGCTCAGCTGAATTTTGTAACTTTCTTGTCTTTATTAAATTCAGATATATTCATGAATATTTAACAGTTAAAATATTGTTATTACTGCACAAACATCCTTCCAGCCTACAAATTGTTATCTTCTGCCTCTGTTTATACTTTAATTTGATTTTGCTCCAAAGCAAGTTTTGTCTATTTTTGCAGAGAATTCAGTTTTCTAGTGGAACTAACCTCTCCTCCATCTGTGGATAATATTTATTGGCCTTACTGATGCAAAAGCTTTTGCATTGACGTTACATTACTAATAATTCAGCTAATTTTGGTGTAAATGGCTTGCACTGGAATGAAACCAAGCTGACACAGAGGTGGTTTGTGTGGTCTGAGCCCCAGCCGAGCCGGGTGTCGCAAGCTTGCACGGGAGGGTTTGATCTGGTGTAACTATCACTGGGGGGGCTGGGGAGAAAAGCTCGCAGAGTCCTCATCAAATGATGCTGCAAGGTTGTGTCTGTGGGTGTGGGTGCAAAGCCGGCAGTATGGCAGCAGCGAGCTCTTCTCCCATACACCCACACTGCCGAGCGAAGGTGGGAGCTGTGCGACAGCTCTGCTCTAACCACACATCAGGGGCTCTGCTTGTGTTGTCGCCTGGAGCGTTTCAACACCGGCTGCCTTCCGTCCTCCTCCTTCATCCCAGCTCCCCTATTCTTTGTTGTAGGAAATAGCAACCCAGACAACGGCAATGTCTCTTTTCCTTATTGGTAAACACTCTCTGGGCACATCTGCAGTGATGATGATAAGGCAGAGGTCTGCTCTCAAATGGGAAAAACAGAATGTCAGTTTACATAATGGCCAGAAAACAAGAAAAAGGACCTACATGCTGGAGCAGCAAGCATGTTTCTATCTTGCTTCATTGTCTTAACAGGATTCTTATTGTGTTTATATTTAGAGACATGGGAAACTGTGCTAGCCATGCTCCCCATTGTTACTTAACCTCAAACAACCTATATAATACGCTGTCCATTAAGGAACCTGAATGTAGACTCTAATCAAGGTGGCTAAACAAGATATAGGAAAATAAAGCTCAGTGCTTCCTCCTTGTTTGGGAAAAAACAAACAGGAAGGCTCCCTCTGACACTCACCTCAGCAGAAAAGAGGGAGGGAGAGTTTGTTTTTACAGGCTCACAGAAGATTTTAGCTCTCTGTTGTGCACCTGTTTGGCTTTTTCATCATTCACGCTGCCAATAAATGGATAGAAACACTTCAACAACTTATTTCCCAACTGGAAAACTTTTCGTTACTTTACTTTTTAGGAATAGTGTTTATTAGAAATCCATGTTTAAAATCGACAGTGGAAACCTGACATAACTAAGACAGCAAAGACTGTGACTGGTTAATCATCAGAAAGTTGCTTTTGATAACGTGTTAGTGCTTGGGGATGCTTGCCTGAATGCTGAATAACAAATAAAACATTACCAAAAACACAGATCCACATAACCAATATTAAATTGAATGCAGAGTTCCTAATGACAGCAGAGCCTTGATTGCTAAGAGTTAATGATTCCAACTCATAGACCAGTGTTGAAGAGGACTAGAAGTGGCAACTGAGCCTGAAATTCTGAATGCAAAGCCATTTCACAGGTAGAAAATATTTATAATAACTCCTGGTTAACAATTTTAATTATTAAAACAGCACATTGCAGTCTTACTTTTTCTTCAGAAGCCACAATATGGGGGCCTTTCAAATCAGCCAAGGATGACAATCCTACAAAATCATCCACAGATGACAAAATCAGCCAAGAATGACAATCTTAAATCCTTTAAAGCTTTAAATTGACAAATTTATATAGAGAGCTTTCACCTCTTTCAGTGATGTTCTGTCTTGTCCTAATCATAACATCTGAGATTCCTCAATAAGTACTGGGGTTTCTTGCAGAAACCTTCCAACTTTGGACATTTAATTTAACATAAGGTCATAACAGTCCCTGTCATATAGCAGAGAGACAAGCTGCCATCAGAAAGAAGTTCAATTCTTTTTCTCAGTGATTTGGCCCTGGTGGGTGTCAGGTTGTGAAGGTGCCCCATCAGGTGTGCCACAGCTGGGACACCAGAACCGTGTCTCTTTCTCTAGATAAGAGCCTGAAGGCAAGGTTCCTCAGTGATCCTTGGTGATCACACTTCTTACTATCTTGTCATCCAGTCATCAAACACGAGATGAGATGGATGTAAAGATACAGAGAGTGTAAAGGCTGTGGTTCTTTCTTACTTCTACTTTCACCTTCCAATACCTCTGGAACCCTACGCAAAGATCAAAAGGAAAAGCAGGAAAGGAAGGTGGGAGGCATGCAGAAGGAACATCAATCTCCAGGTGGAGCTCGGGGAACAAGAGATCCTATATGGCACCTTCCTACTCCACATGAAAGGAGAGAACCCTTTCCTGTCCCAGTTTCCTTTCTCCACTGCTCTGGTTTCACACCTGTACCATACCCACTACATCCTGGATTTAGTGCTAGAGATGAAAACAAACTGATCTCTGGGTGTGAGGTCAAAGGCCAGCCTCACTGGGAATGGCTGCAGTAGGATTTCAGTTAGGTTTCAGAATGAGACCTTTACCATGATTTCATTTAATTGTCCTCACTCCTTTCTCCTCCCCCTTTAGAGTCTCCCTTTCGTTCAGGTGGTGGCACTGCTGCACCATTTGTGGTGCTCAGTGCAGCTTCCTCTGCCAGATTTCAGAGTGTATCTTAACAAGTAATTAGAGCAATTTTCACTAGCTCATGCTGTCAGCTCTCCAGCTCCTGCATGATCCAAATGGCTCTCAGGGGATGTTACATTATGGTTGGTTTGTTATTGTTTGTTCCAGGCCAGTGCCACTAGACAAAAGCGTTATAAAACCGGTGAGTGGTATTAATCACAATTTCTTAGATGTCTATGTCTGCAATGTCCCTATTCTCACTTTCCCATTTTTTGCTTAGCTTTCATTTTGTTCTGAAAGAACAATTAGGATGTGATGTACAGAGTCCTGTGCCATATAAAAGCTCAGCAATAGGCTCAAATGTTTGTAAAAAAGTAGAAGAGAAAAATAAACGTTGTATTTCAGCAACTCCACCTCTGTGTTAGGAATGACTGGATTAGTACCCAAGAGCTTCCTTGCAAACAGCCAGAATGCCACCAGCTTTGAGTATTTCAACTCAAATTCAACCCCTAAATTCGACTGAAGCGTAATGACTTACCCATTGTGTGTTTCCATATCTAATTTGACTTTAGCATACAATGCAGGATGTCCCCTGCTGTGCAGCCCCAAAACAAGCCCCTTTGAATATAGTACTTATTTCAATGCAGTTAATCCTTATCATTTCAAAACTCTAATGGCTTTGAAATTCATGGAGATGTAACCCTGTCCCGGTGGTAAGAGATTCAGTCATGTAAGGGGAGGAAAATAAATGGAGTAAATAAAACTAATTTATTCCATTTCTGATCTTATTGATTCCAGGTGGGGGGGAGGGGGAGGCCTTAAGCCCATTAATTGAGGCAATGATAAGTAATAATAGGTAATAATAACTTTGGCCTGTCTCCCTCCTGGGTCTTTTCAGCTCAATGAGGTGGCTATTGAGTATTATAAGAAAGAAACCTTCCAACTGAAAACACATCGACACAATTGAGGATTCTCTAAAACTGTGGAAGAGAAAGAAAAGACAACCACTTTGATGGGATAGGTAAAGCCAACTGGACAGCTGTTACATATGTTTGCAAAGAGGAATATGATCCTGGTAGATCATCGACTGAAGCAGCAATAATAACAATAACGTTGCATTTACATGGTGCTTTGCACCTTCAAAGTGCTGTGCAAACAATAACTAATTGATCTAGCCAAAAAATAACTGCTTCCAATGTAATATCAAGTATGTAGTCACAAGAGAACCAGTTATTAACTCAAGGAAGCAATTTATTTGAAAATCTATTATCGTAAATTATACTGCTCTCTTTTTCCTCCTTTTTTAAGTTACTCCCTCTGCAGTCTGATTAATGCCTGGATTAATTTGCTCGGGATTTCTGGAAATTTAGTAAGTGCAAATTTAATAGGAGACTGATAGAAATGTCAGAAGTAATTGATGCTTTAATGGGCATGAAATCTGGAAAAGTATCCAATCGGAATAGATTCACAAAGGCCTTTGTTAAAGCATAAGGGTAAAGGCTCATCACACTGGACTTACTTCCTTAGACAAGTTTAGTAAATTGTGTACTGTGAATAACCTCTGCTTCCTAAACTTAGGGGCACAAAATGTGTATCAGACAAATATAGCACTTTTCCCATTAACTCCACACACTGTAGTATTTCCTACCTCTTTGCTATCAGTATTTTAAAATTATGACTTTTTCAACTGAATGGTTGCACAAAAGATTTTTTTTTTTGAATTATAATAAGTAGGTTGTATCATGACACACCAGGATAAAAGTATTATAGAAGTTGTAGTCATTCTATTTCTTTATTTTTCCCTACTTGTATTGATACAGAAAGTTGTTGTTCCCATTCTTGGTTTGCCTGTTCCTTTAAACAAGGCCTGATCTGATCTCTGAATCAGGTAAATCCTATTAGTCCTTTTCAGCCATGAATACAAAGGAAACATTCTATAATCTGTCCACAAGAATCTAATCCACGTCTGTTTCTTAATGGAATACGCACACAATAACGAATATATTGTGTGTTATCAGGAGTCAGAAATGTCTTCATCTGTGCATGCTGCTAGGTGCAAATGCTGTGTTTATCACCGCAGTGTTTGAAAGCCCTTTCTTTGGAGGAGGAATAAGCTGCAAAAACACCAGTGAGTTTCAGTGTGCCCCAACAGACTGTGACACTCCTGCCTCAAAGCTCTGCCATATATTTGAAGTCAGCTCCCACTTCTCTCCCTCTCTGTCCATACCACGGAGTTCTGGCTGCTGCACTTGCACTACCCAGCCTCACATTAGCTCTTGCAGTAGCCAGTAAGTAAAACCATTGTAATGCTGTCTGGCTTGTAAATGAGAAGAACAATAAGGAAAGTCTGAGCCTGACAGCCAGCAGTCCATGGTGATTACAGAGAAAAGGCACCGCATTTTTTACTTGCTTTTTGTTATTGTTATTAAGGTCAGTGTCATCCATCAAGATGCAGAGTTATTTCTGACACAGTTTCAAAGGTCAATTGGTCATGTGCAACGACAAAATAGATTCATGGAATAATGTACCCAAAAACTCGGGAATGTGCCTTTTCACTTTCTGTTGTCATGCCCCTACTCATATTTCAATGGCAAAAATTGACAAAAAGAGACATTAGAAAATACCAGTTGAGCAAACAACGAGAAGAAACCGCCAGTAACTCATTGAAGTATAGTTTGAAAGCCATGGAATTTGTCCTTCTAAGCTACCATTCTCTTCATTCCAAATATCCAGTCAGTTTTTAGCCAGGAGAAATATTTCATTGGTCTCCCCATTCTACAAAGCAACAGATTTCTTAAAAAGGCTCCTGGTCCTACTCCAATGAAAGTTTAAGAGCAAAACTCCGAGTATAACATCTCATGCTACAATTCACTTGGCTGGCACACTACCAGCTTTGTCCTTCCTTCTAGGAGGAATCTTTTCCCAAGTTTTAATTCATGGGAAGTCTTGGGCAGAGCCTGCTGAGGTTTCACCACCATACCCGCCACATTTCCACAGGAAGAATTGCTGCAACTGGTAATAAATGGATGAAGACTGAATCCAACAACCAGCAGGACTCTGAATTAGAAAAGCCACTTTTACACTATACTGTTCACTGGCTGGAAAAACACAAAGCTGTAATACCTTCTGCCACCTCATCCATCTCTCCTTGACAGGAGAGCAGGAGTATCAATGCTTCCCATGTTCTAGAGCCAGGCAGAGGAGGACTCTCTACAAGAAGATACAAGAGGTCCTTGACTCCTGTACTCCATTCCTTTATGACAAATAAACTCGCTGGTTTTTTGTTTCTCAGTGAATTACTTTTGAAACAAGGACTCCTTTTCCTAGTGAGTTACAAAGCTGAATTACCAGGGAATATAAACAGCCTGATTCTCTTCTGAACTGATCTATGACATACATTGTATAGGCCTCTCAGCATCCAGGCTCACACTGCACTTCTGACACGTAATGTAGCAATGCAATCTTTATGCATTTATAGACAGAATTGAGCGTGTAGCCAGGCATGGGTCAGTACTTGCAGCATTTCCAGTGCCGTTTAGCTCATTGAATTTCGTAACAGTTTCTTTGCAGGCCACAGATATAATGGGAGTGGTCCTGGCACTCATAATCACTGTTGATCAGTTAATTGCAATGTAGTACCACAGAGGGGTATGGAAATTACGTGGTAAATAATGACCAAGTAAACAGCTGCTTTTGTTTCATTCAATTTCACAGCTTTGCAAAATTTGTCACAGTAGTTCCTAAATTAAAGGGGTCCCACAAGTGGTATTAAAAACTTCCTTGAGTTTCTTCTCACTTCAGATGTCTGCAATATAAAAACCAGAACACATATGTAGGAAGATGCATTATACCGTTCAATTTGGAGTACAGTGACCAAGAACAGAAGTTTATATAGAAGGATATACCTGGAAGTCGATCTGTGAGGCACAAGACACTTGTAATTTCCCCATTACTGCTGAAGTTCATTGTTCATAGCCACCATGTGTCTTTACCAAGCCCTGGTTTTCTAAACAAAAATAAATACAAAACTAATATTTTGATTCAATTAGTCAGACACATTCAGTTTAACAGGAATCAGGACATATGCACTGGGTCAGGTGTTAACAGCCTGTTTAGTCCCCACTTCAGACATACTGACAGGCATCAGGTATTGACAAAAGAGCTCCCGGAAGTAAAAAACATTCATTATTAAACTGTAGGATCAAATCAGTCGCTTAAAAACGAGATTGTGAAAAGCTGGAGACATTTCTGGTTTATCTTTGTCAAAGTCTCATTCCACTGGGATGGGCAGACCTTGCTCTTCCAAACATTGCACACTCCAGCCTGTCTGTCCCAACAACTCAGTGACCTCTCTACTGAGGAAGGACGCCATTTAAACACCCAGTCACAAGTGGATTTTTTCCTCTATATTCTTAGCGTTTGCCCTTCCTAGATAAAACCAGTACTGTAAACTCAGCAGGAGATTAAGACAAAGTTCTCAAAACCAATGGCTCAACCATTGTCCCTCAACAGCTCTCAAGTGTGGGATCGAGATAAGGCACCTCTCAGAAATAATTTCTTTTTTCCTGCTTCTTCCTCTCCACTGCCTTTTAGAAAAACACACTGGGTTAATGCATCTAATGGCACAATAACACACAAGTTAAAAGACAATAGTCAAAAATTACTCTTGAGTAGTTTCAAATTTTGTCTTCTCTTTTCAGAGCTTCTATAGTGATCACATATTAGAGGTACAAAATTTTAAAACAGGCTTCCCGGTTATTCTCTCAACTCCTGTTATATTGTGATTCCTTCCATTAAAAAATATTTAAAATATTAGTTAGATTGTTATTTTGCCTCTGCAAAGACAGAAATAACCTGGTACTAAGACACATTGAGAAACTGAGTTGCACAATTGCTTTTTTTTTTTAACTCTGGGTATTGTGTATTTTCCACTGGTAGACAAAGATCTTCAGTGAAAGGATCCTCTTTTCTAAAATGCTGGGATTTGCGGGCACTAATAGGTGTTAATGGCCCTGTTCCACCTCACCCGGGACCCAGTCCCTTGCCCCTGGGCCCCGGGGCTCCATTTAATTCCAGGCTTTCAGCCCTTGCCCGAGCTGTTCTGTGGGCATGTTTGCCTCCAGGCTGGTGTTCCGGGTGGACTGTGGACCCCCGGGCTGCGCAGCACGCTGGCTGCATCCGCACTGCAGATGTGTGTTACAGGTTGGCCCCAAATCCTGCCTCTGGCCTCATCCCCCGGCTGGATTTTGAACCCCCGGGTAGCCTTGTTTCCAGCCCCGCCCCGGCCCTGTCTCCTTTTAGTGCTGAGCTCCCTGGAAGGACCCTGGACCTGGTTCGTCCCTTGCCTTGTCTGGGGCTGTTGATGGACCCTGCCATCGGCTCCTGTCTCTGACACCATGGCCAGACCCTGAAGGACTGTGCCAGGATCAGTGAGGGCACTGCCACCGCAGGGATCACCCTCAGCGCCAGGATCACCTTCCCTGAAATGGTGGCAGGCCCTTGATGACATGAAACAAAAATCTATAAAAGTGCTCTAATAGCAGTACTAGTAACAATAATAATTTAGTGTTCAGCCTTGGCAAAAACTAAACCAGAAACATGTGGAACTTCCTTAGTTTTCCCCTTTAAGCAACTGAAGGTGAAATGAGTTGTTCTGAAGTCCTGCTCAACCCTCCCAACAAAGTGCCTTCTGTCACAAGTGATTAAGATGAATGAGATCCCATAAATATCATTTCACATGATGTGTTGTAATTGCCATAAGCCATAAGTTAAACTAATTTATTTTCAAAGAAAGGACACTCGTCAGTTACAGCCTTGAACTTTCCATCCACTAATTGTTAAAATTCTTCCAGGTGAAAACAAAGAGATGGAAATCTTCAAGCCTTTCACATGTAGGAACTTCTCTGGTGGCACAAGCTGAGAACGACAGGCAGTCATATGCAAGGGTTACTTATCTCAGAAAAACAACAATCCTTGTAACTCAGGTACGCATATGAGCACCTAAGGAGCTGACTCTATTGATGTGTGTAGAAAGCACATTATTAAGGGCAGAAATGAATTTTGATGACTGGTAAGGAGCTAATTTTACCTGCTGAAAATACACCAACCATTACATGTCAGCACAACGTTTACAGAAAATGGAGATTTGTCCCAGAACTTGTTTCTTTTGCTCAAAAGAGCATATTTGTGCTGCACAGAGCACCCTGATTTTTGAGCATTTGCATTGTTGTACACAATTTGAGGAGACATATGAGAGTCAGGGGTCAAATTTCCAGTAAGCACTGTTGCATAGAACATAATTTTATCATTTATTGGAAGAATGATTACTTCTGAACCAACTCAATATGTCAGTACGTATAATCAATGTGTGTGTGCTGGCCTATAGATACGCTGGGGTTTGTCAGCAAAGGCCCCCACCTGTCAGTGACAATCTGAACTCCGTTTATGTCAGTGGTCTGCATCTGGCTCCCCACTGTTCACATCCAGTGGAAGAGACTCTTCCCATGAAAGTCACATCGTGCCCCAGTACACACCATTGTAAAGTCAGGCCCCACTGATTTTAATGGTGTTATTTGTTCATTACATGAGCACCCGAGAGCAGAATTTGCTGTTGTATGACCTCAGTGCTCACTCGGCATCGACAGAGCGACGCTGACTGTTTGCCAAACACGAAATTGAGTTTTAACATTGTTTTAAAGACCTATGAGGTTCTGCATAATTTCATAAGTTGTCTATTAAATTGAATTGCTGACTCTAAGGTACTGATATCATTCAATTCTGATCTATTGATCATACAAAAAATGCAGGCTAAAAGTGTGTGCAACACTTGCTATAAATTTCTATAAACCAGACTCAAAATGCACTGCTGGCCAAGGTATGAAAGCCAAACAGACATCCTTGTTCCAGCCTAAAGATCTCTGCTCCTGATAACTTTAGCCTCCAGGCAAAAGACAATTTTGTATCACAGAAACACTATTTTATTGTATTTTATTGTATTTTATTGTATTTTATTGTATTTTATTGTATTTGAAAGTACTTCAGAATGTATTTGTATATGGGATGCTTGTACATCTGAATGCTGAATTATGATGACTTATATCACACTGATAAACTGTTTTCCTTGCAAGATGTAGCATAGCATTCACAGACTGATACCATTCCAAATAAAAAAGCACTTACCTTTCAACTTAAAAGAGAAAATAGACTGAAAATATTCTGAAAGATAATTAGATAATATCTTTAGTACTTTGCTGTCATTTTGTTAATGACATATATAAATAATAAAAATGACCATACATTCACTTTCATAAATACAACCATTTTACAATGACTGTCATTGTATTGTGACCCAAAAATCACGGATAGTATTAAAGCATTCCAGACAAGTAAAGAATTCCCTGGAATTACAGGAAAGATTAGCAGAATAAACACTTCCAGGCTTTCTTGCTAAGTTTGTTTAAATAAGAAAGAAGATGGAGACACTAAAAACAAGTGGAGAAGTCACAAGTCTGACAGAACCCCCTTAACTGGACACTCCCTTCCCCAGTGTCCTTCACATTAGCCAAGCGTCGGTAGCCTGTTGTTTGGTCGATCTTTTGGACTACAGCTTCTCAATTTACCAGCCCTTATCAGCAAGAGGCCCAGGAATTCCAAGCCTGTTTGTTTCAAATCTATTCTCTTCAACAGGCTCCCCAGAGCAGCTGCCATTTGCACTTCTAGACAAAGGAACACATTATCACTTGTGTTGTTTTCAGCTCTCCTGAATCTTCCTTAGGCTTCACTCTGAACCTCTAAGGAATCCTGACCTCTTCACTGTGAATTTGAACTGTAAAACATCTGATTTGTGTCTATTTTACCTACTTGTCTGCTACGGTCCTTGAAGCATTTAAATTATGTTCGTGAGCATGATAGTAACAATAAAAAACATAAAAATAATAAAAGAGATATTTTAATTGCTTATGATAAAGTATTATTCCAACAGACTGAATGAAATGTTACCATTCTATGGTTGTGTTTTACTCCTAAAGAAGACCAGAGCTTGGATAATGTGGATAGACGCACACACAGTTTGCAATTATGAAAAGAGCTGTCAATAACACTCCACAACTGTCACTTTTATTGCCTGACTCCCCCTCCCATAACACCACCTCATTTGTAGCCATGGTAAGATGCCAAATTGCTTTATTTCCAAAGTGTATGACTACATTTAAAAAAAGTCTTTGTGTGCAATATATTCCACAGTGCTTACTCTCATTAGTATTGCCTCAGCATGCATGGATTCATGAGCAGCATCCTTATTTCATATGGAAGCATCCTTTAAAGAAATTGGATGCTAGAGGGTCTATACATCACTGTTATGATGCTGTATTTTTCACAAAATCTGTAAATAAGGTCAACATGATAGGAATATTCCAGATGACAGAATCTCTAATAGTTTTTGAGGAGCAGCCTGTTTCCCTTTAAAAAGTCAATTTGCTTTCAACCCATGCCTATTAAAAAGTGCACTTTGTCTAGCAGGGGCAAAGCACAATTCCAGCAGTTTTCATGGCTCTGGGTAAATATTGCTGGTGTGATGTATGCAAGGCTAGCTACCCACAGCTGAGGAGGAGCAGTAATGAGGACTCTGGATCATTGCAAGTGGCTTTGTTTGACTCTGTATTTTAGGGTCTCAAACATGATGAATTCATAATTGAGGCAGTATGGCAAGAGAGAATAAACAGCAGCATTGGCCTTGTGAAAGCTGTACTTTAGAGAGCCAAGAATGCCATTTCTGTTGCTACACATGAAAATTTAAATAGCTTAAGCTTCTTCCAAGACTTTGGATCCAATTCTGATTCCTTGGGAATCATTGACTGCAGCAAAAGGAAAGTCAGACTATTTCACAATAGAGGGATTTGTAGTTTCTCCTCCCAGCCCATCAGCAACAAATCAGAGCCCACTACAGGACCTTGAGCTCAGGTCAGAGGTACCAATAGGATCCAGGCCTCCAGTGACTGAAAGTCACCACAGCTGGACAACTGAGAAGTAAATTGGGGGGGTGAAACTAATTCCTAGTGAATATGTGTCCACAGTACAGAAATCACCATTGGAAGGAGAGGGATAACAAAGGGCAGAAACAAAAACTAATTGGAAAAGAATACAGATGTGGTAAATACAAAAGCAGATATAAAGGGAATTAAATGAGGCAGGCAAAAACAGAGCATAAAGCAGTCCAGATATTCAGGCCAACATCATTCTTTGTCTTAGCTAGAACACAGAAAATGGAAAGAGGAAAACTAAATTAGCATGAACAAAAGTGAATAGAATTAAAGTGATCAGAAAAAGACAAATGACATTATTTATAACAATGGGGATGTAGTTGTGCATCACACACCTGCTTCTGTCCCATTCTCATAAAGTTCTCTCCCTTCTGCCAGTGATTGACTTAGATCCTGTAACTGTCCCCAGAGCACAGGACTTGGAACAACAGGTTACCAAAATGGGTTAGCAATAATAACAGGAAAGGTTTGTTTTTGTGCTGATGAATTCTCATTGTACTGATCACTTAGCCCATAGGAACTTAAGAAGCGGTTTCTTTCAAGAAACAAATGATCAGACAGTGGACATCGAATTAAAATTATCCTAATCTACTTTTATTTACAGTCCCGTTTGACAACTCTCTAATTTCCTTTTTTTCATCCTAGTCCAAAACATCTTCCTACTTAGAATGGAAAGTGAATTTAAATCCTGTTCCTTTCTTTCAAGATTTTATCTCCTGGCTCAGGCTCTGCCTGTAAGCCCATCCAAAACTGTTTATGTTCCTTTTGTTCCGAGGTGCAGCCACATGTTCCCGGGACCATTCAGGTGGGGAACCCACCTGCTGGGTCTTGGAGCCAGTGTGACGGGCATTTCCCTTCCACACCAAAGAAGACACATAATCACTTTGTCACTTTCATGGCACCTATTTTACTGCAAAGGACTTTCCCTTTTAGAGAATCCCCCTAATTCCTTAATTGCTGTCTACTAAAGACCACTTGTTTTGCAGCACTGATTAGCTTTGGAGTGTATACAACCCTTTGGCAGAGGAAGATTTTCATATGAAATAGGCAGAATCTGTTTTACAGGATAAATCCCTCCCCTATATCTTTGGCAGCAATATCCCATATTGTCAGTGCAGTCAGCTGAGCCTATTGCCACCAACATCCCCAAAAGAACGTGGGAGCCTAAGCTCAGTGGTCAGTGCACTATAGTGGAGAAAGGCATGGAGAGAATAGCTCCCCACAAAGAAACTATTAGTGGCATTAACAGAAATTAGCCACATTAGTGGCACCATTCAACCCCTGTTTGTTCAGTGGATTTCAGGATTCCTGCTGTGACATATACTCACTCATCCCTTGCTCCTAAGGAAATGTCTCAGGTTTGCATCTATACCTACCATACACTAATTAAGTCATAATCTTAGCCAGTCTGCTGTGCAATTTCACAAAAGAGTCAGCAACTTTAGGCAGGGTCTGAAGATATCCTTCCACTTTCACTCTTGTGTGATCATTGCTTCTGGTTCATCAAAATTTTCCTACCTAACCTTTCCCTACCTAATCTTTCTGTTGTGTGGGATACAATGGAGCTTCATCCCCAAGAGAGCCATAGAAGTGCTCATTCCGTGACAGACTTGAACCCACCTCCCTGGACTTTTCAATGCATTTTATGACTGTAATATCTCATTCATCACATGGTAGTTTGTGTTTATTAGAGGAATATAGGAATTTGTCCTACAAAGGATACTACTTCCTTGAAAATCAAACAAGTGCCAGGCTGTTATCTGTCAATCCTTCCACCGTTCATCATCTTCTGGCAGAGATTTACCCACAGGGATGATGATAAAGAATAGTCTGTGACTTTCTAATGTTTTTATCCATCCATATCACTAGCAAAGGAATGGTGGCAAGTAAAAGTTTACTCTTGCAAAAGTTGATGTTCAAGTTGATATTCCCATGGAGCACAATAAAATCAAATAAAATATTTTTCTTGGGTCTCCCTGTGTGTTGAACAATCCTTCAGCACCTTTTAAAGTTCATGGGCATCTGCAACCAAGAAGTACTAAAAACTTCTACTATAAGTTGATTGGAACAAACATGTCTTGGTGTCAAATTCCCAAGCTTTATTTTAAACAAAGCTTTGGAGAAAAAGCTGTTACACCATTATTAAAGTCAAATGGAATTCTTTCAAACAGCTTCACGTCTGACTGAGATGACTGGTATTCAGTAGTTTATCTGTAATTCAGTGAAATAAAGAAGTATTTAGTTTGCATGCCTTTTTATCTACTAACAAAAAATATACTTTTTGTCTTATCCTGATACTGGTTCAGTCTCTGTTGGCATCTGGCATTAGATTTCCTAATGTATCTCTTGGAGCCCTTCCAAAGAAGAAAAGAAGGGGAGACAGAAGAGCGAGGAGAGGGAGAAGAAATAAAGAGAGAAAGAAAATTTGATTTGTGTTATTTTTTTTAATCACTTCTCTCTAAAATAACACGCAATGAACTAGAGGGTTTCAGTGGTAAATGCTGAAATATTATAAGCAGTTCAAATGGCTGTGGATTCTTCCCATCTGTCATGAACTGCAACTGAGCACTATAACAGAAAAGTGATATTAGTTTCAAACAAAAAATAAATCATCAAGCCAAGTCTGTATGTCTAATCCTACCTACACTGCCCTACCAGTGACCTTTCCACAGCCAGGACAAATCATATTCTGTAGGGAATTCATAAATTCATTCTTCATGCTAGCTCATTTTGGGTCTCTTTGTGGGGAAATAGAAAACCTCCGATCCCTCACACTGAACCCACCACATTAATGTTTCAGACTTTGGCCGTGCTGAGCTTCCCTCTACCCCAGTGCAGGCATTCTGCTTTCATACTGAAGATCTCTGAAATTGTCTACCAGGACATTATAAGGGCTAAGGCATTAGCAGCTGATGCCTGTCCTCGAAGCATTCATGTAAACGGGGAAAAATAATGGAATCTCACTCCAGACAGGAGTCCAGAAGGGAGAAAGCCTTTTACCGATACAAAAGTAAGTGCAAAGATAATTTCTGCATATGTTTGGCATCCTCTTCCAAGGCCTAAGCAGGTGCATTTACAGGAACAGTAAAATCCACTGAATTCTATTACATGGGGCAAGATCAAAGCCGTTTCTCTTCCATACAATTGATTCAGGCCAAGTTAGATTAATTTTTGAAGCTAGATTCATCCTGCTATAATCTTTGTGTCAAACAACATTCATTATGCGTAATCTTCATTCATACAAGAAAAAAGCCTGATTAGTTCATGCTACTTGTTTGAGAAAGCACCAAACAAACCCATCAATTGGAATATATTGGTAGAAGAAAACAACAACATCATTCTTATTTTAAGAAGATCTCATCAATAGTCCAGAAAAGGGAAGTGAAAAGATGTTCCGCACAGTGGGCTACTATATGAAAACAAAGTATTTATGCTGTATTGTCTTGCTTTAAGATACATATTTTAGAGTGGGAAACCAGTAAAGTTTCTCACAAGCGACAACTAAAATTACAAATATACAGAATATCTGAAACAAAACAGGCTTAAAGTACCTTTTGTGCCTGAAAATACAAATGCCCAAAAGAACAGGCCTTTAAAAAAAGTCTTTATGTGACAAGGTCCAAGGCCAAACAAGATGTTTGTGTTTGAATCTGGGAAAGGACTCAGGCTTCCCAGATCCACATCTTAAACAAATGATTCGCCTTTGTTGGCTTCTGAAAATGCTAATTTGCACATACAAATTACTAGTGTGCATCTATGACCATACATGTTTGTGGGAGCAAATGTAGAGATTGCTTTCCCGAAGCTAACTCATGAATCCAAACTTATAAGAAAGTCTCCACACAAAAGATAAGTTTCTGAAAATAAAGAATCACAATTTCTAATCAGTTTCATTGATGTTCAGTGTTTCTTGTCACCATGGTAACCTGCACACACAATAAATGGTGTTTTGTTTAATCAGTCATGAGAAAGAAGTCTGGGCATGGTGAATCAGACTGAATCAGAAACAGTTTCCCTTACTAGCCTAATCAAAATAACTTCAGTGTAACTATAGGACAATTCCAGCCAGCAAGACAGGATCAGGCCATGAAATTCAGATCTCAGTCCTGTTTTTAGACACTCCTCCCAGAAGCTCAGAGGAAAGTTTTACTTCTATTTCAAAGACAGGAGTTTCTGCAGGATGGATTAGTTCAAGGATCAGATTTTATCTCGCCTATACTGTAGGTAGCTTGCAGCAGGCTGAAGTCCAGAAGAAGCAATAGATATTCAGAGCCAAAAAACTGAAAATCATTCTAAGCTCACATAGTAACTGAAAATAATACATGAGAAAATAATTCTTAAATAGGGAAAATGTCCCAGATTTAATAACAATGGAAATAAAATTTCCTTACTCTAAGTCAGTGTTCTAAGGCACCGATGGCTGGAGTCTGCCTTTCATCAGAGGAAAAAAATATAATTAATATATAGTTACACATTTTTAGATAGAAAAATAAAAATCGTGTAAATTAAAAGGCATTGAGGAACAGGGAGATTTCTGACATTCTCAGAAAACAAGTATAAAAGTGGCATTCACGTGGCTGATCCTAAACCAGTTGTAGAGTGGAAAAGGATTGCCTTTGATGTATGAAGATCAAAACCCCCTTTTTTTCAAGTAATAAGATCTCTCTCAGATGGATTGCAGTAATATGAACATGTTTTCCATGGCATGGTAATAAAAATAAAACAATGCAATAAAACTACATCTAGGACTAAGTCAGTCACTCTTGAATTCTTAGTGGAATGTCAAAGAAACTTACAGTTGGTGTTAAGAGTTTCTAATGTAACAGTGATATGCACAGAAAAATTATAAAAGCAATGCAGGCAGTAAGACCTGAAATAATTTTGCAGCTCTGGTGACATCATAACAAGCTTGATCCAGTGGCCTATGATAGAACCGCAACTGTAACAATTTTTTCCAGAATTTCAGTTTTTAAAGGAGATTTAGTAATGTGGATGGAGAAGGAATAAAATGTAAAACTTTTCTTTTTATCTGTTTTCAATTCCTGCTCAGACTATACTCTGTACTTTATTCCTTGCTAATTGCACCTTCCCTTCTAGAGGTACTAAAACCTCAACATTACCACAGCTATTGCTTTCATCACACTTTCACAAGTAATGAATTTTTTTTCAAAGCAAACCAATTTTTTTAAATTGAGTTCTTGATCTTAGAACTTTCAAGTACTGCTAATTTCAATATATTAGAGAACATTTCAATGCAAATACTTCAGAGATGGGTAAGATCAAAACAGAGGCTCAGTGTGAGAGAGTGGAAGAAGCAGGAACAAGACCCAGTGATTCTGAGAGTGGGAACCCTTTCCATCCATTGAGTAGAATCTTTCATAGTGGTTTCTGAACTTCTGGGGCACTTCTGTTCAAGGCAGGACAAGTGGAAGTGAGGGCTATCAAATGCCATGCCAAAACCAAGGAGAAACATAAGAGCAGAAAAAATTACTGTGGCTATCAAATTCACATTCCTCGTGGATGGCACCGTGGTAATAACAGCACACTGAACTGCTTTGTTTTAACATAGTTGTAATGGGTTGTTTCCAGTGAAATGCTACACATTATGAAAGACTGCTCAGCCAGAAAAAATGCCAAACATGCTATTTTCTGTCTTTTGTTTAAATCCTGCTGTGACTACCATTGGTATCAGTAGTGTAAACGCAGGGAAACACCTGTACATTTACCCATTTCATCTATTCACTTCAGTCACAGAACCAAGTTTCCACTGCAGTCTTTGCTTTTTACCTACTTTTCCATCTGAGCTGGCAGAAGATCAAGAAGGTCAAATGATTTGCTTGGGACCACATAATGAGTCAGAATCTTGAGCCCAGATTAAACGCAGGGCAGTCTCTGGCTCCAGTGCACAGGACTTGCCTACTCAGTAAACCACACAAGTTCCAGCTGTTTTCTCTTCCCGCATGAACAGAATATGAGGAAGTTTGTAGAGAATCTGTCTGAAGCAGAAAATCATCCAGTAGCAAGCTGTCTGTAGTGAAATGCTGGACTTAAGGTGGGGTTTAATCGATACCCAGAACTGTGTGCTACCTGGTACTGTACTTTCCATTTCTTATCCCCTTCAAATACCTGTCCATTTTCTTTCTTATCCAAGAATAAGGAAAGGGTTTTTTAAAATTTTTGTGATCACATGTAATCTCTGAAGACAGAAACAAACAAAAAGAAAATATTTAACCACAGAACATTTCCTGCAGCTGCTGGAGCTCATGCTTCTATTCATTTGGTACATGGAGAAGATGCATCACTATTAGGCAAAGTCACAGCAGAAGGAAAGGGTAATCTCAATGAATTACAAGCAAGAGTCAGTGTTTCAGATATTCACCACAGACACAAATTAATCTTCACGGCAGAGTTAGAGAGCTCTTACAGGTTACTGAGGATTCCTGAAGGGAAAGTTAAGAGTACATATAATTTCTACTGGAGTAAGGTAGAAGCATTAGGAATTATCACTGCAGCTTGAATCTCTCAAAATTTTTAGCATCTTGTCTGAGTTAATAAATTTGAGCTTTAATTAGGTAAGGGCTGAAACTTATCTTGCATGGGAGACCACTATAATACCGAACTTAAAGGGAAGGTAGGGAATCCAATGCTACTTTACCATCAATGCAAGTTCTGCAGCAGCCTAGAAAACCAAGGTAGACATTATGTAATTAATCAGTTACAGGGTTAATTTAAATTAAGCACTTTTCCTAGGAGGAATGATGCTGAATACCTTCAAAGAAAACTGTGTATGTCACAAACAAACAGATGAGGGACTCCTGATTTGTTCATCAGTGGTGTCAGCCTAAGCAACATTTTGAACACTACACTGATCCCAGCTCTATCACTGTTTACTGTCTGTTATGGCATACAACAGATCTGTTACTTACAGCCTCACCAAGTCCTGTCCACTAAAAACTGACTTTTTGGCCAGTCTAGCTCTTACCACCCTGACTCTGTCAGACCTTCCCCTTTGATCCCACCAAGCATTTACCAAATTCTCTGTAAAAGGCCATCCAAAGGCAAAGGCCTAGGAACACTTCAGCAACTACCTATAAGTTCACTACCCATAAGCTGGACGGTAACTGGCCCTGAATTCCTCAGTCCTATCACCACTGTGATGTTCCTGTTACCAGCAAAATCCTACATGCAGAAAACAACCTGGTGAGAGATTATCCTTAAAGAAGATGCACATTCCTCTGGAGGAGGCACTTTGTATCAACATCCTAAGTATTGCCCTCTGCATAGTGCTTGGTTTCCATCGGTCACAAAACTGCTTGCTGCACCCTGGTAGTGCAGAGACTAAAGTGCACCGCTGAAGTACAGACACAGAAAAGCCACAGCTTAAAAGAATGCTCTAAAAATAGATACACCCCACGTGATCCTGCTCCAGGATGCTCATGCCTGAGAGGCTGCTCTTTCTCACCTACCCACTAGATCATAACAATGGAGAATGTGAGTATGAAGGTGCTGACCCTCAGGACATGCCCACAATTCAAATTACAGCAATGCATGTCCCCTGAAACACAGACTGTCATGAATGTATTAAACATGTGCTACCTTAACATCCACCAGAATGATGAATAAAGTTCAAGACCATTTATTTTAATCATATGGTGCTCCCCAGTTTGCTGGCAAGATGGACAAATTGTTTCATACACCTTTAGGTAAAGACTAGTAGACAGCTGCTTGCTTAGAAGCTTGAGAACTGGATCACAATGGTGACACTCACCCATCCATCCTAGAGCAGGAATATTCTGCATTGCTGACACAGGCCTACAGAAGGAATTCCCTAGAGAGGGAGAATGTGCTTTCTTCTCCATGTTTATGTTGCACTTGTCTGACCTTATTTTCTCTAAAACAAAGGAAGATCACTGTGCATACCAATGTGTGCCTGCACCTCTCTTTGTGTATCTCTGTGCATGTGTGTGTGTGTATATATGTATAAATTTGCATATTAAAAGCTTGACAGATTAATTCACTGTGTGCATGCTTGCTCCCAAGGAGCACGCCAAGCATCTGGCTTAATGTACAGTGGGAAGGGCCTCCAGGGATGAGCACAATACCTGAGTCTGCCTAGAATAAACCACCACCACTTCCATTCACAGAGGATGCTAACAGGGCTATAGCTCCCATTTGCTGCCAAGCACACCTCCTTTTAAAAGTTACAAGATAAAGTTCAACTTTATAATTCCTTGTAAGTTCACACAAACAAAATTGACTCACAGGAAAATTTAAAAGCTGGGATTTAAAAGCTGAGAATATAAAAACATAAAACTCAGATATGTGGCTGACAATGGCCTGGTCAAATATGCACAAAGCTCTCAATCATATATTATGAATGTCAAGTAAAAGAAAATGTTAATTTTCTCATTCCTCTCACGATTGTCTGTGACCCAGTTATTTCCATTAGTACTACTCACACCCCTAGCGCCACATTTGCTTTGGCAGTCTGAATTTGTTTGAGCTGGAACTCACATCATATTATAACCTATCCACCAAACTCATTTTTAAAAAACACAGGAGAGACAAGTACACTGATTAGAATACACCTTCTATTGGCAATGAATATCTCAGCTATGAAGAAGCTATACCTAATTTGCTCAGGCAAACCAGTTGGTCTGTTCATCAAACATGGACAGCTCCTTAGCTGTCATCAGAAACCCTAAATGGACAGGAAAATCAGTGGAAATTATTCTTATTACCTTGCTGCAGCTTAAATGCAATTTCAATGTACTTAAGAGCCATTTTACATTGTTAGAGCTCTGCAAAGATTCCTTAATTGTAAATAAAAGCAACACCTAAATGTTCTAAATGCTTTTTCTTTTTAAATTAGTAATCATCTCTTCTGGGGACATAATTAATCAAGCAACACAAAGCAGATGAAAATGTACTTTCTTTTGCTCCAGAATAAACACCCTTCAGATTTAATAAAAGTTATTATGAATTCATGCTGAATCAGGAAAGGAAGAGCAAGCCAGTTTTGACTGCACTCCATCTGCCACAGTGTTCGGAACTCTCAGGATTTTATTGCTTGTAACAACACCTTCGTGTTTTGGCTCAGGCCTTGGCTGATGTAATTGTGGGCCACCATGTGACCTCTAGGAGGAACATTTGCCAGTGTGACTTGGGTGTATCCTGAAGACACAAAAACAAGAAGTCAAATAGAAAGAACATCATAAGTACAGCAGCTTCAAATTCTCACGACCTAAGCAAATATGACACTTTGGAGGCTTGCTGATGGGCAAGGGAGGAGAAGCTTACACTTTTGGTTGGCAGTGCTACTGATATTTTAGAAATGTTGGCATCAGAAAGCCACTTTGAGAAAATCTAGCACTCATAGCCAAGCGGCAAACTGCCTTGCCTTCCAGAACCCCCAGAACTGCCCAAAGAGAACAAATCTCCAGATGACCCATCGTGGGGACCCTTCCTATAAAATGACCTGGCATTTCTACTCTTGGAGAGATGGATCTGAGAAGCTCACACTGACCCACTACAGTCATCCTTACAGAAACCTTGGGGTTTCTTTTTAGAGTCAGGAAACAGCATTTCCTATTTCCTAAAGAAACTCTCTCTAGGAAGTGCTAGATTTCAGGATCGTGTGTATCCAAGGGTGTCCCTCCACTCCTCCTTCCTCTTCCAGATAGAGGGAATAATACACAGATGCACATCCTTATTTGCAGATACAGAGTATGATATTACTCTGTTGTAAAATCCAAATGATTACTATTTCACCCAAGATTTTACACACAGAACATCCTTAACTTTACTTAGTAATGACTTTTTGTATCAGGCTCACAAAATTCAATAATAGTTTTGTCTGAGATAAGTTTTCACTTGTCCTCCAAGTGAAATAACACATTTTTGAGTGGCTGAGTTGTGCATCAAGAAACAAGACTTGTAAATAAGGAAGTACTCTGACTAGTGCAGAAGATTGATACAGCACCTGACAGCTTTCATTACGTAAATCTAATTTATTTCAGTAAACAAGTGACTGGAATCATGCATCATTTCTAAACGAGCTGACCCTCAGGTTTACATGGTTGGCTGATATGGGTTTGAAAACAGGAAACTCCAGCTGTAACATGAGTGACCCAGACAGCAAAAAGCTAGACACTAAACTAAATTGGAAGGCAGGAAGTCAAAGTTCATGCTCATACCACAAACAATACAAAAATAATGAAGTTCCTCTGAGATACATTTGGCAAAGTCAAATGTCATTGTGAAGCATAAAATATAAAAGAATGTATAATATAAATGTTTATAGAAAAACAGAGCAAAGAATTGTTGACAATTTTCCAACAGTGTTCCAAAGAGCTAATCTATCTGCATACATTTTCATAAACACTATATGTCCACTATAAACTGAACACTGACAGGATGCCTAACTCCCTGAGGTTCTCTTAACTAGGCCATTCAAAAGCTCTGGGTTTTTGATACCTGTATTCTTTGGTTTCCTAAACCTTGATTTTAGTTCCCTCTCAGCTCCCAGAATACTGCTTAGAGTCCATGCTCTGTTAGGTACTTTTTCTCTGCTCCTCTAACACTCTATTGTAAAGCAATTTTTACTTCTCTAGGGACCTGCCTCTCGGCACTTTGAGCTCTAGAGTGTTCCACAGGCTCACACAAAGCCCTTACAGCCCACATCCAGAAACATATCACATCCTGTTTGCATCAGAGCTCCCCAACGATTTCCCCAGCAGCCACACTTGCTCTGTTGCTGTTACCTCCTGGGACTACATTTCTACACAAACACTACAGAGACGAATGTATGCACCTACAGCAGAGCCGAGTGCTCATTTTGGGGACAGAATAAGCCAGTGCAGAAGAAAGTGTAACATCTAACAGGGGTGCAGCTCTGCAAGTCAGGGATAACACCGTTGAAACAAATGGAGACATTTACATCTGAGCAACTGGTGGTTGCCAGAGCCCTAATCTAGATCTGCATAGATCCCTGAAAGCAGGAGCTTTATTCTGCACCAGGCTGCAGCAGTTATGCTCAAATCTTCCTAATTCCACTCTGTGGGAAACAATGGAAGTTTTAAATTTAATTTCATGTACATTCAATTTATCTGGGACTATAATTCATCCCTAGACTCCTGACTAGGTAATCTGTCTAATCACCATCTATGTCTTCCAGCTTCAGGCCTCCTCTGCATCCTTGTGTGCTGTAACCAACCTCCCTTTGCTCTGATCTGTCCCATAGCCTTGAGCTCAAAAACTCAAAATGTGATTTCTGCCTCTGCATCTCTGAGAATAACTCTCATCTCCATTATGTCTATAGAGAAGGAAGGATTGATAAAACTGCACCCTATATATCCTACAGAAGATACTTCTTCTCTGCAGAACTCAGGTGCTGGAGCCTGCAGACACAGAAGGTAAACTCAGCATTGTCAAACATCCGCAATAGCTCACAGCTGATCTAACACTTCACCACACAAACAACTTTGGTATTTTCCACAAACTTTGTTCAGATGACTTTTTCTCTGAAGTTCCTTTTTACTCTGGTTGGGGTTTTTTGCTTTCCAACTTCTCTTGTTTATTCCCTTGCCTTCTTTATTACAATGAACCTCAAAAAAAATTATCCCCTGTTAAAAGAGTGGCCATCGGGTCATTGCTGAGCTCAGCCATGCCCTAGTGACCTCCTGAAGCCAAGGGGCTTCAGCACATGCATGTCTTGGGGAACCAACTTCTGTTTAAGCATGTGGATAAATTCTTTTAAATTGCAGCACATGGGAAAAGGAAAACTGAAACAGGAAAGACTGACATAAAAGACAGGAATTTTAAAAAGCTTCCTCTTTATTGAATACCTCTTTTTGTCATAGACTTGGCAATTTCTGTATTAAAAAGGTTTTAACATTTGAAACTATAGAAAAATACTGTTAATTCACCTGGCAATACTGCATGAATTCAGAAACTTTCCAAAAGCTTTATTTCTGGTAATAGTTACCGGTTACACAGAGGTCATTAGCACATGTCACCATCATTAGTAACTATTTTTTTCACAAGAGATGTCAAATCTCTTCAAGGAATGGCAAAAACTACAATAATAACGAGTGAAGTTTCCTTTGTCATTAATATTTTCTAAATGCAAAATTAAGAGGCCCATAGGCTTGGATCTGCACTTTGAATATAATGTACCATTTTGCATTCTGGAAATTTGTATACTAATTTTGAGATTATGGACCCATTCTTCAAATGAAACTTTACTGCCACTATTTACTGTTACTGTTGCTATGACAACACCCAACTGGGTTTGGTGATGCAATAGCATGGAAAGAAACAGAAGGCAGGAGTGTGGGATAAACTGGTACCTGTACGTACACTGGTCTGTAGTGAAAACACAGATGTGTAAATCTCTGAAAACCAAACACAACATTTTAAGATGGATATTCAAGGGTTGACAATCTTTTTAAAGCCACAGGGGCTCAGGCTGGGCTTGAAATGTGAAACCAATTGAAGACTACATTAAGGCAAGTGAATACTATGGAAAATATCTCAGTAACTATTCAGTGAAACTTAGTGTATCCCAATTAAATGCTAGCTTTGTATTTTTCCATAAATGCAATTAGTAGAGTTACTGCAGCTTCTGTAAAACTCTGATACATCCACAGTGCTTTAAACCTTTCTTGCACACAATTCCCCATAAGATAACAAAGTCTACAGTCTCGGGGGAAAAAAACTTTAAAAGCATTGTCAAAATGGATAGATGGATTTAATGACAGGTTTTGTTTTACTTATGCCTGGTGTTTTTACATTTTGCAACTTAAGTTGTGACAGAGCTTCAATTTGTTTCCTCACTCAAGTAATTGAAGTTGCAATACTGTTTCCTAAATTTGCAATTTCAATTTGCTCATTCTACTCCTGAGACTCATCTTTCCTCTTCACAGCAAAGGTCAACAGAATCAGTCAAATATGTCTTATCTGTGTCCCAGATTGGATCAGTGAGAATTAATAGAGAATGTTCTGTGCTTCACCTGGTTTAGCATAAAGGGATTAGAAGTGTTTAGGAAGGAAAAATAATTATTATCCTCTGTGTTTAATTGTGATGATAGGTGACTAACAATCACTCCAGGGAGGGAAAAAAAACTTTCTGGTAGATATTTACAGCATTTTCTAGTCAGGATTTTCTAATTCTAAAGATCTGTATGCATGAAGTGCACAGAACGTGCAGCTCAAAAGTGAATGTTGTACCAACATTACACTGCAGAGAGCCTCGGTGCAATACTGACAGGTACACAGAGAGCGGATTCCAGATCTATTTGTAGTTAAAGGTACCTTGGGTCATTGCACAGAGTATTCTGTATGAATATAAATGTTTGATTTCCTCTCACAAAGAAGCAGAGTGGCTTAGTTGTAATTCAATATTATTGCATGGTTGGGGGCAGCCTTTTGCACAAACACACCAAGATACCACGTGCACTATGATTTGTCATCTACCCTCAAGCAGGCACATACAGTGTGGTTTATTTTTCATCCCTATACATGCATGTGTATTTACACACACTTACTTTAGACCACTGGTGGCTATTAGCTTCTGTGCTATCTAAAAAAACCAATGAATATTATTTTGCTGTCTCTAATGTGCAAACTGTGAAAACAAATCCCATTTCACAGCAAGTTCAGTGTGTGCAGCAGACAACTCTCTCAGGCCACTCGCAGCTGATTCTCTCTGTAGGCCTTGGGCCACTCAGTGGCAAGAAAATGTCACCATCACCTGAGCTTTCTACCTCCACACCCACATCCTAGTATCATTTCTAACAAACTCATGTAAGAAAGCTCTCCTCTGAGTCCTGGTGTAGTGGCACTCCTGTGGCACAGCAGGACTGTGCTAACAGGGAACACAGCACCTTTCCTTAAGGAAAATCACATGTCTTTTTTCCCCCAAGCCAGCTTGATTTGAACCCAGCATCTTCAAACTATAAAAACATGCCTGTCCATCACTTGACCAAATGGAGCAATTCAATAACTAGCAGATGTGCAAACAAGCTCTCAGAGCATTTACTGGTGTGTCCCCCAGTCTCTCAAAGTGCTGCTCTGCATGACCTAGGACACAGCAGTTCTGCTGAAGTAGCTTGAAGAACAGGCACAGGCAAAGTGTAAACCCTTATAGCAGAAAAAAATGGTTTGCAAGAGGCCAGCTTAGACTTCCCTACTCAAAACAGTGGGAACAGGTACTTTTCCATGCACTGAACAATAGTATTTCAACTTGTAGGTGTGCATCTATAAAAAATGTTATTGAAAAAGAAATCTGATGGCATTTTTAATTGGTTAAGCAGCTTTATGTGACATTTTCCCTTACATAAAATGAATAAATATCCAAGTGCACATATGTACCGCAGAATTTTTTGATCTTGAATGCTCTTCCTTACTTTATTTCTCTCTGTATCCTTCCAAATAAGGAAATTTGCTATAAATTTGGAATAAATTTAAAACTAATCTCTGTTAACTACAGAAAACAGAAGAAGTCTTCCTTCTGCTGTGCTATCTAAAATGGAATAGACTGTTCCTGGACATGTACACAGCATAAAACACATTTCTCAGCTGGCATCAAATCCCTGCAAAGACCACTCAGAAAACAGAAAATGAGCAGAAATGTGAAGTAGTAGGTATTTAACAGCAATGCTTAAACAGCAGTAGTGTGATATTTTGCTCTGATCTGAAATGCAAATATTTTCAGTAGACAGAGCTTAGAGCTGCTCTTTTTCAAGGACAGGGAGAAGAGTTTTTCTAAGTTATTAAATCAGAAGAACTAAGCTCTCCAGGCACATAGAACAAGATCAGATGTCCAACAACTCTTCTTCACATGTGCTGTACCCATCAAAGGATGAAGAGGCCCAACCTGTCAAACAAATGTTTTATATTGAGCTGGAGGGTTCCAAATGTCTCACAACTGTGTCAGATAAACAAAAGGAGACACGAGAAGGTGACAGGGAAGCTCTCACTCAAGTGTTGCTTCTGTTTCGAAGATGAGTGACAGACAAAGAACTTTCCCCCACTTAACAACAAAAAGAAATCTCTGACTACTCGAGCCAGACAGCCAGAAATATCAATGTTGTGCAAAATCTTTTCTAAGATAAAGTACACAAATATATTTTGGGTTTAAAGAGAAACCAAATCAAAATAGCATAAATTATGCTTCAAATTGTAACTTCTAATAAGAAAATCAATACCACGGTAATAACATTTCAATAATTGTTATTTCAATTGACCTCAGAGATTGCCCATTTACCAGTTTAATTTCTTTTCTGCTAGAAAATAATTGTATCAGATAGTTATTGACTGGCCAGTAATAATTCGTGTAATGAATATAATAAATATACATTTAGCTCTGTGCAAAATTACTATAAAATAAATCTCCCCAGAAGAAGCATGAGATGGCAGAAATAAAAGAACAAGGGACAACCAGCAGAATATCTGGGATTTTTCTGTGGTGGATATTGATTTACAATACAGTGGAAGAGCTGAAACCACTGCCTGCTTTACCACAGTTAAACTGCATAAAAGCACCAGCCAGGGCCTGTCCCAGCATCCCCACAGGGGAATGGGGCAGGCTGGGGGCAGCTGGGGACAGCCCAGGGCACCAGGCAAGTGTGTGACAGAGGCAAGGACAGGCTCTGGCAGGGACAGGAGCAGACCTGGCTCCACATGGCTCCTGCCATGGCCAGGCAGGGCTTTGGCATCTCATGGGGGCAAGGACTGATGGCACTGAGGGCTGAAATGGGGTCCTGTGTCATGGGTGGGGTGGCAGAGGTGCCATGGGGTCTGCTAAGGGCTCTTAGTGCCCTTTGGGCCCTGACAGCCCAGTCAGTAAAACCTATCCATTGAAACAAAAATACAGGAATGTTCACCTCTAACAACCAATTTCCAAGGCAGAGACAACACAAGAGAAGATCCATTTTGATAGAGCCACAGCCTGGCACTGGCAAAGTTGCTACACACATTTCCATGTTTGGCTTTTTAACTTTTTAAGTAAATTTATTAAGGAGAAGTCAGCTTGGGCAGATCCCACAGCCCCATTAGAACCTGAGCATAAGTGGGAAGCCTGTAAAAGCTCAAATTGAATATATAAAAAGTTTTTTATATATCACTGAAGAAATGAACTTGTTCCTTTTGATGGATATTACAACTTTCCTAATTTAAAAAATATCCCTAACACTTCCTTACTGTTTTAAGCCTACTCACTTCAATGAAGTTCCTGCTAATTTAAACCCATGTAAGACAGAAATCAGACCTCAGTGCCAATGTCCTCGCTCTGTAAATCAGCAAATTTCCCTCTCTACTAAAAGTGAGATTTCACAGTCAATTTAAGCTGATCTAAGACTGCACTGCTCCTGAACAGGGCAATCCAACTTTCTTTTATCTCCAGCTGCGTGTTCCCACCACTTCCCTTGTGTGGGCTCTAGAGATCATACAGCCACAGGATAAACAAGATCAGCTCACTGATCCTACTGAAAACTAACCCTGAAAATACTTAGTTTTCAGCCAGTTTCCAAAGAGCTGAAAACACTCCTTTGTGTGACAATCTACAGTTTACCCTCACATAAATTGTTTGTGAAACCTCACCATTAGACATAAGCCACAAAAAGAAAAAAAGGGAATTTATCAATAACTGAGCAACAAGTGAGATGCTACAAAAGCCTGGCAATCTGTTGCAGGCCATTACAATATTTCAAAAGAACAATTCTTTTTTTTTCCAGTTTAGAAATCCCCCATCTTCACAGAACCAAATGTATAAGAAACAACAGTTAAATGAAACAAATTTCAGTAAAACACTAATTTTGCAAAATGTATTTTAAATCTACAAATACTTAGTTCACATGAGAAATATCCAAGAAAAACACTTATCATGAAAATGCTGTCATTCTCCTCCTAATTTTTCTTTAGCATTTTCCTCACCTGATTGCTTTAAAATTTTATGCATTTTTAACCTGGCATCGGAGACTTTAATTTGTATATTTTTAGCAGGTATCTTTTGCTAATTTTGCTTATAAAGCAATTAAGACGATCTTTTTTCCTCTGTTCCAGTCTTTCACGTTTGTTAGATTTTATCTGGGCAGTGTTGTGATGATAAGCATACTGTTCCTTTCTGAGGCTTATTTTTTGCTGCTTCTGTTTTTATCTATCTTCTAATGTGTGTTGCAAGATGAGAAAGAGCACCTTTTAAGGCAGCCAAAGAGACAGCAACAGAATAATGTGGGAAGAATAGGCTGCTCTTATTAAGTTACTTGTACCATTATCAAGTGGTTTAATGTGCACATTAGACAGCTAATATGGATAAATAACATTACCCTAGATAAAAATATACTCATTAATAATATCAAAATAATTGGCCAAGTTCAGAATTTTCAAAATCATCAAACTCAGAAGAATAATCTCTGATTTCAACCCTGTTCTCATGCTTGCATTTTATAAACAGATATTTTTTAAACTTAAATGTAGTCCTTGTAAGGATGGTAACCCATCTGATGAGGTCTCTATGCAGGTGGAATTCCCAAAAAGGACTTATTAAGAGTTTCCAAGTATCCTCATGCAGTCAAAAGTAAATTAAGGGCATCTGTGAAGTTTGCTAAACAAGATTTTTATTGCAGTCATAATTGTCATGCTGTAAGCACACAAATTAAGACAGGTAAATTTCTTTATTATAGGCCTTGTGAAAAACAATCAAACAGTAACATTTGGTAGATACAGACCTAAACTTGATTTGAATTGAGGACTTAAAAACCTTAGGCAATTTGTCCTATTACTGTTCTCTGTAACATTTGACTCCTTCATGTGTTATTCTTTTGTAATGTTACTATGAGCTGGCTTATTACCAATTGCTTGTGTGTGCAGCTTTGCCCCTGTGCACTGATTTGTATTTTTAATACAATAGTCCCCATTCACACACTAAAAACATCAGCCAGCATGAACAGATTATAGAAGTTCTGTGCAGAGTGGTTCACCATCAGTAGGAGCTCTATGGCTAAACCCTATTTAAGCATTAGGTTTGTCACGGTGCCCTTCTCAATCAACAGCAGAGGCAAAAAAGATGATTTTTTAATGAATGGGCAACAGCCATCTGCACACAAACCAGTTAAATACCTAAAAATGAGAAGAGCTTTCTTCTAAGTTGATCATGGCCAGACAGGGATTCTTGGAAAATTCTCAGTGACTCAGTAAACTCACTAAATGTGGCAAGATGCTAAACCACTAATGGTTTCTATTCTGACCTTTTCTACTCTTTATCTTTTTGACTGGTTTTTATCATGTAACCTCTTAGGGAAGGAAATATTGCCTTCTTTTATGTTGGGAAATTGCCCAGAACGTTGCAGACACTACCCAAACAAGGAGTAACTACAATAATAACAAAAAAAAGGAGGAGGAGGAGGAGGAGGCTTACTTGACCCCATACCAGCATTCCCCTAAAGACTCTTATCAGACTTGATGGAATGGTAACCTGGCTTATTGCTTCAGCGAAATTGCCCGTAGTAAATTGCACCAATATAATTAATGCTATCAAAATTTACAGGAGAAAGGGAGCATTGCTGTGCAATCAAGAGACAGCTGAACTTGTTTTTGAGAGTCAGATATGATACTGAGTGTAGCTACTTAAGAATATACAAATACATACCTGTTGTGCTGTTCTGAGACAGAGCTAAAGAGATCTAGTCAGCTCTGCTCCTGACTTCATAATCTTCAACATGGCCCGGGTAGATAACTCTCTGTGCCCCATCTCATCATCTGTGAAACAGAGATAATGGTTTTCTGTGTCAGAGCATTTGGATATCTACAAATAAAATGCTGCATACGCCTTCAATCCCATTAACACACTCTTTCTCCACTGAATAAGGTCTCAAAGACAAACTTCTCTTTGATCTTTTTTTCTGCGACATGGCCTCTGCCAGTCCTCAACAACACATTTTAAGCAGTGTATGAAAAAAGGCCAGTGTAATGGAATAAACTCTCAAATACCTCATTTTCCCTAGATTTGATGATGGAGATTCTCTACTGTGATAACACATTTTAACCTTTATAATTTCACAACGTGCTCGTTCCAGATTCTTAGTCCCTCATATTTCATGACATGTAGTTCCATTTATCTCCCATCTATGAAATACAGCACAAGCATGACATTTCAATTTTATAAACTTGCAGTGCTACACAAGGAACGCTGCCTTCCTGTGTCATTAATACCAACATCATGATTCAGACCCATGGCCTCTAAGTCTTTCTTTTAGGTTAATTTATTGCAGCAATAAACCAATTTCTTTGCTTCCTTCTACTATTTTATATAACAGTGTAAAAATTTGAAAAGCATATCAAAACTTCAGCTATCCTTAAAATTCTTTTAATATTTCTATGGTCTCACATACGTGATTTTGCCATCAGCCTTGTGACTACTGGTGGGGCACCCCACCAGGATTTGTTTAATTTTTATTGATCCTTGTGGGTATTTGGTATATCAGATAGTAAAATAATCATTTGTGTAATTGTGAGAATCTCTTTCCTTGGTTAAGAGTGATCTTGCTCTGTGTTGCTATTATAAACAGAGTCAGAAACCTTTATGAAAAAGGTTAACTCATTTATTAAAAACAGCAGCTGGAGACAGAGAACTGGGGTAGGCCCAGTTCTCGCATGACAATCCAGAGAATACCCAAGAAAATAAAACCACCACACAGCACCAAAACCCCCTCCCTGCTCCCTGGCCACCCGAAAAAAAGGCGCCCTCCTCCCAGAGATGCAGTCCCTTTATCTTCGCAGAGGGATATTGAAAATCCCCCAGTCCAGATGCTTGCTCCTGAAGACCCTCATTCACCCCTTTTCAGTCTTCTGGTGGCCCATTGTTGGCTAATTGTCCTGGGCGTTGACTTGGGATGCTTTTGGTACTTCTTATCAACTCATGGAGTCTCTGTTGTTATCTGAAAATAAGAAACCCCAGCCTTGCTTCCTGTACATTCAAATGCTTTTAACCACTTAATAACTTTACATTACATTACATTACTGGCCCAAGAAAGCCAAAATTGTTCATAACATTGCTGTCTAGGTTTGAAAGACAGGTGTCTGCTAAGGAAGGCAGAAGCCTCCCTTGGAATGGAAAAAATGCAACCCCCTCCCCTTCAAATTATTATAATTTTGAAATTAAGGGGCTTTCAGGCAAAGATATGGGCAATAGGAATAACAGTTCTTTTTCCTAAAAAAAATATATATAACAAAGCAATAATACAGAAAACACTGGTTTAACCTGACAGAGTCAGGGTATGACCTGGCACCCTGCCAGGCAGGGTGGTGGTAGCAGTCCGGGCAGGTGAGAGCTGCAGTTCTCTTTGAAGTGGTTCTGTTGGAGTGGTGATCTTGGAGAAAGGTCTGGTCTTCCTCGGAAGGTCCAGTGGTAGGTATGTAGCTCTTGTCCTCTGGAGAACCCAGTGGAAAAGGCTGCTCCTCTGGGAAACCAGTGGAAGAGGCTGCTATGGCGCTTGAGATCTCAGCTTATATTCAGCATGGAATGCTTGGATCCTCCCTCTGGGTGGAACAGCTCACAATGGGATGGTGAGTCATGGGCAAGGCGCTGACAGGCCATTAACAGGAGATAGGCCAGGAGGGAGTTATCTGGGAGTCATGCAGGAAGGCATTGATGGGCCCATTAACAGAAGATAGTCCGGAGGGAGGAGGCAGGGAGCACCGCCCCACCTGGTCTCAACAGCTCATGAAGATGGTGATAGAATACACACTTTTGGGCACATCTTACACTGTAACCTAGGACAGTTGCGTAGAAAATGTGTGCTATAAAAGAACACAGTTTCTACTGGAAAAAGAAACTGCAGGTGGATAGATAGATAGATAGATAGATAGATAGATAGATAGATAGATAGATAGACCGACCAAGAGAGAATAGGAGTTAAATAAGCAACTCCTGTTGAAAAAATTGCCATAAAATAACAAGTAGATGCAAAGGTGTCTTTGTCCAAGGTTGTATTTGCAGCTCTGCTACTGCTCCTCCCTCCTGCTACTGTTCAACCTCCTGCCATCCACAGGACTTTTCTTAGAGAAACTTTCTCCATAACTCCATACTTTGGTGTGGTTTTAGTTTAAGTCCTGGGAAAAAGACATCTGACTCTCCATGACTATTTCTCCCACAATGCAGCTTTCAGTTTCACTTCTGATTCTGGACAGTATAAGCAAAAAATGTTTAAAATTCTCATAAACTGACTGAAAGTTCCTTTGTTGTATTGATAGCTTTTTCACTGAAAAGTACTTCAGGTACTGTATTACAAATATTAACAATTCTAAATGCCCATATGCAGATAATTTGAGAATGACTTTCTCACATTAGATGAAAATTACCCAAAATTGCTCCAGTTGGTGCTGGTTCAGACTATGATATGATATACACCGATGTGAACTTTTGAAATATCATTTTTTGTTACAGGTTGTGATTTTATAAGACAATCAAGACTAGTAGCATTAATAATAAATGTAATTCTGATGGTTTTAGTTAAGGAAATATATCCGAATCCAGAATTACTCACTTCATATTGAGCAGGTTCAGTGGCAATTTTGTCATAGTAAAGCCATCAAAAGGGGCTTCAAACACTGATTTTAAAAATGGAAGAAATCAGGGGAGTTTTACTCCCCAAGAGACTTTTTAAATAGAAGGCTTGATTAAGTGAAAGTTAGCTAATGACTGCAAAAAAAAATCTTTCAAGAAAATACTAGAAATTACATTTTAAAATGTAGATTAAGAGCTGGAAGTAGATTTGGCGCTTCAAAACCTGCATTAAAGGTTATCTATACACACAATACAATGCAAATACAAATAATGCACTTCTACTAAGACAAAGTTGTTCCACAGACACAAGTATAAAAGCACATTTCCTTAAAGCACAGTTAATGCATAGAAGACTGTGCCTCTCTACATTGTTTTAATGTTTAAGGCAGTTGCAGACAACCAAATTAAATGTATTTGCATCAAAAATATGTTTAAAATAATTAGAAGTTTGTAAATCCAAGCATTCAAAATGATAGAAAATGGAAGAAATCTAGAAAATACAGATTACTCATCATGCTGCATTTGTTTCTAATGCCATCTATTGTACTACAATTCCAATCCATAAAAAGATTTAAATCTATAATTGATGGAAACATCTATAACCTTAAGGTCAGCATACAGAAATGCCATTATGTGGAACCTTGTAAAAACGTTGCCAGCAGTGCCTCTGCTGTACTCCATAGCTGGCATTTCAGCCAGCCTTCCACAGCTCAGAGTCACAGTAACAAGATTTTGAAGTTTAAATCTCTTTAAAGGAGAAAAGCTGCTTTTTCATCCCTTTCTCCAAGTGTACAATATAATTGGCAAAGTATCAGGAATAATAAGACAACTGGTTGACACAAACCCCAGGAGGAACAGAGCAGCTTTTGTTCTGAGCTCTCATCAAAATCTTGGAAATCTCACAATAGGAAATGTTGCTGGAATGTAGGTTCTTATTCAGAGTTCTGACATGTTAGGCCTGCAAGATCTGAAATCTCTTACCTGCTTCCATAATTATGGTACACCTTTCGTTTTGCTGCCTGCACCTCAAACAGCTCTACACTTAACTATTTAAAATTTTCTTGATACAAAAGAGGTATATTTCATTCTCTATTAATGCAACATTATTTGAGAGAAAAAAAGAAAGATTTGCATTGGTTGCACACTTTTCTGTGCAAGTAGTCTCACCAAATCTGTTTTTAAGTGTACGTGGACATGTAATTCAAGCTTTCTAGATTTGAGTTACTTCCTTCTAATCAGTGAAGTAGCTTAGAGGACTGCACCACTCAATAAAAATTACTTGAACTGCTGTGGTTTTGTTCCCACTGCCTCCGCTTACGTATGATGCTAAGATTTGTGGGGAAGTATCTCATAGATGGTGAGAAGACTGAGCTGGATATGCTCCCATAAGGAAGCAGTTTGGCTTTTACTAGATGCCTCTTCTGCCTTTGATAAACAGAGGTAAAACAACAAAAAAAAATTCCCACATTTCTGAAGAGAAAATGTTATTTTAACAAAGACTTCTCTGACAGAGAATTGATTGTATTATATTTGTTTCTATTTGTTCAAGAGGGAAAAAAGTCTTTAATATAAATTACACCAAGAAATACTCAGCTCAAGGGATAAATCCAAATCAGTTTTCACTTATAGCTGAAACCAAACACAGAAAAGCCTTGAGGTAAGAATCAGAAAAAGTGCCAGTGTGCAGGGGTTTCAGATCAATTGATGTCGCCAACTGCCTTTTGCTTATGTCAGTGAACAGAAGATGCTCACCATGAACCACAGAAACCAGGATGCCATCTGTGGCAGGTTGATGGCATTTTCTCCTCACATGTGACACCGCGCTAAGGCTTTATTTTTAGGTGGGTCTGCAATTAAGGGAAGGGAAGTAGAAACTGATTACTGCAGCTTTCTTTCCCTTCTATTCTCAAAAATACAACAGATGTCCTTTTAGCAACACAAAGTTTTGCTGAAGATCAGAATTATTAGTTTTTGTGTTTAAAAAATCCAATGTATTGTCTATGTTCTTGTCAGATGCTGCTATTTTTTTTCCATTTTAACTTTGCTCTCTCATTTTCAATCTGAGTTACAACCTCTTAAGTTAGAAACCTAAGGTCTGTGCCATCCCTCCTGAGTGGTCCCTGTACCCTTGGTTGCAGAGTATTCAAAAAATGGTTACTGGTAGCATGTGCTGTGAGCTTTCCAATGAAGTAATGACAAGATGCTTATAAATCATAATATATCGTGTTCTTACAGTCCTCTTAGAGATATAAACATGGGAATATCACAAACAAAAGAAAACTTCAGTGGGTCTCAGTTCTACAGAAAAATTAATTTGACAATAGAAATTAATTTAGTAATTGCTGAAACGTGTGTAGCTCCTTCTGCTTTCAGAATGAAGCTCAGGAGGGGATTTCTCAGGGTGGAGGGCTGAGGGAGAGGAACAAGGGGAGGAACAGGGCGTTTAATTTTGGAGCTGCAGTTGAGTAGTCAGTGGCAGTGGCTTTTGCTTTTCAAAGAAATCATGCCAACTGTAGCAAAAGGAAAAGTACTTAAAAATGCAATATCACTTAGTTTTCATTCTATTCACTCGTACCTGCAACATGGATTCACCAATTTCAGCTTTCTACTTATTTTAGAAGCACTACAGTGATGCCAACTGGCGTAACCAGGAGCTTTCAGTTAAACAGAGAGAGCAATATTGTACAACTAAAAGTCAGTTAAACAGTTCCCCAGATTAACTGGTGCTGTATAGCCCAAGGCTATAAGAAGTCTGAACTGGGCCAGCAAAGTTTCCAGCCTGCATCCTGCCTATCTTCCTGCCGCAGGGAGTCTTTGCATAGGGCTCATTGTTACACAAAGCAGCTACTTCAGCAAAGGAATCACTGCAGGAATTTAAGCCTTGTTTGAGGGGGTTATCAGAAGTCGTTGTTTTGATGTTTCTTAATTTTCAAGGTTTAAGAGAAGAGATGTTAACCCAGGGTCCAGTCCATTGAGCTATATGCTGAAATCATTGCTTTTCGTGTTAGTTCTGCTCTGTTTGTTGGTCCTCATTATTTTTAATTCATTTATATTTTTGAGGAAATACCCATGTTTCTTTTTCATGAGAATTTTGCTGATGTTTCCCTAACCAACTGATAGGTAACTCCCTTTGCAGACAACCACAGATGGGCTCTCTTGAGTCATTGACTTTGGATGTACACTACAAAATAGGGAATTTCTGCCTAAGCTACAAATTTATTTGCCCCCTGGCTTGATAATTTATTCCAGGCAAACATCTAACCTCAGATACAGTCATTTCTATTTGGATTGCAGAGATAAAACCGTAATACAAACTTAAGTGAAATGTGAGGTTTGTCCTAGTTGGTAAAACCTTCTCTACCTTGATCAGAAAAAGAACTCCATCAATTCTTTGGAAATTCACTACAGAAATTCATAGACTAATGGTCTGAGGAGTCCAGTTTTCTGTGTCTACATGTACAATCAATGTTCAGAAGCATATTTCATTAAACCTTCAAACCAGTGCAAACCACTGGAACTCCATCACCATCTGCATGTTCAGCCCTTTCCATTCCTCTCATCAGAGCATTCAGGTGGTTTGAATCATTTGTTCTCCATGTCCCAGCTCTCCTTCAGTGTCGTTTAAATGAGGGACCATTTCATGCTATGTGATCTCAACTTCCCTTGATGACAGCTCTATCCTACTGCAACTATGAAACTGTCAACATCAAGAGCAAAATTTAGGTGTGCAGAAGACAAAAATGGCTCAGCATCTATCCCACAAACTCTTTCAACAGAGGTCAACAACCTCCCCATCTATGGGGAAAACTGCAAAGCTCAATATTTCCGTCAAACAGACCAAAATATGGCTAAAAGTTTCTTGCTGGCTGGAAGTAAAAGAAAAATATTTTGTACATCTTGCAGTTTCAGAAAATGAGAGGAACAGTACCACGACAGACATGGAATAAGACAACAGATCACCTTGATGTAGTAGAGGTGAAAGGTGTGCATGGCCAGCCTTTGGGGAGAAATGCCTTGTAGTAAACTGAGGGGGTATGAGGTGACTTTGTGACTGTGACAGAGGGTCAGGCAGGCCACACTTGCAGTGTCTCCTCTTCTTAGGCACAGTAGTGCTGCAGTCAATGTATGGTAATTTGAGGTCACCTTTATCAACAGCTCAAACCCAAATTTGGGGGGTTTTTTGGTTGTTTTTGGGTTTTCTTCCTCCCAAAAAACCCCAACAGCTTAACTAAAGAGATATTAATTTATCATGCATGTTTCCTAACCCAGTCAATATGCTATGAAATCATCTAGTATTCAAGGTTTTCTTGGAGTCCAGTACACAATGTGTAATCTTCTTTTCAAAAAGCATTAAGCTGCTGCAGTGGCAGGGAAATGGTTTGCCTGGAGTCATCCAGCACATGAAAAGTAGAGCCATTATCAAAACCCTGGAGCCTCAACTGACAAGTTCTATGTAGCAAAGACTGGAGTGTAGTTTCTCTCTAGGTAAATTAAAATGTTGTGGTTTATGTCAATAGAAATATGGGAATTTCTACACCGCATTAGGCCCTAGCACATATTACCTTCATTTGTCAGTGGCCAGCAGGAGAAAATGCAACCACCCCCCCATCCATCTGATAAATGTCTTGCTTTTTCCCCTCATGCCAGCCATTATATTTTTCATGGATCTCTCAAAATGCATTTTCACATTAGTGGTAAGAAGATCTAATGGCTTGCCCCACTAATGTCAGTGTTGATCCTAGCAATATAATCCCACCATTTCCCTTGTATGGGTTCCAATTCCACAATGAACCAACTTAGGGAACTAAAATGTCACAAGATTAACTCTGCCAGGCAAAAAAAAAAAAGGGAATATCGATCAATCTTTCTTCTGCTTGAAACTTGTTACAATGGGAGCAGATATTACAGATTGTAATAGCTCTGGATATACACAGTATTCTAATAAGCATCTCCTCCTTTCTGGAATCCCTGTCCATTTTCAGGTTCAGCAATCTGAAAATCACAGCAGTGCCTCCAACACGCCAGGGCAGTGACCTCCCTCTGCCGCTGGCTCGCAGGCACCCCAGCTGTGTGACTTCCTCAGCCAAAGAGCAATAGGTCACATCTATATTAAGTTCATTGACTGTCCCCTTATTTTAGTCTTGTAAAATTAGAAGACAATAAGCTCCTCCTCTGTTTTCTCTAGGCCATTCATTATTTTATAATTTGCCCCTCTGTTATTCATGTTTGTTCAGAACTAATAGTGTCAGCTTTTTTTGCCTAGGCCCTTGCCCTGAAGAGTCTCATTACTCATTCCAAGGTACCTCCCCTGACAGGGACAACCAAAGAAACATTTTAGTGATTTCAAAATGCACTGCATTTACTCACAGCATTGTCACTCATTTTCATAAATGCAAATCTGGCCTCCAGGAATTTGATTCTGTATTACTTTCCTGTTCATGAGTTAATTTAATTACATGCAAAGTTGATACAAAATGTAACTATTCTTAGGAAATAATATTTTACACCCAGTCTTTACTGATATAAATTAGAGTATCAAGGAAACTGGAAAAGAAAATCCAACCTAGAACAATGCAAGGACATTAATTAAAACATACTGTCTGTCCCTTACTAAATTATACATTTCTAAATCTTTTAGAGGCATGCCTTTTCAAACAACTCAGGGGATTTGCAGTTGCCTACCCAGCTTTTCATTTCTAGGTCACTTGTTAAATCTACCCCAGGTCAGCTCTGACTGAAAATTATTACTGTCTGGCAGCTGGTTTGTAGTCTACATAAAGTGAATTAGTGGTTTCATTCCACTTCCTAATGGACAAGTGGCCCCATCTTACACTTCGACCTGAGTGACACCCCATTGACTACTGCAGGGAAAAAACTAAATAAATTCTTTTCATTCTGTAGGTAGATCCTCATGGTTAGCAGTGAAACTGGTGGGACTCTCGGGGCTATTATAGCACTACTCTACACAAAATAAAGCCCTCCATCTATGGAAATCCTGCGATCAGGCCAGATAAAATGCTATTTTATGAGTTGTTGTGGTGATTATTTTGCTCCTTTGTCATGTGGTTCAGAGGGGAATATGCTACAAGTTGTCCTCTGTTACCATTAAAAGGAGAGTTGTCCCCTCCACACCACTGCAGAGTTCAAAGGGCAGAGAGTGTGTGTAGTGTTCTTCCACATACAAGCAAGAAATCACAGGAATAACCCACAAAGGTGTCCTGTTTAATATTAGTAGAAAGAAAATTGCTATTTGATAGATATAAAAATAGATTTTAAATGTTTTAATAATAACATGGTTGACAAACAGATAAAGATGTTTGCTATCTAACAGCAAGAGATGGAAATGATAACATCATCCATATTTGACTTGTACTTGTGCTCTCCTTGCACTAGGAATAGAACAGGTTTTCTTGCCTTGAAAACTGCTAATCTTACACTTTCACACGCATTCCATTCCTTTCTCTTTAGAGTAGACACAAGCACAAAGGCACCAACCTGTATTATTAAAGAACTTTGTGTCTGCCTATTTGTATTTAAAGCATTTCTCACAGAAATAAAATGTAAGTCCATTATTTTCTCTAGTTTCTCTTGTCTTTTTTCCTTGGATGACAAATAAGTCTGTGTGACTCTGGTACTATCCCTGTCTGTACTGAGCTAGGACAAATTTCCCCTAAGGCCCCCCTTTTTGTCTCCATTTTCATTTGTCATTCCGCTCAGCCTGCAGCAATTCAAAAAGACCTGCTCCTTGACTGAGAAATCTTCACCTCTTCCCATGCACCAGGATAAGGTTGCTTTTCTATGGTTTTGTGACAACTGAAAATAAAAAAGAGGGACTATCAACTTCATCAGTCACCATCTTCTCATGCTCTTGTCCCTCAGTGACCCCACTGTCTCTGTTCCTATTTATTTGCTTCTTCTGAACTTATTGTTCATCTTTCTTCTTTGCTGTCCTCACTCTCTTCACTGTTTAACCTGAAGCAGCCCTCACTCCACAATAAAAAGCTGTTGCCATCAAGGTGATTTCTCCAGCTTGGGCACAACAGCAGGATCCAGGCTGGGCTTGGCTCCACACTCCTTTCCCAGCTGACCACACTAGTGTTGTGAAGAGCCAATGCATAAGGTAATCCTGGGGAGATTACACCTCTGGTACCAGCACTTGCAAGTAAATTACTGAGCTGATATTCCTCCTTCTATGTGTGTTATTTCATGTACGATATTTTGTGTTGGACTAGCTGTTCTGGGATGACTGTACATGTGTTACATTGTATATACTGTATTATTTTTACGTGTTTTCCTTTTATCCCTTACCACGAAGTTTACTGCCTTTTAAGTTTTATTCTGTGGTCTCTGTTCACAAGTTATCTCTCTGAGATGGAATTTACCTATATGGGAAGTGGTTTCCATGTCATGAATATCACAAAGAATCACAGGCAGACTTGCCAGTGTTTTGTTACCCAGAACTAAGAGCCTTTTCAGGGACTTTACATTAAAGACTGGGCACAAGGCCAGTTAAACACTCACCGTCATTTCTTGTTCATCTGTCCCTGACTGGGGTGTAAGAAGCTGCACAAGTTTTGCTTTACAGTCAACTGGATATTGTCTAGAAGTAGAGACAAGCTGTTGTTCTTTATTACATTACTTCTATTTCATTGTGTACATCCAATTTATAAGAACAGAACAAATGAGCATTCAAATTCTACAGAGTATTTAAAATTAAAAGATATATTCTGGTAGCATCCAAGCTACCATAATTAACAAAACCAACTTTACAACGGATTTGTGATTATGGTCACATTTCCTAATATCTAACATAATGTACCCAAAGTATTTGCTGTTTAGAGTGCAACCTTTCCCTTAGTGGGGTACTAATTTAAAAATCAAAGTCTAAGAACACAATTAAACCTTGCTTTTACCATGTCAGGCACTGACCTCCTCCTGACCCCCAGATTCTGGCTCTGTATGTTTACATTTTGCTTTTACTTGCCTCTTCTTGCCTTTGATTTCTACCTTTCCTAGAGGAAACCACCTTCCACTGGCAGTAAGACAGATGATGGAAAGGCTCTTCTGTCTCTTTGTTCAAAAGATTTGATTTGTTTGTGTTTGACTTTTATTCAAAGACTAACACTTGTCTTTCTTGAATCTTCTCTACAATAGCAGTTCTCACACAATCAGTCAGAAACTACTGAATCAATGATTCTGATTGAGTTCTTGTGATAAGCAGCAGTACAGAACATGACTGATTTTACTCTAAGATACTTATTTTCAAGGTACAAATACGCTTGACATGAGCAGTTGTTATTGTATTGGTCGACAGAGGTTTGTTCACCAACTCTGGCATAGCTTGGACACAAAAATCTAACATTTGTGGCTGAAAATTGCTTCACCCTTAGAACAAGATCAGGATTTTATGAACTATTCAATACTACTTTGTCTTTAGGCACCAGAAGGGTACTTTCTCAGCAGCTCTTTTGATCTCACATAAAACTGACCTTGCTACCCTAATAGCTCCCGAGACCCAAAAGAAAGAGACATAAAGTTTTGAATTTAATAAAAATGCATAGTATAAAAGTTACACAAATGCTAACATTCTGTGATCATCAGGTACGTGATATTTTAAATTCCACAGACATTGCAGCTATCAAAGGAAAAGAATTTTAGAGCAGAACCTAGGAAAATGGGACTGATTTAGGGTCAACAATCCCAACAAATCTGTCAAAGCACTCAATTGGTTAAAATCCTCTTTTATGGGGAAACTGTTCCTAAAGCTTGTTCCTTTGACAGTTAACAACTTTTTCATATTTTTGCAGTGTGTATTCACCACGGTATTACATCCAGTCATTTGTGTGCCAATACTGGTCGCAGTAGTTCTTTTCTTTTCCAGATGTCTACTGCTTCATTGTCCCTTTCAACATCCCTTTTGTGAACTGATGAAAAGAAGCTCTTTCAGCCTGTTCTTGCAGGAGCAGCTCTCCATTCCACACTTCACCCCAATCATCCTTCTCTGCACCTCTTCCATTTGAATTCATTTTTCTTGTTCAGAATTGTAAAAAATATTTCAGAAGACACTTTTTCAGTGCTCTGTTTGGCAGCAATAGCACTTTCTCTCTTCAGTACTTCTTTCTCTCTTCAGTATGCTCTGATGCATTCAATGAGCACTGCAGCTTTCCCAGCTGTACAGGAGAAATTCACTCGCCCTGCAACCGGCTCTTCTGTTTGTGTGTTCCCACTTCTGTCAGGTCCAGTTTCAACAGTGGCACCTCATTTTCCACTAGCAGTGATTTTCAGGAGTTAACTACTTTTTATTCCAAAGCTAACACAAAACAGTGAGAGTAACATTGTTCCACTGATGAACCTTGAAGAGCTCACCCGCTTGCCTCCCAGCAGCCTACTGTTCCCTTCCAGTGTCATCACTGTTGTTTTCCTGTGTAAATGTCTCCCTTCGTATTAGATCCATTGTATTAATTCTCAGAGTCTAGCTTAATGAACTGTCAGCACTTAAAGAGCATCCTATGAAATGCTTTACTAAGGTCCAGACAAGTGGAACCTACTGTATTTCCTTTGCCTAGAGAAGTGATTATCAATAAAAGCTATTAAGTAGTCCTACTACAATATATCTTTATAAACTCAACTTCCTTTTTGCTCTATTTTCCATTTGTTTCTTTACTTTTAGATATTCTTTCCACCATAGGTTGTTCTAAAGCTCTGCACTCCAATAAGACAACTAATAGCAATCCATGTTATTCTTTTCAGACGTAGATGGTGCACTTGCATTCAATAGTCACATAATTTTTTCCCGTTTTTGACAGATTTATTAAAAATTGACCATTTGGAGGCTTAACACAGTCCTTTCAGAATGTGATGGAGCTGGTGGGGTTCTGATCTTCTTGAGCTTTGCTTCCACATCCAGCAGAGCAATTTCCATTTCCATATACTCATTCGTACTCATTCATATCTTTATCTTTGCCTTTGTCCACCTATTCAATACTTCCAATATTTTCAAAAGGTGAGAAAAATCAATAATTACTTTCTCCCCTCAACCGGATTACACCACTTGTATTGTCCTTAGATCCTTTGTAGGTCTATAACAAAGCAGTAAAGGCAGGTTGACAGGCTACATCATGATAAATAAGTATTCTACTTTTCACTAAAATGCATTGAGAAATCTTTCTATGACTGACTTGTAAGATACATGTTGAAAACAAATCAAATCTTCCATAATTCCTAAGTGCATGTTGACAAATTCCAGAAATTGAACAGTCTCTTTCCAGATGCAATAAAATGTTAGATATTTTGCATTGAATATGATGCTAAAGTGGTTTCTGAGTGGTTTTCAATTTTAAACCACATAGCAATCAAACCTTTCCAAAAGATATTATTTTGGTGGAATAAATGTTATCAAGCAACTTGCTTTAATATCTTCTTTGCTTAGAAAAGAAGAGGGAATAAAAAACACAGCTTTCAAACCACAGAGAAACCGTTGAAAACTTAAAACCACGATGCCTAAGAACAGACTGAGCCTATGATTACCTAACTCAAAATGTGGTTTAAACTGGGCATCCTACCAAGTTTTACACAGAAAACCACGGGGAAAATGGAGTATAAGTATCCATGGTTACAGTGACCCCTGCTTGGCACTTGAAGAGATCTTTCTAGAAAGTGCCAGGTAGAAACATTTGTCAGGGTCCTCAGAAGTAGCAAGACTTCTTCCTGTTTTTATACGTTAAAAAAAAAAAAAAGAAAGATTGAATATAATTTGGTACAGACTGTCTTGAACACAGACTAGGAGTATTTTTAGAATTCCTCTCTTGTATGTTTTTCACAATATTCACTCACTACTGAAAAATAACCCCAGAAATATAGAACCATCTGCTTAAAATAATGGCAAATTCCTAGAACAGCAAATTCATCTATAAATTGAGGATTTAAGGACTAAAATTTTTCTTCCCATGTTCAATTGCACTGAACTCATGAATGAAGGAACAGGATTGTAGACTACAGTTTTAAATGCAAAAGGTTCAAAGCATAAATTAAGCTAAATTGGAACCATCACTTTTAAGTATTGGAGTTCCTACACTCCCCATTCTTGTGTTCAGGTGCACCTTGGGGGTGATGATAAACCTAAGCACAATTTGTTTGGATGGTTTCTTCTCTTTCTTCTCCACTGACATTCACCTGTTCTCTGTTTACATGTAGGTTTGGGGAAGATGGTTTTTTCTACATATCCTGATGCATAACTAGGCATACTGAAGCGTGAACAACTGAGCACACATGACCAAATATATTCATGACAACTTAGCTTCTAGATGCTTCTGTGATGTGTGCAATAGTCTGGTGAGACAGTGGAAAAAGAGCTGATCTGAGCTCAGATGGTAAATTCTCCTCTCCCTGGCAGGAAGGAACAGAGCAATTTCACCTTAAGGTCCACTTACAAGCCAAATGTAGCTCTTCTTCTTGTGCAAAAGGAAAAGGCAGGAAGAGATTTTTGATGCCCTTGGTTTTCTGGGGTGCTCATCTTCTATTCTTCATGCTCCTTAAGGATTCTGCCTCAACTTCTCTTGTAGGGGTGAGAGATCCACAGTTCCTCATTTTGTTGCTGAATTCCCAATTCCCTATGGATCTGACCTGGATCTTGCACTAGCATGCTGCCAGTTTTTTGTAGAATCAGCCAGAGCACACGCCATGATGTTTGTAAAGTCTTTGTTCCAGCCATTATGGAAATAATGTGGATGATGCTTCATTCAGCATAAAGTTTGTCTAAAGTTGTCTGTTCCACTTCCTAAAAACCAATCTAAACCAGCAAGATGAAAGTTTAGCAAGGTCAGTTGTAAGAGATCGGCTCTTTGTATCATTGTGACTCTTTTTGTAGTAAGAGATACCCTGAAAATTGGATTTACCTCCCCATTAAATCAGAAAAAGAGGTTCAACATGCCAGTAATTTCTTCAAGCAGTTATCTTCCTTTCAAAAGGTTGGTGACCCAATGACTGAGAAGAAATCCTACTATGTGACTTAAGTGATTATTGACAAAGATTAGGCCCCAGATCCTACCTACTAAATTTTCAAACCAGCAAGAGCAAGTATCACTATTCATAACAAATCAGCTCAAAATAATGAGTGTGTAATATCATGTTCATTTCACTGGCAATTAATGAATAGAGAAAGAAATGTACCTGCCTTAAATATTCCTACAACTCTCCATCTACACCCTTATATTTGGCTATAAATAAATGGATAGAGCAGGCTGTATATGGGTATTTACTCATGGTCTTTCACCGAGTCCTGTATATAGAGGGCTCAGCAGCAGGACCAAAAGTTTGGCATCATCTAATGGAGACTTTTTGATTGTTTTAGAAATGTTTGATCATGTTTTCAACAGACATCCCAGTTACTGAGCTAATGCTGACATATATGTTACCTAAGTAGGAAGGACTGACCCAAAAACAGAAGCCCATTCTGACACCTGCAAATATCTCAATTGCACATGGCAAACCTGGTTTCTAACATGAAGAAGAAAAAAGAGTTTGGAATTTTGGAATTCTAAAGTGAATTTTCAGGGAAAGAGTGGGAGGAGAGATCCAAAAGATAGAAACTACAGGATTGCTCATCTCTAAATTTGGGCAACCTTCCTACTTGCTGAACCAGGAGAAATTCTGAATTCTAAAACAAGTATCTGAACTGACATTCAGCACCCACATGTACAGATGTTATTGCAAAGCCAATGCAATAAAACTAAAACATTTGCAAGCTTCAGATGCCAAACTGAGCTGAACAGGAAGAGTGGTTGCTCCTGCTCTGCTTTCAGTGCCACTTTGTAGACAAGCGGGCAAATGAGGTAAGTACATTACTTCAACAAGCTCAAAAGCTCACAGTGTGAGAAAAATAATTCCCTGCGATGGCATCCAAAGAAGAGAAGTTAGAAGAAATGTGTGAAAACGATAAAGAAAACATGGCACATGCTTTGCTATGTCCCAAGTTCACAATTCCACTGACACCATTTCAACAAAAGATTGACCAAAAACTGTCAGGGCGGAAACTCAACATCGAAATGCCATTTCCACTGTGTAGAGCAAACAGGTTTAATGTAATTAAACATAAAGGGATGTGTTTTGATCCAGATAACTCTGGGCACTGTTAGCAGCAGAGGCATGAGGACGTGGTCTGATGGAGGCATTTTGAGTGGCAGAATAATTCAGGTTGGAAGGAACCTGTGGATTCCAAGCTAGACCAGTATGCTCAAGGCCCTGTTCAGTTCATTAGTCTCCAAGTAGCTGAGTCCTGTGTTCACAGGCAGGAACAGCAAAGGCCAGTCCAGATATAAATGTGTTTCTAAAGCTATCTACAGGAAATCATGAAATTTGGCAAATATTCATGTATGCATGAATAGATGGACAGGTTTTCTAATTCATCCATACACTCTTAAGATACAGCATGCTCTTAGTATGTGTTCCCAGAAGCAAATCCTATCCTATCCAAACTGAACTGGAAGTTTCTAATAGAAACTTTCTAATGGTTCTTTACAGCATAAAAGAACATAAGAAGCACATCTAATTGCTAAACAGAAATCTATCTAAATGCTCTGGAAGCCAAAATCCTGTCTGGTTATAGGAAAGAAACTACTTATGATATAATTAGGAAGGCTTTACTTTGTTTTTATAATTTTGATCTGACCGCAATTCTGGAAAAAAACCCACTTCGACTGTCTCCAGAAGTGTTCTGCTATAGAATCATCAAAGATAAACCCTTCTGCTCCAGTGATATGCAAATGAAGACATGTTTTTTAAAAGGATTAACAAAGTTGTTCAAAGCATCTTTTTAGTCTACTCTGCTTCCAAACAAACAATAAACTGTCCGCATGCAGTGAGATTTGCTAACCCATAAACATAGCCAAATGGAGGAAGATCAGAACCTTAATGAGTTTGGTCCCCTTTGAATTCTAGCTGATCAGTGTCACCAATAATTTCAACAGGCTCTAAATTAAGCACTTTCTGTCTTCAAAGTGCCTTGCAAACATCAACCAATTAATCCCTACAAGTCTCCTCCGAGGTAGGTAAGTAGGTATTGTTATCCCCATTTTACAGTTGGCTGAACACAGTCAGAGGGTTAAGCGATTGCTGCAGGCCACAGATGGAGGTGGGATTAAAACACAAGAGTCACTATGATTCTTTTTAGACGATAGCACTTCTTTTTTTTTCCTGCTCACTTTTCTGTGCTGACTTTAGACATTTTGGCCTTGTGGCAATACTCAAAGGAAACAAAATTAATTGTCCTTGTTAAAAGCAAGGAAACAGAGAGAAATCTGGGGTTTGTGCTGATAGCGCTTTTGTTGCCTTATACTGACGTTAAAGTTTTTCCTATAATTTTGTTCTGCTATTCAAGTATCATTCCTTTCATAGGGGCCTTATTTCTGTGGCAATGTAGCATGCTACTAAATGAAAGATATGTCCTGCTCCTTTACAGGTTTTATTTTGTCTTTGTGCTTTCAAATTAGTAAATTTAGGTGGCACCCTGTCCATAAATAGGGCAGACACTTTCCTTCCAGGATCAGGGTAACAGTTGGTAGGCTTGTTCCACTGCAGCACGGGCAGGAAGAAATGGAGAAAGGCAGCTTTGAGAACCAAGAGCAAAGAAAGCCATTAACTGAAACCCAACCCCAGCAAACCGCTTGTAACCATTCTAACAGGCGTAAGATTGATACCTTTCCCACTTCAACAGAAAGATCAGATGGAAAAGGGAGAGTATATCCTTTTCCTCTCTATGTATACAACTTCAGGCCACTTGAAGACCCATTTGTCATTAAGTTAATCCAGTGTATTGTAATAAACTCCTGAGTTTTATCAGGAAACTGCTTTTCATCTAGCAGCCAATCCACAGCATCACTTCCCTGGAATACTTTTTAGAATAGAAAAATCCACTACTCAGAAGTTGATATCTTGCAACTCCTGAGCACATTTTCTGTTAATTTTTCAGATGACACTCCACTTTCTGAAGCCTTCCAGTACACGAATTGAGATGCACAGAGAAAATCAGTGAATATTTGAAAATTATTCACTTCCTACTATATAGTACAGTCATTTCAATAACCATATTACTGATTATGTATTCTTATGATATACCTTCTCTGTGTCCTGAAAGTATAGCATCATTAATGCTAAAAAAATAACAACTGATTTATTAAAACATCACTGTAATTAATACATGGTGGTATTCATATATTACACAAACCAAGGATCATACCTCCTTTGTGTTAGGTGTTGCCCACAGGTAATGGTCTCATCAAAGTTTTGTTAGCTAAAAGTTTAAAGGCACTTCATTAAAGGCACTTGTGAAGCCTTCAGATTAAGTAAATCATTTAACATAGGGTCATGGTTAAATAAAATGCAATTTAGTTTTCTACTTCTGCGGATGTTGAATCAAAAGAGTATTTTTACCATTAGAAAGGTTTGTGAGTAACTACTTTGCTCTCACATGACAATCACTTATGTCACTTTTAAGAAGAAAAATATAGGTTAATGATTCACAACCTGAGGAATTGTACTCTTAGTATAACAGTGTAAGAACACATAGGATTTTGACCCTTAGAAAGTGTGTTTTCAGTAATAAAAACATGTATTACAGAGGTTAGGAAGAGTGATTTTCACAGTAATTCTGTGACCAGAAAAACATGTAATGCAAAACATAAGCTTGGAAATTGCTATTTGCTAGCTCTGTCTCAAGAAGATTTGTAGCTGACTCTGAATTACATGCTCTGCAGAAACAGCTCCCTTCTTTTATCACTTTGGAAATCATTAACTTGCCCTGGATGGTCCTCTGTGCAACAAAGGAAGTTTTCACATGGATTTTCTGATAGGGGAAACAAAAGAGATCATAGATAACAAAGCAGCAGTGTGAATGACAGTTTTAGAGGACCTTCATCCAAACAAGCCTCAGTAACACCTCATCAGATCGGTATCATCCCCAAATTTCCCTCCACTCAGCACTACCATGCTTCACGGCTAATCCAGTGAACCATTCCTCAGTTCCAAATTTCTTAGGCTGTCTATAAACACAAATAACTGAGTGATTGTCCCATATCCCATTAATTAACATAACCAATTTCTAATCATATATTTTGCTGTTACAGGTCTATCTGCACAGTAAAATGGAGCTGTGGGAACATTTGTCTGCTTGGGCTGTAACTACACTCACAGTTCTGTGCATCCCTCCCCCTACGTCAATGCACTCTATGCTATCCATCCCAATAAAGAGCAACACTCAAACTTGTCAAACAGCTCTAGAGCTCACACACATCTATCCCATCCTATTCTATTCTATTCTATTCTATTCTATTCTATTCTATTCTATTCTATTCTATTCTATTCTATTCTATTCTATTCTGTTCATTATATGTCTTTTGCTTATCTGCACCCACAAGTCACCTGCACTATGAACATATTTTAATGTCCTGCACTGCACACTTCGAGAAGGAGCAGTGTTTAATCATCTACGCCCCTCCAAGATGAGAATACTTTTCCAAAAAACACTTCTACCACCCATATGAATTTCTCACAAGGTAGAAACCAATCTTTCCTCAAAGCTCACCTGCCCTATGTGCAGCTCCGTGTCCTGATTAGTTTTTTAAATCCTGTTCAATATGCGTATTTCTGTAAATCTGGTTCACAGCTTCACACGTTTAGCAGGCTGGAGAGCCTTTCCAGCACCATATCCCTGCTGAAAACTGTCCAGCAATTGCTAGTACCATGAGCTGGGCATTCCCCATATGTGAAAGAGTGAAAGATTATTATTTAGACATGGTCCTCTGCATTCGTATACAAAAATCCCTCATCTACTCATTTATCTGCCTGGTCATCTAATGTTTTGCTGCACAGTTTGTGGTGACTTGGGAAATGTGTTTTCCTATCTGTGTGTCTAAAAAGTAGTGAAAGTATGACAGATTCTATGGGAAATAAGGAAAGAATTGCAATAATTATGATTTTGTTTTCAAAGAAGATTCATGGTATCATAAGGCTAGGGTTAGTATCTAAATATGGAGATTCAGGAGAAGATTTTTTATTTCTACAGAATTCCAGCATGGTATCCCTCAGATTTTTCTGGATATAAATACAAAGTAGATACTGAATTTGCTGAAGACTGGTATTTCCTGAGCTATAATCAATTACAGTTTGTTTTTAATGCAACTTCTATGTGATATTCCAGACCTGCTAACAATATACAAATTGCTATCAAATTACAGTGTAGTTAAAGTACACAGTCACATTACTGGTCATACCTTACCTACCATGGTTTTAAAGATAAACACTGTTTGGCTATTAATCATAACCAAACTCATACTCTCTGTAGTATGTGAGAAAGAGCTCTAGAGCTGTTAGGGGAAGAGTAAGATAGTAACTCTTGTCAAATACTTGAAAATAATATTTGCATTTGAAACTGGTGTTTTAACTAACTTCAAGCACGTAAACTGGTAATATGGGCGTTTAAGAATAAAACTTTTGTCAAACTTACACTTTTATCATCCCTTGAGGCTACCAGGGTAATTTGAGCACATTGCTACTACATAAAGAATATTCTTTCCCTTCTTCTTCTTTCCAGTCCAAATTTCAAGTGTAAAGAGTAAATCTATATAACTGAATGCGTTATTCCCAATTTAGTTACTCACTATAACTTTTCGTTGTGAGTTGTGAAATTGAGGGGGGACACACACATTACACACTATGCTAATCAAAATCTTTTCTGCAGATTAATTTGCCTGCATGAATATTAACAGTACTGAGACCCCAGAGATAACTGTAAAGGAAATCAGTTATTCTGTTTTGTTTGTCTCTGTATTTGGGTTAATTTTCTCTTGCAAACCTATCCTATGATTGCTATGTATATTCTACACAAATAATTTCAGGGTTTGGCAGTTTATTTGTTGATTGGGGTTTTTTGTTTTATTGAGTTTTGGGGGGGGGTTTTATGCTTTGGTGTTGTTTCGGTTTTTCGGTTTTTTAAATATTATCCAGAAACAGATCATCATCAGACTTCTTACCCAAACCCACAGGTGCCGGAGGAGTTCTGAGGGCAGCCCCTGAAAGGTCTGTAGAACCTCTCATCCCTCAGTAGGGACCATCCCTTGCTTCCTGCCTCTCCCAGCAGCCTCTCTCCTCAGCACGGGGGAAGACTCTGATACAGGACCTCCGCTCTTCCTCCTCCACCAGGACTCCTGGACCAGTGACTTCATTCGGAGTCCGCCTGGGGTACCCATGGCAACACAGGGCTCTACAACACACTTCAAAGAATGTTTTTGAGGGGAAATTCAAAAGCCCGCTTGTATGAACACATCAGTCAGAGGGGGACAAATGCCCCCGTGAGGAGCGTGGCCCCCGCGGGCGCGCCGGGCAAGTGCAATTCCCATGCCCGGGGCGGCAGACAAAGGGCGGCCCGAGGCGCCCGCCCGGAGCCCGAGAGCGCGGCGACACCGCCGGGGAGGAGCCAGGCGCGGCTGCCCCGGGGGCGGGGGGGAGGCAGCGCGGCAACTTATAAAAGGCGCGTCCCGCCAGAAGAGCCGGGGCGTGTTTGGAGCAGCGGCGAGTGGTGTCACTGCGAGAGGCGCGGCTGCGGCAGCGGCAACAGCGGTAACAGCCCGAGAGCGCGGAGCCGTCCGATGGCTCTGAGCATGGACAGCAGCCTCGACAGCCTGGATGTAAGTGCCGGGAGCGCGGCCGGCTGCCCATGTGCGCGCTGTTTGCAAACAAAGGTGCCCTCGGCGGAGGCTGCGGGGGTCGGGACAGCGGAGGGGTCTGCGGGGCGCGGACCGGCAGGGCTCGGCTCTGAGCCCCGGCCGCTGCTGCCTGTGCTTGCAGCGCTTCGGACCTTGGCACAGCTGCAGCCACTGCAAATTCCAGCCGCAGGACTCCGCTCCTTCCCTGAGGCTCTGCTGCTTGGCCGTCAGTTCAAGTGACATGTGGCACCTTTGTGGACTGAAAAACGCCACTAGAGCAATTAGCGCTACTGGAATGATGAGAGGGGAAGAGGCGAGGAGGTTTGGAGCGATTTGACTCCAGGGAATGCCATCCCTTTTCCCCGGTGCGCGCCCAGACCTCGAGCCGCCGGCAGGACTGGGAGCGGCGGCAGCGCCCGGCCGTCCCGCCCGCTCCCCGGCCGAAACGAGGCGGCGTCCCACTCTTCCGAGGGCAGCTCCTCTGCCTTGGTTTTGAGGGTAGTTAGGACCAAAAAGGAGATCTCTGGCAAGTTCCAACTTTAGGCCCGCAGTCAATGTCCGCGTGGAGCCGGTGCCTCCGCGTGTGAAGCGCTGCGGGACCCTCGGGCGCGCCCTGCGCGGAGCTCGGGGGTCCGTGGGACGCAGGGCATGATAACAAAAATCTGAAAACCTGAGGAACTGCACATAGGCAGATGGCACTCTCCCGCCAGCATTGCTTTGAGTGCGGTGGCCAAAACCGTTGGTGGTTTCCTGACGCGCTTTCATGCCCTCACCAAATTTCGCTTCCCTTTTCCACCGCTATGCTCACTTGCTCCGTCTGGCTGCAGCCCCGCGCCGGCCGCGCTCACCCCCTGCCCTGCAACCGCAGAGGGTGGGGAACAAAGGGAGGGAACGTGGCCCGTCGTGGTGACCCTCCACGGGGTTTGAGTTTCCCTGATTAAGGTCACCTCTCTCTTTCTTTCTTTCTTTCTGTATGGGCTCTGGGGTTTTCTTCCTTGTCTGAGTGTGTGGAGCTCTCAATTGCTTCTCAGCAGGGAATTTTTGCTATTATTTATCCTTTATTACATCAGCCGAGGGTATCTTCTCTATTTCTCCTTGACCTCATCCTCTTAATGAGAAGGGACTTTGGGGCAGCAGCATTTCTAAGTAAAATTTTTTTTATATAGCTCTCTATTGTAAGAGTTAAATGTGATAGGTCATGCTCTGTGTGGACAGACCTCTCGCATCTGGCACTTTCTGGGCTCTCCCATTTGCAGTGTCCATCTGATTAGAGCACTGAAGTGTCCAGAACCAACGATATTTCTGGGAATAGCCATTATCTTTCCTTGCTCTTTCAGGCCCTACCCTTAGCAAGATCTTACTCCTCAGAGAAAGACAAAGGAAGTTTTTAAACATTCTTATTTGCTGTGTATTTCATATATGCATATGTAAACACTGTATTGGTTTTCAAAAAGTTTGCCCATTTGTGACAGTGGAGACTGTTCAGGTAACTCTTTGCATATTGTCATATAGAGTAAGTTTTTACAGAGGAGCTAACATCTAATTTTTTTTTCTCTTTTTTAGCTGTCATCTGGGTTATTAATTGAATTTTCTGAAAATGGCACGGATGAGATTGGTTCGGGTGACTATGGAGACTATGAAGAGCCATGCTTTCAGCATGAGAATGCCGATTTCAACCGGATCTTCTTGCCAACAATCTACTCCATCATCTTCATAACAGGAATAATAGGCAATGGATTGGTTATTATTGTTATGGGCTACCAGAAGAAGCAAAGAAGCATGACTGATAAATACAGGCTGCACCTCTCTGTGGCTGACCTCCTTTTTGTCATCACCTTGCCATTCTGGTCTGTGGATGCAGCCATAAGCTGGTACTTTGGGAATGTTCTGTGCAAGGCAGTTCATGTCATTTACACGGTCAACCTCTATAGCAGTGTCCTGATTTTGGCCTTCATAAGTTTAGATCGTTACCTGGCGATAGTCCACGCTACCAACAGCCAGCGCCCACGAAAGCTGTTGGCTGAGAAGGTGGTGTATGTAGGTGTGTGGCTGCCAGCTTTGCTTCTGACAGTGCCCGATATAATCTTTGCCAGTACCAGTGAAGTAGAAGGAAAGTATCTCTGTGATCGCATGTACCCTCACGAAAACTGGCTGATCTCTTTCAGATTCCAGCATATCTTGGTAGGACTTGTCTTGCCTGGTCTAATAATTCTGACTTGCTACTGTATTATCATATCCAAGCTGTCACACTCCAAAGGCCACCAGAAGCGCAAAGCCTTGAAGACCACAGTTATCCTCATCCTCGCCTTCTTTGCCTGCTGGCTGCCATATTATATTGGCATCAGCATCGACACCTTCATCTTGCTGGGAATCATCAGACACCGCTGCAGCTTGGAGACCATAGTGCATAAATGGATCTCCATTACGGAAGCCCTGGCATTCTTCCACTGCTGCCTGAATCCAATTCTGTACGCCTTCTTGGGTGCCAAATTCAAAACATCAGCTCAAAATGCCCTGACATCAGTTAGCAGAGGATCAAGCCTCAAGATTCTTTCAAAAGGCAAACGTGCAGGACATTCTTCTGTTTCTACAGAGTCCGAGTCTTCGAGTTTCCATTCCAGCTAACGCTGCTCCTTGCCATGATTTTATAAAGAGACACTTTAAAGTTGTGCAAGATTTCAGACAAATAAGACTGACCATAATGTACAGATTTATTTACAGTTGGAATTTTATATTGTTTCTTCTAGTCTCTGTGAAGTTTAATTGACTTATTTATATAAAAAAACCTTTCATATTGATGACAAACTGTCTAGGCAGGTCCTGTGGACAAGTGGTTGGTTCACAAAAGTTTTAGTGACTGTCTGTATGTATAGATATGTGAACTAAACACTTTGGATTGTAGAAAAGTGACTGTTAAAAGTTTAGAAAATATTTCTCTGTTGTTTATATGTAAATGTTTTTGGTGTTGCTGTTATTCTTAAAAGTTTGGCTGGATATTTTTATCTTACTACAAGATGTTTGGTTTACAATAGCTTAACTCTGCTGTAGAAATGGCACTTATAACCAAAGCCTCCTCTGTTACATGCTAGGGTTTTTCCCTCCATTCTCAATAATTGATGGTTTGCAAAATTTTCTGTTCAAAGTAAAATAAAAGTATATGAAAAAAAAGTTATTTTGAGTGGTATTTTCATTTCTGCTTGAATTTTTCTCAGTGCTTTTACTTACAGTTCTCAATACACAATAATGTCTTAGAAAATTGCATGTCTTGTGAAAAGCAGGAAAATGAGTTTTAGTAATATTGATTATTCAGCTGACACCTCCGAGTTCCGTATTATATGGTTTTTTCACCAGAATACATTTCCTCCAGTTAACATTAAGTTTAGAGTTACTTAAACTATCACTTAGAGAACTTTTTGAGGCTAAATATCTATAGGTGAAAACCAATCTATTTAAGCAAAGGCTAAAGTTTGCACCCCTGGGAGTTGAACTCAGATTACTGCAAGTGCCTAACTTTTATGCCATGCATATAAAGTCAATCAACATTTCTTCTTCCTTTTGCTGTTCTTCTAAATTTAGTTTCATGTGTTAATAGTAATCAAAAGTAGTTGAATCAAAGTGGTTTTTTACTAGGAATAAAGTCATTCTATTAAAGTGTATTTGCTCTGAGGAAGGTAGGTGGTTTTCCTCCATGGAGCTTTCCCTATCCTGTCTACATCCAGATTTTCTTATGGTAATATTACAATCTTCAGATTCTTTTTAAAAACACAGAATGTGTGCCAGTTCTTGAAAATATTTTTAGTAGTAATAAGCCAGACTATAGAATTTCCAGCAATTAATGCTGAAATCTTAATTGTCTAGTTAGCCATGTCTTCACATTAGCAGAGTGCATTCACAAGTAATGGGATAGCCAAGAGGACAGAGCCACTGAGAGTATTTGTACGTTCTCACATTAAAAAACCAAACCCAACTGTTACTTATATATAAAAATATATAATAAACAACTTTGAATTCAAAAAAAGCAAAAAAATAATATCTACTAGTCAGACAGAGCTGGAATAGGCAACATGGATATTGCAGGGGTATTATCCAAATTTTTCACAGGCACAGCATCCTAGTGATTTTGTGGAGCAAGTACCACTATGCTAAACTATACATTAAATTCCATGTTCTATAATAGATATTCTCATAAGTACAAGACCATTCAGTTTTCAACTTCCCTTTTCTCCAGCAAGGAGGCTGCAACCTTGGCTGCATCCTGCATTCCATCCCTTGCAATGACAGTAGTAATCATCTGATTCTCTGTTGAGCTGATTCAGTGCTGAACCAGCACAAAACCTGGCAGAAAAATAGGTAATTTTCCAGCAATTTAGTGAATTGAATGCATTCTATGAGGAATCCAACAAGTACTACAAAAGTGCAAGATTTTGTAACCTGGAGCCAGTAAAGGGAGAGAAAAGTGAGATAAAATGAAAAAGACACAGATTTCCTCCCTCACTTCTAGCAATGAAACTTTTAGGTCAGTTAACTCTAATGTGTGTTTTCACTCAACATAAATTAACAGCAGAAAAGATGCATTCTCAAGAAACAAAAGGTCTCCCTTTGATCAAGTTGTTCCTCCTAAACAGGGTTGAGAAATAAGGAAAGCGTGGTAGAGGAGCAGAACTCCTTAAATGGTTTATTTTTGTTGTTTGTTTGCGTGTTTTCTTAATTTAGTGAGGGTTTCCCTGTGAAGAATTTGCTGTTCTAAATTATTCTGATTTTCAGCCCAGCCCAATCAATCACTGTGATTTAATTGCACTTATAAAATACTTACAGGCTATCAACACACTGCTGCTTATTTGTTGAGGAAATGTTTAAAGACCCCAGCATAAACTTAGATTATTCCCATTACGCTTCAGTTAACCAACTGCTACCTCAAGCAGAGTTAACAGGAAAGAGGGTGCAAGACAGAATAAACTCAGCAGTCATGTTACTGCCAAAGACCACTAAAAGGACACTAAACAAACAACAGAAAGAATTTGTGTAGAAAACGAATTAGCAAAATTTTAAAAAATTTAAACCCATGCCCCAGAGGGATGATTTTTATAAAACTGCCATTGTTCTCAGCAGAATTAATGAACCTATGGACAGGAGACTGTCTTGAAAAGGAGTTGTAAATTCTTTGGGGTTTTGCTTCAGCAAGAAAAATGAGTCAAAAGCCACATGTATTTATTTCTAAATAATTTTATATATCCATAAATATGAACATATTTGCACTGTTTACAGAGCAAATATTTGCAAATTGAATAAAGTTATCATGAGGAAACATAGTAAGAAATTATGAATCCAGTTCTGTCTTTTTATCTGTGAGTAAGTCAGAGAAAATAAGGCAAATTTCTCTCAAATCCACTGCACTATTCAAAACATATCATGTTGGTAAAAAATATTAATTTACTCCATTTCAAAACAAAATCACCTTTAAGCTGATTTTTTTGTTGAGGCTGTGACTTTTTTACATCTTTGTGAAGCAAAAGTGGTCCCAGTAAATGAATTTGTCAAAGCGTAAATTCAGTGACAAAGGTGAATGAACCTAATATTGTAATTTATACACTGGACAAGTCCACACAGACCAAGAATTTTCCAAAGTTTTCTAAGGGACTTTCCAAGTCTTTTTCCAAATTGTTCTTCTCTAGTATACAAAATAATCATGACATTCCTCAAGATATACACAATGCATAGTATCAGCACTTTCTTGAAGTCATAAAATAATAGCTGTGTCCAAGTAATTTTAAATATGCAACTCAAGACACAGAACAGAGAACAACTGTAAGCTTGGTTACAAATCACTGAGTATTGGTTACAAACCAGTTTAAGATGTTATTTGGTAGTTTAAAATATTGATAATGCATTTACAAAGACTCCACTGAATTCAGGCACTATGTATTTTGCTATGGTTGTTGCAACGTGCCAACAGCAATGCTGGACTAAAACAGGGATAGTCACCTAACACTCTAATGCACACATTTTGAGTGCCTAAGATTAGATAGAAATCCTTTGGATCATGCAAGGCTAAACCACGAACAGAACATGTATGCAAACTTACTTTTCCTTCCTCTGAAATGTTGTTTGGAGGTAAGGTCAGAACACTTAAGGCAGTGGGGTAAAATGCCACTGTAACCCATTATTTGTGTAATTCATTATTTGTAGGTGTGTTTTTACTCTGTCTGACCAGGTGGTACCAAGCCCACATCAGAGGAGCATGTGAAAAGCTGAGGGGAGTAGTGAGGCTGCCCAAGCAAGTGTACACTGAGGGCAGTGAGCAGGGGGGAGTCACTTGCTGCTTTCTTGGCCAGTTTTATGACATAATCATTATACAGGGGCTTGAACTTCTATGCATATACATAAATCAAAACAAAATCACCATGAAAATAAAAAGGAAGTAGCAGTAATAACATGGAGCCATTCATGCAAGTGAATGCTTTATCTTACGATGGTTGTGCTCTAGTTGGACAATGTACAAAGTGACCACCTCTAGATGTTTGGCTTAAAAGGCCATTTTTTACATTGTTTGGGAAAGGAAACAGCATGACGAGGAAGTACTTCCTTGATCCAGGCATGCCTCCAAAATCCCCTAACAATGGAGTATTCTCATATTCTCATAGTGCTGAAACTTAGGAAACACTTAAGCAGATAGAGCCCCAGAGGTTTTTGCTCAAAGGATGCCACTCCCTCACTTTATGTTTTGAAAGAGCTATACAGACTCCTTTTCACAGCCATAAATCACGTGTCAATTGAAATTACATGAGCACTGGGATTATTGCTTATAAAGAAGGCAGAGATTTCTTAAAATCCTTTCTCTTTAGGCAACAATTTTTGTCATTCTTTTAAATTTTTCTGAAAATCTTTAATCTTCGACAGGGTTAGTTTTAAAGAGAATTCCTTTTAACAATTCCAATACTATCTTCCCACCATTCTAGTTATAACAGGACAGAAAATAAAACAATGCTATACTTATTGTTTTTGAAAGCATATTTTACTAGAAGTTGATTATAAACATACTTTGTGTTTGCTTTTTTATATATGTAACATAAATATATCTACATGTATATGATAATGCAGATTATAACCACCATTTTCAGTTGCTGATACAAGTGATCCAGGCTCCCACACAGCTACCGCTGACTTCAGAGGAGTCAGGGTTCATTACACATGTAGCAGGTATTGATTAAAACTACTATTTTCTTGAAAGGACAGATGGCTTCAGTGACAAACTCCAACTGAATTCAGAGACAGCAGGGTACCTAAAGAATTATGTGTCCTAAAGTGTACAACCTTATAGCCCTAACCAACTACAAATGAAGATTACAGGTTGCTGATTTCAGTTCAGTCAGAGATGTACATGAAACTAAATCTTTCAGTATGGAGCAGGCGGAATTGTTCTGGAAATGTTGGAACATAACAGAAATAAATTTTCAGCAAAATGGTTCTCTCTTACTGAAGGCTTGCAAGCTTTGCACACCCAGCTATCAGTGGTCTCGCAGTAATTTGTCTTCAGTGGCACAGTGTTTGAAAGAAATAGGTCAACATCTAAAATATCCTTGTCTTTTGGAATTCACACCAGGAACAGATTCTCACCACACAAACATGTCAGAATAATTAGTAATTATGAGGGATTTTTGAAGGGTTACACTGCAAAGACTTCTTTGCCTTCTGTTCTGGTTTGGTTTTGCCTTGGATTTTTTTGCTGTTGATGCTGCCTTTTGTTCCTGCTACCCTCTTCTCACAGCTTCTATTCTACTCAATTTTTCCTTTAAAAATATATCTTTATAGAATTTTTAATGGCTCTGTTCTGTTAAGACTACACACAATATTCAGGACAAAAAAGAAAAAATAAAAAGAAACTTTTCAAATAAAAGAAATTACAGCTTTCACAACTGTGTCTATCTCTATGTGTTTCTATGTTTTGGGGTTTTTTTCCTTGGAGAAAATATCTAGTATTTAAAATGTGTTTAAAACCACTGATTCTGCCAAGCCTGAACATGAGTTCACCAAAGAGAGAAATTTTGGTATGATTTATAGTAGAAGATGAAACTGGGACCTGAGTGTCCACAGATCAACTCCATCTCTAAAATCTGTGGGAAGCAAGAGAATAATTCTGGTGTTTTTATAGACATGTTTTATTGTGATGGCAATAGGTGTGTCTCGTCAATATTAGGTTCATTGCAAGCCTGAAATCTATTATTCCTGCTCTTTGTGGGAGGAATTACATCTCCTAAAAGTGTTAAGGTCACTGTTGGAACTCAGTACAGGAATGCATTGATAAGAGAAGCAAGAGTCTAACAAGGATACAAGGGAAGAAGGGATTATCGTACAAGGGCAAGGTTCACTTTAGATTTAATTTGACAGTGAAGGAAATGTAGAGTTCCTGTCCTCCCCTGCTCCTCAGTGTTCACCACCTTCCTTTCCAAGGCCTTTCAGGTCATGCCCCCACTCTGCTTTGCTTGCTCTCTTTCTCCCCAGCTCCATGGAGGTGATCCCCTAACAGAGGGGATCCCGCATGGAACTGGGCACTAATAACGCACTGACACGAGGTAACTGGGCTCACCTACTAATCCGCAGGACAAAAAGGAGTCTCGCACCTCCCAGTCCCCTTCCTTCTCACCTTTACTCTTACCTATGCAGACCCCTCAGCCTCTGCTCATGTGACTCCTTGGCGAACCAGTTCAGCTCTTGAAGATTGGAGTTTCACGGGAATTTGAAGCGATCTGACTTCCTTTATCGGGAAGATCTTCAGACTCCCTCCCTCCTTTCCTCCCCCCTCCCTACCTCTTCTAATCCTTTCATTTGATATTTTCAATACTCTGATTCTAAATCCTGTGGACCTGTTGCCTGCTGAGCATTAGTCACACTTTATTTTGAACAGACTTAATTGATTAAATAGACAGTATCTCTTTTAAAAAATGTGTTTTATACCATTTTAATGAAGTTAGCTCAGAAACAGGGCTGATTACACTCAAGATAAAAAAGAAAGCAATTAGATACACGGCTAAGCAAAGAAAAGTTGTTATTTTTTTTCACTTTTTCTTTCAGCAACAATAAGCTCTTAGTTTGACTCCTGTTTTGTAAAGCCCACCAGCCACAGAAAATAAACAGGAGGAAGTGAATGGATCTCAGCCAGCACAGTGAACTGAATTGTCTCACGAAGAAGTCAAAAATCAGAGCAATTGCAAGACTGAGGGCAGATTCATGCACCTGGGAGCTGTCAGGGGAACAAAGAAGTGGGACCCCGGCTTTTGGGACCATCGAGTTGTTAGACCAGTTTCACTATCTTGTCAAAACTTCCTTAAGTAAACAGCCAAACTGTTAAACAAACACACGAGTTCTCAGGTAGGGGGCAAGAGGTTGAAAAAGCATGGAAAGAACAGATGCCCCTCATTAAGGGAAGTGAGCCCTGTTTGCTCCTTAGGTAAAATATCATTACCTATTGACTACGTGATCATGGTCCTGCAGAGGACTTTTCCCTGAAACAAAGCTCAAGAAAGAGGTCTTGAATAAGTGTTTCGAACTAAAGAGATCTGTAATAGATCTTAATGATCAGCCATGTTCTTACTATATTTCTCATCAGATTTAAGGCAACTACTTAAGACACACTGCAATTTTACATTCATCTATAGAGTCCACAGGACTTTTTGAATGAGGCCGATGTTAGTGCAATTTTTAAAAGCAGAATACTTGAAAAGCACAGAGCAGGTCTTTTCCCATTTAACAATCACTAAAAAAAGGCCAAAAAACGCACAACAAAGCACTTAGTTTGAGTATTACGCTGTGATTCTCTCCTTAACCTATTGACTAAGGAAAGCAGCTGCCTCTTGGTGTGAAAACTGCTTAGGAAAAAAACATTAGAACCCTCTTTCAAAGGCAAACCTACTTTCACTGAAGAAATGTAGTCAGCCTAGTCATGTTGAAGCCAGACTAAATATGCTCAGATTGTACAGTCTGAATGTATGGGGCTATATGGCTCTCCTAATATTCTCCAATAAAGGGGAGAGCCTGGCAACTGCATGAATATTCGGTGTAGTGTATTCACCAGTCCAACAGTTTAACCATACTTCAGCCCAGAGAATAAACAGTCAAGGGAGCCACGAATCCTTGAATCTACTCACTCTTGCTTCTTCCTACAAGCTAATATGGAGGGAGTATTAAGAAACTTTGCCCCCTCATTAAGCACTTTGCCCCTCATTAAGCACTAAGTGGGGACTCTGTAACAAGAACTGTAACAGATGAATGATACAAGATCTTTTGTCTGTGATATTTAAGACGACTCTTCTACCCAAGTGTTTGAAAGAGATCTCGTTTATTGATTCATCCAGTTTCAGTAACAATTAAAAAATGAGAACGAAGATTTTTGTACTTTTCAGAATCCACTTTTAAATCCTCTGTTCTTAGTAGCACACACTTTACATGTATTCTTTCAGTCGCCAGCCAAACTGGGGCCCCTTGTGCCCTCTATAAGCCATGTCCTAGGAGGAACATGGGATTGAACTGCTGAGGTGACACTGACTGAGCCCACAGTGGTGCTGTTGGGAGATATTAGCCGAGGTAATATCAATGCAGCCAGGGAAGCAGCTGTGATTACCTGTCCCTTTATCCATCCCGGCTGTCCTGACCACTGGGCTACAGAAATAGTCTCTCTCCGACCTGGTGAATATTTATTTATGCAAAGTTCAACATTTTCAAAAGGACTCACAAGACAAAAGCACCCCATCAAATACAACAGCATGGTGATTAAGCACCTCCCGAGAGACAGTGGCTCTCAGACTGCAAGGAAACTCGAGCTTTTGCCCCATGTCCCTTGACAAGGGACATTGTTTTTGCAAGAGGGCTCCTCCTCCTGCTCTTCAATGTTTTGTGTAGGATTAAAATAGCACCTATAGGACTAAGCACTGTCCTCGGAAAAAGCTGAGAAGTGCTTTGTTTATGACTTCTGCCGGGGGCTAGACAGATCTACTTTGTCAACTGGCACTATCCAGTCTGAAATGGTTCTGTGCATTAGCAGCAACAGATATCTGGGGATCAGATCTGCTAGGAATCCACAAAAGCTTCTTAAGGTTTATGTTTACATTTAAGTGTCCATAACATTTGTAGAATCATAATGTGTTGTAGTCTAGCTGTCAGTAAGTGGAGTCTAGAACACTACAGAACTCTGTACCGCCTGCAAACAGAGCTGTAGAGGATATTCACACCAGACAGAAACAGCTCCAACGTGTTTTCCTCCTCAGTCTTTTCACAAACTCCATCAGCGAACGGACAGCTCATCCTAATGAGCTCCTCAGCCACCGAGGTACACTTAATCCTGAATCAGCAAAACCTGATACTAATGCTCAGCTGCTTGAAATGGAATTATTTTCTGATGACTGGACTTAATCCAACCAAAGGTCAGTACATATAAAAAATGCTGTCAGCTCAGGACTTAATGATATATTCTTACCTCTGCAGACCTATAATTTCTCTAGATACCTAAGAGGTCATGTCAATCCTAATGTCTCCCAGTTTTATGAATGCAACCATAAGCCCCCTTTAAATCAGATTACAAATGATTATTATAACTCTAAATCAAGGGAAAGGCTCACCATTTTCTCTAATTGGAAAGACTAATTTAATTACAATTATTTTCTTTCCAGATGCTTTGTATTTGTTCCATTACATTACAATAGATAGTCTGGGTTTATGGAAAAGAAACAGTTAATTGTTTATGACTTGGAAAGGATGAGAAATGGGTTCACATCTGCTGGTGTAGCCACACTTCAGCCACACTCCTATTGTTTCTGAAGTGCAGGTATCCTCATATCCACTACATGGTGGCTTCATTTCTAATTTAAAGTAGGTGAAAAGATGGTGTAAACAGAAAACTTATGCTGTTCTGACATTTTTTAAAGATCTTCTTCGATTTAAAATAGGTAATTCATAAAACCATTAGAAGTAAAAAGCTAATAATTCAAGATTTACAAGTCAGTGGGCACAAAGTGGAAAATGGTAATGTATTCAATATCCCAGCCTGATTTTGCACTGAATTAACATAAATTGACATAGCCTCCAAAGGAAATCTTGTCAACAACCTCACTTTGCCTTATTAAAATCATTGTGGTATCTATATTTTTTTTTGTTTCAGATTTCCAAATATGAAATAGGCCAAATCTATATTCTGTGTAGCTTTGCTGAATCTAATGTTTAATTATTTATTAGATATCAAATGTATAACATCTGTGTAAGAAGGCTGACATATGTTAGGACCTTTGACTTTGATATATAAAAAACTGTCTGCTGAGTTAGGAATCTCTCTATAAATTAATTAGATAAACATGAATACCGCATTTGTATTCTTCTAAGTCTTTGCTTCCCTAGAGATGAGGATGGTGCTTATACAAAGCACACAAGAGTGAATGTATGAGTGGATCCCTTTTGTCTTTGAATTAACAAGGTTCTGCTTTATGCTTTCTTAACTTTTTGGCGGATGGCTTTCAGAGTTTAAGGATTTCACAGTCTAAAGGTTAATTCTTCTCTCTTCTCTTAAACTGTTTCTGAAATTCTGCCAATATTACAGAAAACTACACCAGTATAACTTCCTAGATTTATTTTCACTGGTGTAAATTTTGTAGGCAAGGCCTCAACTAAGAACATACTTCTGGAAACATATGTTTGTCTTCTTAATACATCCATGCAAGCACACAAACACACACCCACAAATCCAACTGATTATACTTTGGGTCATAATCTCTTATTTTGATATGAAACTTCGATTTCATTTATCTCCACAGCTGTACTTTTGAGTTGGTACCCATCTAAAACTTTCTCCTCCAGATGTTTGTTATTCTAGTATATAAGAACAAATAGTTTTGCCTAACATTCCTTAGGAAGCAGAGACTACTGCCTATACAAAGGTATTTCCTTTTTCTCAGCTAGATAAAAAATGTAGTATTTTTTATAAAAATTAGGCAAGGGTGACAGTTGATCTTCTGTCCATGACAGTGCAGGTCCATGACAGTGTTTGAGATCCCTCAGCAGAGAACCGGGGCGGTTTATGATTTTTGTTACAACTTTGCAATAGAACAGGAGTAGTTTATAGGCGGGTATATAAGGCTGTGCCCATTCTCACCACTGAAAAGTTATAATCTTCTTCCAAATAAAGCTGCCTATAGCAGTTATACCCAAGGAAACTGTGCCAAGAGCATCAAACAGCGTTCTTTGCCTGAGTAGCGCCCATAGTGACATGCATGCAAAAGAACTCTTGCTTTTTCAAAAAGCAATCCTGAATAAAAACTCTTCTCATTCAAGATAGAGGCCTTAAGGAACATCCTGCATGTTAACAAACATCTTCAGATAATGCCGAGTTTGATGCTCATTTCCTAGTTATTCACAGACTCTCTTAAATGGAGCTCTTTCACTTCTGTGGCTTAGCCTAAGGAAATCCTGCAAGAACAATGTGTGACTGAAACACACACAGGTTTCCCAAATGGTAGCAAGACCCATTGATGCTGCTTCAGATAGCACCAAGACAGCAAGTTATAATACGAGCTGAACAAGAAAGGGTCTTGTTTGTATAGGATTGATTTGGGTTCCAGCTTTTTTCCTTTCAATTTGCAGTACATTATGTAAAGTGTCCTTCAGTGAAGAAGTTATTTAGCTGCCAAACTACATTATTTTTTCTCAAGTATTTCAGTAGACAGAATTTCAAAACCACCAATTGCTTACTCCCCAAATAAGCATTCCCACTTACTCTTTTTAGTAAAGTAGCCTGAAATACGCTTGCAGATGCTGAAGATCTGGTAATAGAAAGAGAAGTCTTAAATACCTCTAAAATCAGATACCATGGTAATGTAACAGTTTTATTAACTAAGGCTGATTTATGCTGTAGAAGATGCCTGGTTTGATGCTCCTGGAATTTGTACAACCTCTAAACAAGTACAGAAAGACAGTTACGCTGAACATGTTACAACCTTCCTGGGACTACCTCTGTAAACAAAGGAAAATCCTTAGAACTCCTGGATTATCCAGCCTTCCTGCTGAAGTCATCAACAGGGTAGAAGTGATTTCAGTACATGGACATCCTTCCATTGTACAATAGATTCAGACCATTAATTCACAGCCTAAATAAGTCTAAAATCTAAATCTGCCTCCTTCTTCTTTATTTCTATTGCATTATCCAGTCTCTTCTCCAGTCACAGTTTTGCTGGGGCTGTTGCAGGTACCTTCTCTAGGCAGAGCATCCCAGCTGGTATTTTATGCTATTGCGTTTCCTGTTTTGTTATTGCTCTTATTGCACAGCTTCCTCAACAAAGAGGGCACACAATTTTTTTGTACTCATAGCAGGCATTACACAGCACACAACACTACCTGTGTGGATAGGAATATCCTTACTGGATATTCCTGATTATCTGTCTTCCCCAGAAAATCATATTGATCAGCCAAGCAACTCCTAAAACACCTTAAAATCTAGATTACTTTTTCCATTTTAATTATGAATACACATTATTTCTCCATTGAGATGCTTGAGTCACATGGTTGTAGGAAAGTTGTCTAGGTAGTTCTGACTAATTTTTGCTTATTATAGTTGGGGCTTTTAAGCAGAGTGACTACAGTGGGCCCTGTGTGATGAACTGATGTGTCGAGCAAGAGTGACATATTGCAGAGTGAAGTATTGAGCAGGAAAGCTAAAACAATGAGTTACTCAGAAAATAGCTGGAATACACCGCGTTTGTTCTTTGCCTTTTTATACATAAAAATTCTTTGGACCTTATTTGTTCAAACATTAAAATGTATCCAACTTTAAATTCAACTTCAAAATCTTACATCTAGTTGTAAGTCAGTTCTTCTTACAAAGAGCAATGCTCATTTACCCATCAGGCACTTCTAAGCACATCTTTGGATGTTGTTGCTGTTGTATAGTTGAGCTATTTGTCTCAAGTAAAAAAGTGGCATCTGTATGCAATTTCCACTTGGCACCAGTATCTCCTTTTGATGACTGTACTGTTTCCCTTTCTTCTTCCAGTCACTCCAGCTGCAGGACCCAGATGTCAAACTCAGGAATGTATTTTTTCCCCAGTGCTATCTGATTCTGTTGTTGGCACCTCTGCTTATGGCTGCTCTGAAGCTGCCTGTGTGCAACTTCCTAAGTTTAAAATGCAGACAGTGTTTTTTTATTTATATGCTAAAACCTTTTCAGTTGCCTTAATCATGGGAACTGAGTATTATATATTCATCAGATACACAAACATGCAGATTCCATTATTTATGATATTGGTTTCATGACAACTGTTACGCTTCTGTAACCAGAAACTGGGAGGCAAGAAGAAAGCTTCAAAAAGTGCTAATGAGACATCAAAAGTAGTTGCTTACTTTCAATAACTGATCCAAACAAAGAAAGGTAAATATAAAGCTATCAAAGGGTGATTGATGAGAATAAAAAGTAAGGTAGAAAGGAAAAGGTGAAAAAAGAAATGCACTAAAAAGGAATGAACAGCAAAGAGATGAGGGGAGAATAAAACATGTTAGAACTGTCTAAAAACATTCTGCCACCTGTCTCCAAAAACTGAAGTTCTTTAGAAAAGAACCAAGGCAAAACCTTATTCCAATTAAGACCTTACTGCAATTTTCTATTTTTTCTTCATTTCATGTTTTCCTCTTGGGGATGTTTTGCTGCAGTATTTGATTCTCCATCACAAAGACAAGGTATTTGTCTCCCAAGGGCTTTGCTGTAGCTCACTGCCCTGCAGTGACTGGTCAGGAACCGAATGTCAGGCGGCTCACACCCTCCTGCAGGCACCAGAGAGCACCTGTGTGCTCACTCTGCTGTACTCTACGTGACAAAGGAATTCTCCTGTCTACAGAGCCCTCCAAGAACTGCATTTCTCTCCCTCTGCGTGAATTTTCTCGTCTAATGTAATAAACATAAATTTGAGACAGCTTCCATCTTACACAAATAAACAGTATCAATTCCTCTACACTGATGCATATATAGTCACAAAAACAGCTTATGAAAACAAAAGAATGGTATTTTAATGAACTCCCAGTCAAGAAACTAAGCATTGCTAGGTTAAAAGAGCTAACTTGAAGGATAAGAGAATGGATGCTAAGGGCTGAATCCATTATTAGGATAAAGGAGTGGTAAGTGGTGAGTAACCCCAGTTAGGTAGATAGACAAAATGAAAAGTTCAGAGATAAGAAAATATTAATACATTTTTATAAATATATATAACTACATAAATATTAATACAGAATTCTATTATCTTGACAGCCCACCTGATTTCTATCTCAATATATCTGTTGGACATTGAACACTGAAGTGAATAAACTGCATGTAATTCATGTTTTACAAATTAAAGAACCATGACCAGAAGTTTAAAGATTCAAATACCAAGAGAGAACTAGCTTGAAATTCAGGAATATAAAATGGTTACCGAGACTCATCCATTTAAACAATTAATAGATTATATTTAGGTTGCAATTCTGTCCAGCAAAATGCCAACACCATGATTACTTTTCATGACTTCTGTATGTTCATGTCCACCACAGGTATGGAAAAGGTTCTGTATGAGGAACAGAAAGACACACAGGAGTCTACAGCTGTAGATAGATAGACAGACCAATCAATTATTGAATTATACAGAAGATAAATAGATAAGAGAGTGTACAACCAGGCTGACATAAAAATGAGGGGGCATCAGGTTCAAGCAGGTACTGCTTCATAGTACATAGCTAATCTGTAGAACTAAAAGATGCTAAAAGTTCACAGGGACACAAAAAGTCATATCATAAAATTAGTGGAAGAAAATCCAGTCTGGACAATTAAATGCAAAGGGGACATATCTGGCTTTAGAAGCTCCTGCTCTGAAAACTGCTGGAGGCTGGGAGAGCATTTTGGGGAAACAGCACTATATGCTTACTGTCTTCTCATATGCTTTCCTGTACTCTAATGCTGCTCAGTGCCAAGACAAGACAAGTCTTTAGTCTGACCAAGAGAAGTTGTTCTTACATTCAGTTTTTAGAATTTGAAAAGTCCTACTGAAATCAGTTGGATGTCTAAATTCTCATACACTGCAGGTCTGAATATCCAGCTTTTGGTAGGAACGATCAAGAGAAAGCATAACTTACTAAAAGAAAGTGATTTCCTTCCCTTTTTTTTTTTTCTTTTAACAGCTTTTTAAAAAGCTAGTAGTGAAGGGATTGAGCTTGTGAGTTCTGTGAGAGAGGATGAAGCAGTTTCACAAGAAAGAACAGAAAGCGGGAAGACAATTCTGCTACATTTGGCACTAGACAAAAAGCTAATGAGGCTGAGGCTGATGGCAGAACCACATTGCTGGAATGAGACTGTAGCATGATTGTTGCCCTCCTACATGGGATAATGGGATTCAGGGTTTTTTAGTTGGATTCACTTGGACTGTCCAGATTCAGTAACCATGTCCCACTTTCAGCACCAATAACTTCAGCACTCTTACAGAAATGTCCACCTATGCACCCTCAATCACCAGCCCTTTCTGAAAACCTATTCCCAATGATGTTAGGAACATGCAAAAGCCTCAATTACAGCTGAGTTAACTCAAGAGTTCTCACAGCTGAGATTAAAACATAGCTGCAGACTGCAGGAGGAGTGTCCATAACTTACAGCATAGGGATCATGACAGGCAGAGGGTTCAACAAGAAGGGGAATTAAAAAATGGCATATGAAAAAAATGGTGTGAGAAGGTAAATTCTGATATTTTGGTTCTGAAGGTAAAAGCAAAGAACAATATTAAGAGTACTGCCAAGCACAGACTACACTGACAGAATACATTTTACCCCAAGAGAAAAAGGACTTCAGTCACCAAGTACATTATCCTTACTTCAAAAATACTTGACTTCACCAGCATGACAATTTCTAATTATTCTTATAGTTTTTCCTACAAATAAACTTACAGAGATGAGGCACTCCTTGGAGTTTGTGACCAAAGTGTCAGAAACAGCCAGCTATACTTGTAAATGTGGAAACTGAAAATGTTGTCATACAGATGGAAAAGGAAAGCATGGATTTTATTATCTATTTTGCATTTAAGAGACAAAACTGTGACACCTAATCACAGGTAAGATTAGGGATAGAAGACAAACAAAGATAATGTATTTAGAATTTCTAAGGAAATTGATGCACTTCTGTTTACTATAGTTTTTTAATACAGCAATATTTTATACAACAGGGAGACAAGGTTTCACATGCCTTCTCTAAGAGCTGGAACAAATTCAGGAAAATATCAGCTTTGGCCTACCCTAGCTTATTGTAATTACCTTGTTTGTATTGTGCTTTATCTTCCAGAGGACCATCAGGCAGAGCTGAAGATATGAGAAACTTTTCCCTCAGCAGCTGGAATATACATAACAAGGAACCAGAAAACAGGCTGCCAAAGAAAGAGTGGCTTTTCTTTTAGGTCCTGAAGGGAAGATCACTTTCAAGGTACCCACAAATCCTGGAAGGGGATTGCTCCACAGTTCTCATTTGTAATTCATCAGACTTGATCAGCACAGGTTGTACCTTAATGTGTCTGGGGTTCCTGACAGGTAGAGAAGCGCCAAGGCAATTTGATATTGAACAATCCAGTCTCGGTGTCAGATCATTTACAGGCAGAGAAAGGGAATCCCATGCTGGGTTTGTATGTTAATACAAAATGTATCTGTGCTACTACCTGTCATTACTATTACAACCCTTGGTAAAAAGGAGAAATGCATTACAAATATCATTAACCTGTATGGAGGCTGCAGATCTCTGGACAGACCTTGTGTCCAAATGCCAGAGCCAAGAGATGTGTACACAACTGATGACCTAGACAGTGACTGAGGATAACAGAACATTCCCTTGCTAACACTACAGGGGTTTTTCCAGTATGTAATGAAAAATTTGACTCCTAGAGACTTTGTGTTCATCATATTCATTGGAGATGCACAGCTCAAAGTCACATTTATATTCTTGGAATTAAAATTTTCAACGGAAGGAATGACTCCCCAAGCTAAATAAGTCTTCCGTGACATGAAGGAACAAACCTCCACCTCTTGAAGGATAGATCCTACATTAGCAATTGATTTCAGGCACATAAGATCTGTTAGAAATAAAATCGAGATGGCTTGCTTCATGTACATTATGGTCTGCACTTCAGAGGAGACTGTGACATTGACTGTGAGTCTTAAAGGGTTAATAAGTGCAAAGAAGACTGTGGAGTTTGTAAAAGGTTTTACTTGCCAGATACCAAGATAGAAGGACAGAAAACAAGGTAGTATGAGCAGTGGCCACTGTAAGAGCCCTTGATATTGACCCTCAAGGTAACAGAAAGATTGAACTCCACAATCCTGTACAAACAGTGACATTGGGCTGTAACAAAGTGATGACATTTCCTATGGAATGGATTACAGTGTGCAAATGAATTAAAATTTAGAGAGAAAAGTGAGTTAACCATTTGAGACGATGGTATTATTACTGTTGTAATCACCCTGAGCTTGAATCGGACAATAAAAACATTCAGTGAAATGAAAGGCTGAGATGGCTCCCAAGCCTCCTTGAGATGGCTCCCAAGCAAAATAAGTACTGTAAAACAGCTTTTCTCTGATATATAAGAGAAGACAATCTGTGGCTTCCAGATTATATAAGGACTGTTTTATTTGGAAGGTCTACCATGAAGGCAACAGCTGTGGACTACACAGATTCAAGTAAATATAATGAAAAAGTGGCCTGTAGTTTAGGAGTCTTACATAAGACAGTAGAAGAAGCCACAAGATTTCAGGATCAGACTATCAATGTATCCTTTCAAAATTCTTTCAATTTCAAATATCCTTCAATTTCAAAAGAGGTTCTTTGTTTCTAGAATTGGAACAGTCATGTGATCATCCCAGTAAAAGCAGTTTGGCATGGGAAACTCTTAGCGGGTACAGCAAAATGGAGAAGTATTTTAGCACAAAGTTTCAAAAACGGAAACAACCCGAAGTGCCTAAAAGGAAATCATCACTATCATGCAGACAGAATAGGGACCAAAAAAACCCCACTATTGCTGGTTTTTTCTTTGCATATTTTATTATGCTCTTGGAAAACATTACCCAAGCACTTTTTCTGCTGACAGCCAGGCATGATATAATTAGACATAGTCAAGTAAATTTGATATGAGAAAATACAATGAGATTTTCTTCCCCTTTCAGCAACTTCTTCCAGCAATTGAATACCCACATGGAGGAAGGAATACTGCAGATTGCTAATATGCACAGATTTCAGGTCAGAGTGTCTACTTCAGCCACTAATTTGGAACTCTGAAGAGACTTACATTTCTCTAACTCCAAAACTGGATTTGTAATGCCATACAATTCATAACAGGATATTGGTTTTGTTTTTTGTTTTTGTTTTTGTGGGGTTTTTTTTGTTTTGTTTTGGGTTTTTTTGGAGTAGATAGTAAGAGCAATGATTTTAAACTAAAGCAGAACCAAAAAGCTAACACTGTTTCATACAGCTTTCAAATTCACCAGTATACCAGCATTCTGCAGAATAGAAATATAAAGTTATTACATGAGTAATCTTCAGCTGGTCAGTATCCAGCAAATGAAGGAGTATTCTTTATCACCAGTACTCAGAATTGATGTCTTCTCAAAACATCTTTGTGACAATGTCCTTTTGCCAATGTTAGAGAAACAGTTCTTGCTGTTTCACAGCATCTTCAGGAGCCATGATGCAGGGACAAGTTGCACATGGCAAAATATACAACTGATAGAGAATGAAGAAAAATAAGCACTTCTTAGCTTGAGTGAAATTTAAGGGAACCTGATGTAATTTATAGTTTTAGCTAAATTAGCACTTCAAATGTCACAAGTCAAACATTATGGAATCCACAAAGTGACTTGTGTTCACTGACTTTGTCTGTAGTCTGTTCTCTAGTTGAGACTAACTCAGATTTTCTAGACTTTTTTGGCAATGAAAACAACGTCTGTAGGGCAGATGTCTGGTGGAAATAGAGACAAAAGCAATGTGATAGAAGTAATAACACCAGATGTCCAGAGCAAGCAATTATCCAAAATAGAATTAATTGATTGGAGATCCAGATCTTAAAGCACTGGTTACCTTTAACCACTTATACCCTAGGAACACTGACAGAGGTGAGACAAGTACGAATTTTAAAAGTAAACCCTACTATGTAGGGTATACTTTAAAAATTCATTAAAAGTATCTTACAGCAATCTCATAAAATCTCATAAAAAGTATCTTACAGCAATCAATTGAAAGGCTGCTGTTATTCAATGGCAGTTGACCAAAAAAACATTTCTGCAGAGAAATTTTCAGATTTTTCTTCAAACCAGCAAACTTTTCTACATAAGTAATTTTATGCTTAATCTCCAATATCATATAAGACAGTGTAGGTACTTTATACCTTTTATAAAACTGATCTTGTTAAGGAACTGATAGTTCATGCACAACCTGATCTAGAATAATCCAGTTTGTTCAGAAGAAATTATGTTATAAACATGCACTCAAATATCTTAGCTTTCCATCCTTGAATATCTACCATAAATTAAGTGCATACAATATGAAATGTTATGAGCCAATTAAACAATCCTTTTATTTTCACAGAAACACTTCCCACAGAAATACTTAATGAATTAACACTACACAATTCTTACTGTCCTCACCTCCTGCTGATATTAGAAGTACTTTCAAATTACCTACTTTCATATTTGCATAAGAAAACCTCTTTTGCAGGTACACGTATGAGTACAACACACAAATTTCTGGTTTTGCATATGCAAGTATGAGAGCAAACACCAGCATTTACACACAAGTGCCACTCTGAAAACCAGCTTAGGTATTTGGATTTTTGCTATGATATACATTGGCAAACCAAGGCTTGTCGTTCTATCAATTTCATAATTAAAGTATATGGTATTAGTAACGTGAGTCAGATTTTCAGTGGGATTTTTGCAGTAACTAGTGAGCAGTGCTAATCATAACTCTTGTCTCTGCTTTACAGTAGAACTGTATTTCATTTTGGTAGGACACTTCACAGGCAAAAAAAGCTTTGCAGACATTTACATTTATCTTTACTAAAAATAAAATATATACACTAACAAAGATATTTAGTGATCAACACTTGCTAAGAATCATATTGCTACAGAAAGCACTTCAGCAGGACTCAAACCATGTCTTCTTTTGAAATTTTTAAAGTTATCTTTCTTTGAAAGTATTTCAGACACATTTGCTCAGGAGGAAGTATTGATAATACCAAAGAACAAACTTTCTACCAAGTTCACATAACTGAGTCTTTAGATCATGTACCTTCCATATGATATGAGTCACTGAATTTTTGGATGATGTAAATGCAATCAGAGCATGTTTAATTTCATTTTGGTTTGTTAGAACTATAAAAGAAGAAGGAAGAAACAGCAATTTGCAAGGAGATGGAAAACAAGGCAATAAAAGTAGAGAAAATAGTTACACTTAATGAGATTTGTTTTCATTGGAACCGCTGCTGGGTTTCACTTTCAAACTACAGAGTTATCTACTTTCATTTGATTAGAAACAATGCTATGCAATCTGAGCTGCTTTGATTCTCTCACCAAATAAAAGAACAAGTGCCTTCACACTTAAAGAGAGAAAACATGCAATTTAAGGAAATGAAAGAACAAAGAAAGACACTAGTTACTTTAAATGCAAACATGAAGACAATTACGCCACAGATAGTAAATCACAGTCTGGCAAGGTTGCTGGTGGAGAAATGCAGCTCTAACACAACCCACAAGAATTTACTAAAACTCACAGGATTATTTTGGAAGAACATAGTCGTGGGGTTTTTATTATAATCTCCCTGTCTAAATACACTTTTTTTTTCTTTTTAGTAGTTGCTTCTAAACTTTCCCTTTATTGTAGTTTTACACCATCATCCTTCAGTCTTCCAGTGACTAATGACTTTTCCATCTCTCCCTGTGCTGCAGCAGTCCTTGCCACCTTTTTTCCTTCAAACTGTTTAATGTAATTAGGTAATTTAAATTATCAAAGCAATTATTCCCAAAAGGAATCCAGGTCGACATTTGCTGCTTCTACACCACGTCTCTTTGCATCTTGCATTCTCAAAAGCTTATTCTTTTCTCCAGCTGAAAACTCATATAAATAAGATTTTGTTCTTCCCAGAAGCCTTGCCTTGCTTGTACTTCTCTGTTCTCAGGTCACCACAGGCACAGCACTATTTTGTGGATGTGCTTACACCACCCATATGTTAAATCATGTTATTACATCCCTAAGTGTGCATTCCTTCACCACCTAATTATTACCTGTGTCTTAGGCAAACCTTCATCTCCCATTCAAAAGCCATATACACTGCACATTCTAAAAGAATAACTGCATTTATAAGATTTAAATATCTGAGTAAGCAATGATGCAGCCTAAAGCACCCCCAGAGTGTGAGCCAGAATGCCAAACTGTGCGGACAGCGTGGCCCACTGGATTCCATGATTCAACACAACTGCTCACTCAGCCTGAATGAGGGACTCAATCCTCTGTCTGAAAAGATTGCCAGGGTACACCATTATCTTAGAGATGGAAGGAAATAAAATTTAAGAACTTACTAAGGACTTCAGAACAGGGTTCAAAATACCAAGTATTAGTTACAATTGAAGTTTTCCCTGTGTGAAGACTACAAACTGTGAATTAAAACAGTATCAAGTTATGACAGGTTGCAGCCGAAGGATAAATGCTCAGCTGCAGGCTACGGAAGCAGAGTCTCTAGGACCAGTCTCTAGCAATCACTGTGGCCACAAATTTGGACCCTATCTAATGGAATCTGATGACAATTCCATACAAGCTGTATTTAAGGATCTGTATCTCAAGCATACCACTTCTCACTGGGTTTGCATGGTATGTGGCACTGACTCTGCACTTCTAGTGTATCTAACTTCACTCCCAAAAACCAGGGGAATCGCTTTGTGAAGGAGAATGGAGGATAACTAGGAAAAAAGGTTGTTTTCACAAACACTGTTTCACAAATCATGGCTTAGTAGCAATGATCTGCAACTATGACAGTCTGTGCATATAAATTATTTAAGCTGTCTAGGGATAGTTAATATTTTTACTAGACAAAACAAAATACTCAGTAGTTGCTTTAGTTCAGGCCTAAATAAGACCTTATACCCTAGAAAGTCCAGCTGTTATTTCACTTAAGTCATTTGTCTATTACATGACACTACTTCTTCATACAAGCCTTGACTTACTTTATGTTCTCTTATTTGCTGTTTCCAACTGTTGTAGATTGACAGAGATCACATGTTAAGTGTGTGATTACTTTTTATGCACTAAAATATAAGTTGTTACTTCATCTTTTACTGGACTTTGAATATATTATTTTTTACTTGAATGGTTCAAGCTCTTTGCTAACAAAGTAAGTCTACTGTCAGTGGTAACATGTTAATTCAAGTATATGTATTAGCAGGATTCCCAGGCCCTAATAACCATTACTTCCTGCATTCATAATAAAAACAGTGTGAGAGGGCCATGTTCTCACACATCAAACAAAACTTCAGGACAGCCCAGTTAAATGATTTGCCAAAATACTATTTGATACAGCACTAGCACTTTTCCGAGTCTTTCTCAATTATGCACAGAGTTGTTCAGGACACACCAGGTTAAATGCTCATCAGCACTGCTAAACTGTTTGATTTAAATTTTGTTCCATGTCTTGAGATAACTTTGCAGTCTTAAAACAAGAGGTTGAACAATGCAAAGTATTTTTTTAAACAGTCTGCCAAACCTTAATGTGTTTCTTTACAACATATGGTATAGTCATTGTTTAAAGGCAGGTTCTCAGCAGTGCACATCTTTCACTACAGGGATTGAAACTGGGGACCCATCTGCTCAGATCTATTAAATTCTCAATACAGTTTCAAACATTTGCTGAACTGATGACACTTTCAAATATGGCAGGGTTTTTATAACGTAGGTGAATAACAGGAACATGGTTTCACTTTAAACAAAAACATCTTAAATTGTTGTCAGAGAAAAGAAGAAAGGGAATAAACAGCTGCAGTACTGAATCATGTTAAACACAATGCCAGGGCTGTGTGATACAAGCTCCAAGTTATAAAGCTTTCTTTTTTCCTTTAAACTAAGGAATGTGCAAATGGTAATCACACTGGCTCAACAGAAAAGCACTTTATAGCACAACCAAAAACGTGGAGGTGATCTCTTTTATTAGGGCAACTAAAAATATAAAGAAGTAGTCTTTGAGAAATTTTATTTTAATTTGTTTTATCATAGCTTGTAAGCAGTAAAAAGAAATCAAAGGGTTGCCCTGTGTGGTTCCTCTTGGTGAAATAATCAGCTTTGAAGTTATTCTTTGGATAACACAAGACACTGGGTTAAGTCAGGGGCACCTCCTCAGGATTTACTCCCATTTGACACAGCACTGCCAAACATATGTAAATTTTATATCAAACTAAAACATTTATTATACTAAAAACCTCTATGAACACTACAATTGTTCCCTAAATAACCATACAGCTGAGAAAAAGACAGGAAAACACAGGAGAGTAAAATCAAGGAAAATCTAGGGGAGAAAAACATATAATGAAAGAAAAACTGAACCACTGATTCATCAATATTCTTACACTGGCCCTCCCCAGCTGGAGTAATATATCACAGTTCACCAAGTCATCAGTTATGACAACTTAGACAGCAAAGGATCTGTACCTACACACAGAATAAATGAAATCAGATTTGTTGTCAATCTGATAGCCATCATATTTTGACAGTTATTTATGTTCATTTAAAGAATAACATCCCTATTAATGATAATTTAAATGCCCACTATAACTAACAATCCATTTATTTCTTATCTTAAATGTTTTTTCTGTTAATTCACTGAATTTATTTTCTAACACAAGGAAAAGAAAAAGTAAAAATAGAGCAAATAAAAGAAAGAAACAGAAAAACAAAACAAAACAAAACAAGACACAGAGTAAACTGAGAAAAAATACAGATCTCCTCACAGCAGCAGTATCTTGAGTACAGGATTACAAACATACATACATGTTCAGACTTTTCTACAGAATTTTAAAACTGAATATATTCTACCTTGTCCTTGCTTTGCATAGCATTTTGCAACAAAAACCTGCATATACTACAACAGCATGTTGATAAAAGCTAAGGCCTTGCCTAAACTTGCTCATTCATGTAAGATAAAATACACACTCAAAGTAGAACAACTACTTTAAAAAAATTCCAAAAATCTAAACTCTCTCCATATGGAGAACAAAAACATCTAAGAGTGACAATAACAAGAAAAACCCCAGAAATTGTTTTACTACAGTTAATAATTTGTCTCCTGTACACAATCTTGGAATCATAGAATGGCTTGGTTTGGAAGCGACCTTACAGCTCATCTGATTTCAACCACCCTGCCACGGGCTGGGACACCTTCCACCAGATCAGATCACCCAAGGCCCCATCCAGCCTGGCCTTCCAGGGATGGGGCATCCACATCTTCTCTGGGTAACCTGTGCCAGGGCCTCACCACCATCGCAGGGAAGAATTTCTTCTGAATATCTAATCTAAAATGTACCTTCTTCCAGTCTAAAGTCATTCCCCCTTGACCTATCCCTCCATGCCCTAGTAGGAAGTCCCTCTCCAGTGCTCTTGTAGCCCCTCTAAGTACTGGAAGGGCATCTAAGGTCTTCCCAGACCCTTGTCTTCTCCATCCCTTCCCTCCAGTGTGTCCACCACACCACACAAGTTGGTGTCATCAGCAAAACTGCTGAGAGTGCACTCAGTCCCACTGTCCATGTTGAACAGCCCCAGTCCTGATGCCAAGCCCAAGGAACAGCACTCGTCACTGGTGTCCACTTGGACACTGAGCCATTGACTGCAACCCTTTGAGTGCAACCAGCCAGCCAATTACTTATCCATCAAGTGGTCCAGCCATCAGCTCCATCTGTCTCCAGTTTAGAGACAAGGATGCTGTGTGGGACAGTGTCCAACTGAGCTCTGCCCAAGTTCAGTACATGACATCAGTTGCTCTGCCTTTATCCACCACGGCTATAACCCTGTTGTAGAAGGCAGCAAATTTGTCAGGCACAATTTGCATTTAATGAAAAAAGATCACAGCTCCTCCTGCTCTGTTCAGATGGCTCAATGAACATCACATATTTTTGTTCATTGTTCATTTGAGAGCACAAAACATTTGCAAAAGGTGTGAGGTTTTTATGTTGGTACAGTCATTACAGTTTCCTCACTGTACTTCCACATAATCTCATTATTAGCAAACTGTCGCTTTTGTTTGATGTATATTTATTATCAGGTGACTATTTTATCATCAAAGTATACTCACTGGATGATTATATTAAATTAATTGAAAAATTATGTTTCTTGATAGCAAATACTAGGATAGGAAAAATATCTTGAAAGTTATTATTTACATTTGTAATAGTATTTTGCCACTGGCATATGATATAGCAGTTCAAATATGTTGTGGCTTTCCAGTTAAGTAATCTCAGACAAAATAGCACAAAATTCCTCAAAATAATCTAGGTGAGTGTTAAATGATATGTAGGAATAATAGCATGCCAAAATGAAGACAAGCCTAAGAGGAAGTCAATAAAGAAAAAATCTAGGTGTCAAATCATATTTGTGGAATCTATGGAAACTCCATCAAAGTGAACAAGATTTGTATGAAAGGCAGTTTTTGTGATGTCTAAGTGAAATTGAGTAAATGGGCTTGGAAACCTATGTCTCCACAAGACTAAATAGCTCCATGTGGGGCTGTAAAAGAACAGCAATTGACAGCACAGGCTTCAAATCAGGTACTGCAGCTGCCATTTCAGAGCTTCAGAAGCAGAACAGGATGACCAGAGGATGTTTTTGAAAGGCAGAGAAATTCAGAATGGAACACAGGCTCTCAGTTTTGAATGCTGTCTCTAGACAGAGAAAAGAAAGAAAAAACCACTGATGCATAAAAAACACAGCAGTAAGTATTGCAACTAACCTAGTGCAATAACTTTTCATGCATTTTGATAGTGGATGGGAGTATCAAGATGGGTCACATCACTGAAGAATCCTTTTGTACAATAAAGATCATATCACAGTAGTAAAAAATTTAGGATGCTTTCAGTCCTCAGCCACAGACCCTTCATCTTTCATAACATTCTGCTTGTTGAGTGAAGATTTTAATGAAAACAGTATTTCAGAACTTCCTTCCTTTGTGAGTATATGTCCTCACCTTAACCTTATTTTAACATTGTTTTTGTGTGGACGTTTATTGTATTGCAGAGTATGGCAAATCTGATAAGAGAAAAGCAATGACTGAGCCCAGTCTTATTGTATCAGAATGGCTGAAATAATTACATATCCTGGAAAACCTGAGAACTTCTGATCCTACTTTCAAACACAGAATGGATACACAGTTTTTGATTACAGAAAATATTCTTGCAGTCCAACACAAAGCTAAACTCCACTTGTATTCTCTGATGAACAATCAACATGGCTCATTTCCTGGGCTTTGGGAGAAAAACTGTTTCTTGCACAACCCAGTGAGCTGAGAATAATAGGAATGATATGCTTGATGACAGCAGCAACATAGAATCTAAAAAATATCTCAGAAGACTGCACTTTTGAATTAAAGTATGAATGTCATAGGGAGAGCACACAGGATGTTTGATCCCAAAAGGTTTCTTTCTTTCAGTACCCTATAAGCTACAGCTGTAGCTGTCACAACCACTCATTACTTGGATAGCTAATTCTTCCCATTCTAACTTCTTTCTCAAAAGATCCCAACTGTTATTAAAAGACAACAAAACTCAGTAATTTATGTTCCAGTCTCCAAAGGAAACAAAATTATTTTCCTTATTTAAATTTTATTTTATTACAGACTCTTCTCATGCCTTGTGATGCAAAAAAAAAAAAAAAAAAAAGTGTAATTGGTTGGGTTTGTTACTTCACAGGACATAATTTTTTAGATATAATGGAAATATTATTCCGATTTCTTGGTGTATCTTTTTGAGAAGAGAGTTTCTTCTGCTGTCACCATAAACCAAATTATTTAATTGAGAAATGATCCATGCTGATTCTACCTCAGCCTGTTAGTACCAGTCCTGAAGTTCAAAAGCAGTTGGCTGCTGCAGGATGGTGGCCTTCACACAACTGGACATTATGACCACAAATACATATTCTTGGAAGGTATATTCAATCCCTAACACCTCACCAGCCTCAAGGACAAAAACACCTGTCCAATTACTTTGAATTTATTAGGCACGTTCATACTGCTAGCTGGATTCCCGTGCATTTCCCTAGAAGAAAACCAAAGAAACTTGGACAACTGAGTGTGAGCACAGCTCCTGGCAGCACGCACCACAGAAATTGTTCACTCTGAAAAAATAATTCAAACTTACAATATATACAGTTGTCTATAGGGACTTACAGCCCTTCCAGAGTTCTTACAATGACCAATCATATTGACATATATTTTCTTTAACATTTACATTTTAAAAAGTAATCCTACCACCAAGAGATTACAGTTTAAGACATACCCTTTACAGGCAATCCTCTTCAAAATTATTCCTAATATACTTTCCTGTGCTTCTGGTAACTGTCAAAAATTGGCTTCATATCAAATAGAATATTGGTCTGATTTAATATAGCATTTCCTGTTTGAATATTTAACTAATTCCATTATTTTCTCCAGGGCTTGAGTTTTCACTGGGAAAGCATAAAGCAAGAGCCTCCAGTGAAGACTGTTTTGGTGTTCATTTCCTGAGTCTGAGCTTGACTTTTGAGAGAATTAACCATTTAGTTTAGAGAGCTGCTAACTCTTAAAGTGGTCAAGATGTCTGTCTTCACAACTGTTTGCTTCACAACCCTCACAGTAGAATTTAGCTGGAATAATTTGAAAGCTTGTTCCATAAAAGCAAGGACTCCAAATTTCCAAACTGTTACCAACTGAAATCTCTGACAAATGTTTCTGCATGTAAAAATGAACACTCTGTATGTACACATGAAAGGAAAAAGAGACTTGGACAACAAACAATACATTTAGCTCTTTAGAAAACAGCAAGGCTCCTTAGGACTTAGCTCATTAATTTTCCCGGAGAGATATGCAATTGAAATTCAGTGAGAGTTAAACACTTGACTCCCTTAGGATCTTTAAAATCCCAGATGAAGTGATATTTAACTAATTCCCACACAAATAGAAATCAGTCATTTGGCAGAACGATGCAATCCGATTGTTAGTCACCAGAACAGATTCGGTCCCCAGCACAGCATTTAATGACGTCGTTAGAGAGCTCCCATGTCCCGTCTCTGGGCGCACAGGAGCACAGAGCTATCACCTGGTGTGGGGTTCGAGGGAAGGGGTGCAGTCGGAGGAGCCTCTCACTACCTGCAGCAAGGTTATGAGTGTGCATTCAGCTTCCCACAAGCACCTTTCGTTTCTCAGAAGCTTGGATATTCTACATATTGGAAACAATATGTTCTTTGGGTGTGACCATCCTCACACGTCCTATAAAATCAATGCAATTAGAGCTCTCTTTGACTTGTATGGAGTAAAATTAGACTTGTATGGAAAGATTTACTCTTGAATAGCAAGAGTTTTTCTCCCCTTTCCCTGTCTCATTCTTGGTGTCCTGGCTTTGCTGCCAGAAATTTCAAAACTGGTGAGATCACTCTCCCCCTCCTCCTTCCCTTCCTCCTTTCTCCCCCTGCCCTGCCCGTCGGAGGGTTTCAATGGGCTCCTGCAGTCACTCGGGCGGACAGCATTCCGTTGCCAGGCAACTCCCTGAAAAGAAGCACATGCTGCTGCGGCGCAGACAGAGCGTGCCCGTCTGCTCCAGTGATGCTGTGGCCTAATTTCTACCTCTCTTGTGCTGGATACAAAAGGGAACATCTCTAGAGTTGAGGGTTAGGGAGTACTGAATTATCTGCACTTTTTTTTGGTGTTTGTTTTTCCCCGCTCTCCTGATCGGGTGCATCCCCTTCCATCTGAGGGCCCCCAGAAGTCATGCATGTCTAATCTGCATGCATGCGTTTGGGACTGCTCCCCGGGCTTGCAGAATACTGACAACTTTCTGTTAGCTTTTGGCTGAGCTAATAGTACTTATGGGGATCTGTTAAGCTTCCCTGTAGCTCTCCCACAAGGGCAGTTTTGCATGTAAATTCTCAAGGCCATTCATCTTTTCCTACCTGATTCTTTATTGCCTGGTTGTTTGGGTTTTTTTAAAGGCCTTTTTAGGGAATGCAAGTATAGCCTTTCTTATTTTCCCTCCTTTCACCATGTTTTCCTGGGAACAAAGAACAGCAAACTAAGAAATTCCTTTGGTTTTTCCACGGCCTGAAGAAAGATCACTGCTTTATCCATGGATTTAGCTTTGGGCTGCCTAATCTTCTCAAAAGGCAGGCCCATACGTATTCAGATTTTGTGGTTTGAACTCAGCCCTGCTATCACAATCCTCCACTGTCTGTTACAGACAGTATTATCATTAGGTAAAAACCAGCAGTCAGATAAGAGGCAAATTCCCTTACAGCTACTGCTAGCTTCCTTAAATTTCCTGTTAACATGTTTTTCATAGGAAGGTTACTTATGCTAGTTGCCTTTTGTCAGTCGTGGTACCAACTCAGCAGCTCACTCAACCTGCAAGCAAACTTGAACCTTAGAGAGAAACTGCACTGTATTCAGCCTGACAGAGTCTAATATTGCTCTGGTGCTCTGGGTATTCCACCAATCCTCCCCTCACTTCTGGATCAAGTCTGAAGTCCCAGTCCTAATTTACAAATCCCTAATTTGGTTAGTGCACATCTACTTTAAGGGCAGCCAAGAACCCTCATCCACTGATCCCTGGAGTCAGCACCGTACTACAGATTTCTTCCAGCATAGCTACGTCAACACAACTGTGACAAAGCATAACCTCCAGCTGCCACTGCTGCACCAGTAAATGCCTGCTTCACCCTTCTCTATGCCACCAGGGCAGCACATTTGTCAGCTTAGTTTGTGCCTTCAGAAGTGTCCTGGAATTAAACAGACAAAACTCAGTGGCATGGGAAAACATGTAAATCACGGATGCCCTGTAACAGATAAGGCCAGGGTTGCTGTCACTGAGCACATTATAAGAAAGGCCCTGTAAGACATAGAGATCCAATAACTCTGTAGAAGAAAGGTTCCAGCCCAAATGTTCCAATTTTTTCTGATGGCACAGTCCTTATGGGATAGCAGACAGTTTTCATTCTAGTGTACTTAATGTGTGTAGTGCTGTGGATAAGACTCTGCCTATTTTTGTCCTATCTTTTGCTTATCTCCTACACAAAAAATCAAAACTGTTCAACTGTGTGGCAGCAACAGTAACTGAAATGCACTGGCAAAGTCTCACCCTTTTGGAGTAGAAGAGTCCTTTCTTCAGTCCCTGAGAGTGTCATGCACTAGGAAATCACCACATTATTTACAAAATGTTTTGAGACCATCTGTAAAGAAAGGTGCTATATATAGGCACAACAATAGTTAGTACTTACATGAGTCACACATACACAACTTTCAGTATTACACAACTCCTCAAACATCCATCTTCCCCAAGATGAAACACGTGGGACTTTTCTCCCTCAAAAACACAACAGCAGTAAAGAAACAACAAAGTGTCTTAATATTACATTAAAAACTCACACTCCCATTTGAAGTCAATCTAAAGGGGAAAACAAGGCCCTAGAACTGCTTCTGGTTTTGGCAAAGCTAATGAAAAGAAAATAATGAAAATAATTAGGTGATCCCTTGCCAAACAGGTAATGAACGAAAGAATAAAAACAAAAGCCAATTTGCCATACAGACACCAATTTCTCACTTATTGTCCAGAGGCAGTCCATGTGTTTTTTCCATGTATTTTTGGATCCTGCATCAATTCAAGATGATGCTACAGTTTGGCCCATGGCCAGAAACTGGCAAGTGAAATAATGTTCCAGTACATGCACTGTGAACACACAGCTGGCTTCAAAGGGAAATGGACTAATCCTACTTCATTTCCCTTCTTCAGTATGTGTTTAAAGAGCTTTGGTGCGCTGAAGGAAATCGACCAGAATTCATTAGTTCCCTTCTGATTCAGCTCATTGCTGCTGGAAAGGGAAACAAGTCGGAATTGCAGGATCCTACTCAATTTCCTTTTGGAGCAGATTGTAAGCCAATTCTGCTCTCAGTTGTACACACATAGATCTTTACTAATGATGCATAAGTTCAAACGCAATACCTCTCCAAACTGCCTAAACATATGAAGACTATGAAGGGAAAAAGAAAAATTAAATAATATACTGGACTTTGTACCATGGAGAACTTTTGGCTGAGAATATTCCTGAGAAAGAAACTCAGAAAATTGGGAGAACTTCTAGAAAGAGACACAGGAGTAAGGAGAGATAGAAAAACCCAGCTGAGACTAGGAAAAGATCACAATGAAGAAACAAAGAATAATAATTTTATAAATACATCCCTTACATTTTCTGCTATCTAAAGAAAAATTACAGCAAACTAAAACACTGACTCTAACAGCTAAAGCAAATCCTAGGCATGATTTTTATTCTGTTTGGAGGCGGTTTTGGAAATGGAGACATGAAGATAAATCATTTGCTCTGGACAGAAAGCTTTTCTTCCCACTCATCATCAGATCTCTCAATTTGTCTCTTCAGAGTTCATGTCATATTTTATGAGCCTTCTTAAGATTCTGGGAAGCAATAGGATTTCAATTATTCCAGGATATATCTTATTCAGTTTAAGGTCACTGCTTTTGAGACAATATGCCAGAACCAACACTCTTCCAAAGCAAACCTACAATTAACCACCTAAGCAGAAAGTGCCTTGTGACAAATAAAGCAGAACAGAAGAAAACTACAGGGTTCATGATGGGACCATGACTTCATACGAGGCAAATAAGCACAACATGTAAAAATCACTTTTTGCAACTGCAGCAAAGACAAAGAAGTATTATTGCTGTAATAAACTGTCTCTTAAGCTTGAACTGTGATACTTAAAATAGTGAGCAGCCTTATGAATTTGGCTTCCCCACTAATTACAAATCCATTAGCTTGAAGCAGTATACTGCAAAGAAAATGGGTCCTGGAATTGAAATTGGCCAAAAAGCCTTTAAATTATCAACACTGTCTCTCAGATGGGTGACTCCAAACTCCTTAGGTTTTAGCAGGTTTTATTGTCTGAAGTTCTAGGGGTGTTTGGGGAGCTCTGTGTGACAAATTAAAAATTTAATTCCTTATGAGTTAGCTGCAGAAATCCAGTACAGACACAATTTATATCCTGTACTAATAGCTTCTCAGCACAGGAAAATGAAGGACAATTAGAGAGCAAGTAATGGCTCAGTGATTCTGTAGAACACTGTACCACCTACAGAGCCAGTTAAAATGAGATTATTTTCCTTTGTGATTCTATGTCAACCTCAGTTTACAGCTTTAACTTTTATCATTAGACCACAATTTAAGATGTTATTCAACCCACTCTAGAAAAAGCCATACAACATTTATAATTTACAAAGGCTGACAGCTTCATATAGACCCACTGGGATAGACACAGCAATAACATACTATCTGTTCTCTTTGCATGTACAACTTATTTTCTCACTCCAAAGACAAAGGTTGAATCTCCCATCCCTCTCCAGTTGTAGTGAATAGATATTGTGTAGGAAGAAACCAGTCACCACTTGTGGATATCATCACAAACAAATAAATACTTGAAACAAAGACATTTCACAGTTCAAACATTCAAAATCAAAACCAGTTTATTAGGCATTTTCCTCACTTTTATTGTTTAATGTGCTTTAAAGTACACGACGGTAGATCATACAAAGGCAATTCTAGCTCAATCAGTTCAGCCAGTATATTTTTTTAATACTTTCTTCTTTGCCACACTTATGTCTCTGTTATTATTATTCTTATTTGCTAAACTGATTACACTACAGGTTTTCTTCTGTATTGCCTTTGCAAAACCAGCATTCTCCTTCCTACCTGCCCAGTTTTGCTGTCTCTCATAAAGAACCATTTCCTTTTGTTCATGTTGTGCATACATATGACTTAAAGTTCATTTAGTATAACCTCAGAATTCAAATTTCCCTCCGAACTGAGTAAATTGTTCTGGAAAAAACTATATTGTAAATGCAACTAAGCCCTTAACAGAGATGAGAATTTTGCTTTTACTGCTGGAAATAGTTCAGCTTGCAAAACACATTCCAACAAAATCTTCCCTTGATTACTAATGTAAAGAGCCATGGGTTCCTTTTGTGCAAATAAAATTGAAGGGCAGAATGAGAAATGTAGTTCAATAACCCACCCAACCACAGAGACAGAGTTACTATTTACAAATTGGAGTTAGTGTATGCAAGGAGAATTGGGCTCTTGGAGACATAACAGGAAAAGAAAACTTCCTTTGATTTACATCAGAGACATCTCTTAGACTTCACTGGGAGGCAGTGAAATACTGAGGCAGAGAGATTAAATCCAGTGGTAAGAGGTAGAACACAGTGACAGAGGAACACCTGCCCCTACTGCCGTTCATTGACAGGTACCAAATGACCATGTTTGTCTGCGAGCAGGATTTAATATACTGTGGAGGCTGACACAGGCTGTCCAGTGGAGGAAAGAAGGGAAAGGAAAGCAATCAGGGAGCCAGGAAACATCAAATCTTCCCACTGTGCACAGTGCAAATGCTTGTGCAGACCACCCTGGCCACTACATGTTGTTTGAGCAACTCATCCTTCTACTTATCCACAATTAGGAAGGAAGGAACAGAGACTGTGGATACCACATGGCCTTACAGTGACCTTGGTAATAAGTTCTATGGAAATACATTATAGTTGCTTCAAGTTACAGACAGGGATATGCATTTATCAACCATACATACTAGTGCCAATGCCTTTTTAAGATATTGCAAACTAAGAAGAGCTAGATGATTCCATAAGAGGTTTGCTATCTACAAACTTATTCTCACTAAGAAGCTTAAGCCATGACTTGTCAGTATTATCCCATCCCTTGATTCTTCAAATACAAAATATCACAAACCACTAGCAACATTCCCTCTAAACAATAGTCTCCTAAGCATGAGGTTCAGAATTTTGACATTGCTAAAAACCCACATATTTCTCAATTAATTGCCAAATGTACTTGCTTTAGTAATTGTGCCCATACCAAGAAAAATGAGTCTTTTAACAGAAAGTCCAGTAACTAAATTCTAAATAAAAAAAGAATGTATTAAAATTTTCCACTTCCCTTCAACCGTGGATTACGCAGGTGTCTATTTACCAGGGATTTTAGGAAGACTCCAAATAGAATGGAGCCTATTGTTATGCATTAAAAAAGTGAACTTTCTGTATGAGAATATCCTCACTTGTTTCACTGTATCATTCAAAATATGTGATATGTATCTACTGAGAAATGTGGAGAAATCAACACACCACAGTTATTAGAAAATGTTGTGTTTTACACTAACCAGTCCAGCTGGCTTCTCTGCTTTCTCAATAGCCTTTGTAGCTTCCTTGAGTTGTTTTCTAAGGTCTTCCTTTGACTTGTCATGTTTATAGCACTAGGAGAGGAAGAAAAAAGGCAATTTTAAAGCTTGTTAAGAAGTACTTCATGTGCTATTAACAGTGACCTTCCCACTCCCAACCCCATTCTTCTTCCTCTACAAAGTAGGTCAAATCTTTCAATTTAAAATCTGAGCACTCTTCAACAGTCAGGTAGGTCTCTAAGAAAAGCATTCAAAACTAAGCCCTGAGATGTCCTGACCTTCTGGAAAGCTTCGAGCCACATTCTAAAAAAGCAACGAAGAGTCACTCCTTAGCAGGTTGAAATCTACTGATGTATTAGAGTACAACACAACTCTGAGCAGCTTTCACACTGGGTACAGAAAGTGGTAATCACAGCAGTGCTGTGAGCACAGTGCCAGTTTCCAACTGCAGAACACCCAAGTACACATCTTCACACTATGGACAAACGTGGCTTTGCAAACAGCTCTACCCTACAGTCTACTGCCCACTGGCTCTTCCTCAGCTCTTCATCAGGCTCACTTCAGAGGAAGCAAACCCTTATCAGAGGAAATCACTAACCCTTATCTCTGCCATATGTTCACCTGAGCATTTCTCACTGTGTTTCAAGCAAGGTCACCAGGTAAACAAATGCCAGAGCCTGGTGACCTGGATGACTTTGTCTGGAATGGACAGTGGTACCTTATAGGAGTAGTTCTGTCTGAGAGTGTGGTGTCACACTGAACTTCGGTGTAAATGCAGGTCACCATAGAAGCTGACCTGTCAGACAGTTCTGGGAACAGCCAGTCTCTCCTAGCTCAGTGGCAGAAAAGGCTTGTCTCTGGCTCACTGTGAGGTATTCACGAGCGGAAATTTGTAGATCCTCAGATTCTTCATCCACATGATCTTCTGGGCTTTTTTTCTGTATCTTGATCCTTCAAGTGATAAAAACTTGTACCCAGTTCTTGAATCTAATGCTCAGTTTTGCTAACTCTTCCTCCTCAAGAAAGGCAGCTGAAACTTCAGCTTTGTGCTAGTTTCTGTCTTAAGTTGACAACCAAAAAAAAAAGCACGCTAGTCTTTGTTAACTGAATAACTACAACAAAGGAAAAAGCACTGCAAACCTGAAAAACTGACACAGCAAATTGAAAGGTGGACATTTAAAGTATATTTCACAAGGCATAACTTAGTATCTTTCATATTTAATTTTCCAGTTATATGGGTTCAAGTCTACAGATCAGGAAATCTGGAATGTAACTACAAAAATTTGGAAATCTAACAGACAGACCTTGACAGTCACATAGTCAAATCATATGCAGCAGCCAAAGAAAATTAACAGGAATATCCTCTGCAATCCAGTAAAAAGAGTGCTCTATCAAGACCTAAGAAACAGAATCTTCAGAAAAAAACAACCACCACTGCTGCCAGGTAATGTATTTAGTCATTCTGAATGAAGGACAGTTAAAACAAAAACCTGTTACTATGTAGATTTGCATTTTCATTCTTTAAAAGGAGATGGGAGATGCCAGGTTAATCACTATTTTTCTGTTTCTCTGGTGCCAGCTGTTAACCATATAAACATAATTTTAGATCTTAAAAAACCAGCAAAATAGAGGGGGGAAAGGCCCACAGTAGCACTACAGAACTACACCAGCAGTTCTGTATGCACTCCCCACAATCTTGAACATCATGAAGTTTATAAATATCTGCAAGTTTTGCTCAACAGACAAGAGGAGAGAAGGAGGCACAGCAATGAAGGGTGGCTGCAGCCTGAGTAGAGTTCAGGTCATACTGGCATCCCCAGCACTGTACTAGGCTGCATGTAGGCTGCCTATCTTTTAATCACACTCAGTTGCTCAGAGTTGAAAATTGGGATCATATTCTTCTTACTGTCTCTAGAGAAAATAAAACACCACACATTTCCAGAATTCAGGACTGCATCACATAAAACCCTGACATGCCAGGTTTGCAAAGTGAGGTGTTCAGAATGAAGGCCCAGATCTTACGGAGATGTGAGGAACTTGGCACTTTGTAATCCTACTGCCAGAAAATTAGAGGAACTTGAATTTCTAGTTATTTAGACCATTCTGAGAATCTCACTTCAGTTCTGTAGAAACTAAGCAATTTCAATCCCAAAAGCTACATTTATCAATCTGTTCTGACCAAATTTAAGATTTATCCTATTTCTTACTTGCATGTGAGAGCCATCCATAAAGAACCACCAGTACAGACATTTGAATGATAAAGGCTTGTTTTGATTTTTCCTAAAAATGAAAATGAGCATCCTTCCTTTGTCCAAAATTAATGAGAAATGTCCATAAACTGAGAACAAATATAAACAAAGAAAAAAACTCCCCTAATGAAATGTCAGCAATTAAAAGTATTGTAGAAGAAAGAGTATGACCTTTATAATTATTCAGAATTTTACAGAGCATATAAATTGTATAATATATAATAGATACTCAGAATTTGCTGAATATCTTTGTCAAAATCTTTGTCAAAATAAAATTTGATTTTTCTTATGGTCGTGAATACAAAGGCTGAAGTCATACCTAATTCAAATCACAGCACTCTAGTGAATGAAATTATCTCAGCTTACAGAAGGAGAGGTCTGTGGTGTTTGCCTGATAGGTCTGAGAGAGAAAAGCTTGAACTCTAATGACAGAGTGTGCAGAATGACCCACATTACCTTCTGGCTAAGTACAACTTTTAGAAAGCTTTAGCAGTTTATCATCACTGTATGGTAATGATGACTTTTCTCAGACACTAAGAATTATGGGTTTTATCAATGGTTCATGCCAAACCCAAGTCTTAAAAGAAATCAGCCCAAAGCAGGTGCACTGAGCTGTCAGACCTTGAAATTTGTTTTGAAACCAACCACCTGTTAGTGTAATTGTGTAGCTGTTTTTCCTGGCTTATGGGATTTCAGTTCAGCTGTTGTTCTCATACTAATGCTTATTTCCTCCAGGAATCAGTCTGTCCATTTGCACCAACCTCCAAACTTCTGTGTGACTGTCTTCACAGTCTGAGCCAATGGATATATCCAGAATGTCTGATGGAGCACCCTTGACCAATAACACACTTTGTTTACAAAATATTTCACAATTGCTGTAGGAAAATGTCTCAAAAATAGCATTTAACATCCTCTGTGACACATTTAATCATTTAGATGACTTGCCTCTGCTTCTTGTTTGTTTCATACAACAACAAAGAACACTTACTTTTAATGGGCAGTCTCAAAGATCAGACTTAGTGCTGGTGCCTGACTCACATCTACTGATAACAGAGCACTGTTCCTGCTGCTGAAATCAAGTCTGAGTCAGGATTCCCATGAAAACTTTCTGTTTCTAAAGGTTTATAACTTCACCAGAAGTTGACTCTGGGCTAGAGGTTACCAAGGATATGGAACAGTTAGCTGACAAAAATCTAGAAGAAAAAAATCTGCCTACATATGAGATAAAAGTGTAAAAATTATCATCAGAAGGACAATGGCTTCAGATGGTTTTTGTAAACGAGAAATGTCATGTAAGAAAGAACAATCTCCTTGCGCTGAAGGGCCCAGCCAGAACTGCATCCCTTTATGCTCCACTTTGCTCTTTTCAGCACCCTTTGGACATCAGCCACCCCAGAAAAAGAACTGGACACTTGGGTGAGAACAATAGCTGAGCTGTTCATGAAAATCTCCTGTGCCAGCCAGTCCCACTCATCTGGCAGCTCCACACTGCCCTCCAGGGAGGGCCATCACCAAAGTTACCATGTTTCCCTCAGTTTCCCACTGGCAGGAGAGAATTCCTTGGGAGTAAACACATAAAGCAAGTAAGAGAAATATAGCTGACATAAACATGAAAATGTGTATATTTCATGACATAAAAAAAGTACAAAATAAATTATGAAGATTAAATATTCTGTGTGTTCTTATTCATGAACAGATAACTGCTCTCCTAACGCCTTTTTCAAGCGCCATATAAAGGAAACAACAAACAAATTATGGATAATGATTCATAAATATACGCGGCATTGTATGTCCAGTGCACACAGATATTTCATCGTGTAAGACATGACTACTGGGTTTATGCATGATATGAAATGTGAGCTGTTTGCAGCCATTTAAAATAATTTTGGGACACAAAAACTGTTGACAAGACATCTCCTGTTTCAGTGTATTGCCCATCCCTGGCTGCAGAGCATGTTGTCTTGTGTTTATCAGAAGGAACACTTTCAAAAGGCTTTGAGAAACTCAATTGTTATCATTGTCTTAACTTAAAAAGACTATACCTTTGTATAGAGTTCTGTCAAAAGAAATCCTGCTGCTTATCATAAGCACGTACTTCCCCAAAGTTCCTGTTTTTTTAGAAGTTTTATTAATTGCAAATGTTGTTTACTAGAGGAAAACCGTGACTGAAGCTCTAAAACAAAGAGAATAGTTGCAACTTTAATCCTTTCAATAAGCCTTTGTTTCCCATTGACTAAAAACTTCCTAAAGGAAGTAGAGCTGCGAAAATCCAGGAAGGAATTAGATTTGCCAAATTCTGTTCCTACTTGGATCTAGATGCAAAGGCTTTGTTATTCATTGTACAAATGTTTTAGCAAAAAAAGAATGATCAATTACAAAAATACATTTTTGCCAAGGTTGAAATTATTAATAGAAGAGCTTTCCCTATCACAGAAGGCACACTATGAACTTATACAACTCACAAAATAAATAATATATTAGTATTTTAGCTGCTCCTGTGGTTTTTTTCAGTGGCATGTTTTTTTCTTTTTGTTATCTAAGGCAAACTTGGATACTGGCCTGACAATCATACAAGAACGTAGATAAATAAACAAATATGGAAAGGAAAAACTCAAAGGCAACCTCTTAATTAAATTAAGTATGCTTTGCAGCATCCAAAGTAGGAGAAATCTTCAAAATCCATTTCCATGACAACAAGTAATTGCACACGGAAAAGTGTCCTATTGTGGCAATAAAGCTGAATTCCCTGAAGACCTTTCAGAGACACTACCAATTTGTTTTGTATTTTTTCCCCACATGCTCTTTTTATCTCTGTACCACTTCATGCTCTCTAGGTTTTAACTTGCCAAACAAGTAGAGACTAGGTAAATATGTTCTGATTTATTCCACAGGGCAAAGGTCCTTTTAATTTCTTCTCCTAAAATAATTTAAAGGCAATTCTTATCTCCTTCCCACAAACACAGTGCATATTGCAACTTCTTATTTCCTGGCAATTAGTACAGTGGAAGATTAAAGACTATCTGAGCCACTATTTTTATAAGATACCATGTAAGGACAGGTTATAGAAAGTGTTGAATACTTTCAGCTTCTTGTTGTTTCAGTGAAAAAGTTGTTTATCATATTTAAGTAAAATCAGCTCAGTATTTTGACATGTCAAAGGTTTGGCCAAGCTTAGCTGGACCACTGGGTTGGAAAGGCTACACTGCTTCAGTAGCCATCAGCAAGGGCTGTGGTTTAACATCACACCCAGCTCTGTGTGCTGCTGGCGCCCGGCATCCAGACACAGGCTGGGCTTGAGCTCCAGCCTGAGCAGCAGCAAATGCCTCTGGATCCCTAACGAGACAAATTTATGGCTCTGCTATGGAAACGCCCCCATAACATTTGTAACCTGAAACACATATAACTAAATCTTGGAATTGCTTTGGTTTAGGATATTACAGGTGCTAAGACCTAAGTCTCAAGGATATATTGGATATAATTATTCACAATGTCTTAAACCTTCCTCTGTGATTTTCCTTCATATAATAGGGATACATAGGGTACATCTCCAAAATCACTAAAAAGTGTTTTGATAAGATCAAATTGTAACAGGAGAAAGAAGTGAAGTGAAGAGAAAAAAGAGATTTCTGCATTCCATTTTTCATCACAACAGTTGACAACTCCACTCCCTCCCTTGGAGATGGGAAAGCCAATTTTAATTTAAACAACAAACTGTTGACCAGGCCTCAGCTTGGCTTTGCAATTCACTATATGCCTGAGGGATAAATTATTTAGCATTAGCACATGGTATGTCATGTCTTGTTACTTAAGTGGAGTATGGCCTCCATCCAGCTGCACCCCCGGGGCCCCCCGATTGGCTGTGGGTGATGTCATTTCCATGTGCTAATCCTGGGCCAGGCCCCGAGGGACAGCACTGGCCGCTCCCCCCAGCCCCTCCGCCTCCCACCCGGGCCCGGCTCCGGCTCTGCTCCCACTTATCGCTCCCAGGTTCACCGCAGGTACCGCCCCCATCGCACGACTGTCGATACCAGTGCAGTGAAACAGAAGGTGCGGCGGATGAGCTGCATCGCCTGCACGTGGTGTTTTATGTTCGTCACAGAGGATTTGTAATAAATTTTGTGAGATGGATATAGGAAATAAATTTTTGCTGCAGATCCAAGTTAAGTGGAGAATTTTGAGGGGTTTATTTAACCAAATACTAAATTATTCCTTATTTATTTTTCTATTTTCAGTGTATTACAGATTTTTGCTCAAAAAACCCCATTTCCACACTGTAAGACAAAGGGATCCCGGACAAATGACCTGAGAGCATAAACTCTGCAAAATGCTTATTCTGGAAGTTTGGCAATGGAATAATTAGCTACAGTGCTCTTTAAATTGCCATATTTTGGTTTCAGTTAACATCCTCATTATATTAAAAGGGTTTTCCCTTCAGAACCACCTTCAGGCTATTTGCCCCAGAGGAAATACTCATGCTATTCACCATTGGAAGGCTCCCAGCACAGAAATTAGGGTTACAGGGCTGGTTTCTTTTGATTGAATTTCACAGCAAAGTCGGTGAAATGCCAAGAATTACAGAGCACTGTGTCGTGCAGATGGTACCGTCTGCTCCGTGGTGAAGTACAAGATTTACATCTGTCTGTTGGTTCAGGTTCAGGTTGAGCAGTGGTTCTACGTGACAGGTAACAAGAGAGACAACTGACACTCTGAGACAAATCCACGTGCTTTGTTACTGTTACATTAGCGTTTAAGCACAGTACACAATACCCCACCATTCGTTTCTTGTGGTGAGGAATGAAAACTGACAGTGATTTGCCTTCTCTGTCACTGAATCTTAATTCTTTGCAACAGTGCATGAGAAGAAAGGATTTTGTGAAAGCTGTGCGGTCTCATGGTGAAGTGATAATTCTCTGAGACAGAGGCAGAAGGGGAACTTTGCAAGGGGATTCCCACGAGAAGAGATGTTGAACCAGTGCAGTACAAAGCACTGCAAAATAAACAACTGTAGGACAGGAAATGAAGAACTCTAATCGATACCGCAAAAGGGATTAGTTAGTCAAATGTGAAAATTCAAAACTGCAGTTTAAATCAGGACTGCTAACTCTTTCTCACCCTGCACAAAATAAACAATCTATGAATCTATAGATTCGCCAGCTGCATCCAGCTTTGATTTCTGTCATTTCAAAGCTGGCACCTGCAGCCAGCCCTGGCTCAGAACTGTAGCATTGCTTCAAGCACCCAGCTGGAGGGAAACACCTGCATTTGCACTATTGCTCATCTTCTCAAAACTACCAGACCTACTTGTAGCTAACTAATAAACAGCTATTTATAAACAGGGTGATTGGGCAAGGGCTCAGAACTGCTACCAGGGTAAGCACCGGGAAGCCACGTTTGCTGGCGTAATAGAACAAAAGTGCATTTCTATTTGGCTCCACACTCATTAGTTGGCCACCTCACAGTCCAACGTTTATTTATATGCATATAAATATCTTCAAGGCAGGTGCCAAGAGAATGGTGCCAGCCTCTTTTCAGTGGTGCCCAGCAGCAGGACAAGGAGCACTGGCCATAAACTGAAAAAAAAGTTTCATCTCAACACAAGGAAGAACTTTACATTGAGGGCGACAAAACACTGGAACAGCTGCCCAGGGTAGGTGTGGAGTCTCCCTCTGGAGACATTCCAAACCTACTTGGACACGTTCCTGTGTCACTGCTCCAGGTAACCCTGCGTTGGCGGGGGCTTGGACTAAGTGATCTCCAGAAATCCCTTTCAACCCTAATAATTCTGTGATTTTCTGATGTTACCTCTGGCCACACTGTGATGGACTGTGGAGCAGGGCGAGCGAGGACCAAACCCACCCCGCCTCAGCCCTGCCCGGCCAAACACAGCTCCGCAGGATTCGCCTCGGCATCAGCGCGGGGTTGGAGGCGCCGAGACTTGCCAGGACGGCGGCGTCTCCCTGAAAGAACGGCTTCGGAGGGGATCAGGGAGCCCCCGACATTGTCCCAGCCCCGCTGTCCGAGCGGGAAAGCGACACCGCCCTCAGCCCGCCCTGAGGGCACCGCCGGGGAGCGCGCGCTGCGGGAGCAGGGCAGCGCGTGCCGGGGGCAGCTCTCGCGATACGCTCGGCCGGCGCCGGGCGGGGCAGGGGCAGGCGGAGAGATCTCGCGAGAGCCGGGCGCGCGGACGCGGCGTGGCGCGCGCGGGGCTGTGTCGTGAGGGGCCGTGGGGGACCGTGAGGGCCGCGCCCGCAGCCGCAGGATGCCGAGCGCCGCCGGCCGCGGGCAGGGCCAGGACCGCCGCCCGGAGAACGAGGAGTCATCGGCGGCTGATGTGGGTCTCCGCAGGGAACGCGGCGGGCGCGCTGTCGAGGCTCTCCGGGGTGGGGGGGCTGGGCCCAGGCGGAGTTTGGCCGACCCGGGGCACAGCTGCCTTTGGCTTTACCCTGCCTGTCCCCCTTTTCCCCCTTTTTTCGCTGGGCCCAGCCTGTGATTCCCTGAAGAGCTCTGCTCCCCCAGAAACACCTGGGCTGCCCCTCCACAGCAGGGAGGGGGCTCCTGCTGGCCTGGCAGGTGCTTCTGCCTTGTACTTTAAGATCACACAGCAATGCTGAAAAATTGTAAGCCAGTGTTCAAGGAAAAAAAAGTACTAAGAAGGAACATCAGTTCATTTTGTTATAAAGTAATTTTTGCTTATTGTTGCATCAGCAATAAGGAATTCCAAGTATTGGTGGCTTCCCTAAAGTTATAAATATGCCATGATTCCTTAAAAGCAGACAAGTAAAGGCCTTCCCCAAATAAAGTATTTAGTAGGAACTTTGGTTCATATATTGAGTAGAATAAAATAAATAAACCAAGGGGTTTTTATTTGGAAATGCATGGTTTTAGTTGGGAAAGAAGAATTGTGGTATTTTTGGTGAAAATGCTGCCTTCCTCTGTGCCTTACCTGGCAGATTTTGTTGACAGTCAAGCTTCACTAGGCTGTGACAATTACATGTGATCTGCTGGATTTCTCAGTGTATGGGAAGGAAATATTTAATGTATCTACTTACGTAGGACTCAAATATTTTTTTCAGGAGTAGGGTCTTTATAGAGATAATCACACTAACTTTCTGTGTAATAAGTAATGATCCTCATGCATGGTTGCTGTTGTTGGAATTATTTTTTTCTTTCTGGGCACAATTGTTTTCTCTCCCTTGTGTATCTCTTATGAGTCCAAAATGCAAATTTTCTTAATATAGCTAATTATTTTGTATTCCCTCAGTTAACTCTGTGATGATTTTGTTCAGTTTTTTGTGTGTGCTTCTTTGATATATGTTTCTCACCTCCATTTTAGGATTATGCTAAGGAAAGATATGGAGTGTCATCAATGATACAATCCCAAGAGAAACCAGGTCGGTTGAAAAATGAAAAAAGTTTTTGCAAAAGAGATGGGGTGGGAAAGAAGGAAAAAAGAAATTATGTGCCAGTACTTCAGTACCTTCAGTACTTCCTTGAGAAATCCTTTACCCAACTTTTTCATTCAAATCCCACTGCATTTTTTTCCTATTTTGGGATACATTTGGTACATGTGAGACACTTTCATTTGGGCTCCATGTCCAGTTTTGGGCTCTCCAGTGCAAGAAAGAAAGACATTAAAATTTTGGAGCCAGTCCGATGGAGAGCTACCAGATTGCTCAGGGGACTGGAGCATAAGATCTGAGGGAGCTGGGTTTGTTCAGTCTGGAGAAGAGGAAGCTGTGGGATGATTTTCTTACAGTTAAAATCTACTTAATGGAGGGTGTAGGAAAGATAAAGCCAGGCTTTGAAGGTGTGTGGTAATTGGACTGGAGGTCATAGACACGCGTCAGAACAGGAAATTGAGATTAAAGGGAAGAAAAAAAAATCATGGGTGTGATTGGATATTGGAGCTGGATTCTGGATTGAGAGGAATCTCAGTCTTTGCCGTTGCCTGGACCTTGCCTTACACAGCTTGTCAGTTTTGTGTCTGTCCATCACTGTGGACTTTTTTTTTAATTACTAAATGATTATTATTTATAATGTACTGAGTCCTGAGAGATCAGGTTTTTTTCTGGTTTTGGAGTAAGTTTTGCTGTGACTTATTACAGCAGTGCTCTCTCTCTGAGTATGATCTGTCTGCTTCTGCAGCCTTCTGTTTCTCCTGTATATGAGCACCAAATCCATTAATATTGGATATTAATATTTATGGGTTTTATCAGTCATAGCACTCTGAATTCAGGAAATCCTGATTTTCTGCTGGTGGGGAATTGGGATTCAGAAAAACTTAGTGGCTAGAGAACAATCTCCCAGGCCAATATCCCAAGAAATATTAATCTTTGTATTAAATTCAGTGCATGAAATGGGAATGAGGGAAAGTAACAGACTGGCTTCGTGTAAATTCTTCATAGTAAAATGTAAAACAACATCATCTGTGATTAGGTGGTTTTTTTTTTTCTCCTTTGAGTGGTTGTTTTGGTTGATCCCCCTTTAGGAAGAGAAATGCAGAATATAGGGAAGAGCAGTCACCCGAGCATTCATAGTTTGAAAACAGCTGAAGGGGAGCTTTATATAAACAATGTAACAGGACAAGAAAATCAGCAGAGACTGCATTAGCAGTCATTGTTGAATACAGTACGTTCTAGCTGCCAGAGAAAGGGAATGGGAGTTGAAATCACATTGGAAGCAGCCCAGCTGCTGTGTTTCCTCTCCCAGATTTGCACCCCAGAGCAAACAACTGTGTGGGGTACCCAAGGTGGCAGATTGAGAGGGCAGATCAAGTCCTGCTTTCATGGAGAAATGCCAACTGTCTCATATTCAAAAGAAACACTCAAAAGTACTGGAGAAAAAAATACTTTGAGAAGGAAAATTGTGAAAGCAGCAGGAAATTATATGCAAAAGGCTGAGTGTCGTATTTAGTTGTGTTGTCCCCTTGACTTTTGATCGTTTAAAAAAAACTTCTCAGTGTATGGACAATGTTGAATGGGTTTTCCATTGGGCTTAAAATGCAACCTACAACACACCTGCGATTCTTGTAAAAAGTGGTTATCCAGAACACCAAAACTGAGTAACAATAAAGAACAAAATGCCTGTAACAAAGAAGCTGAAGATCAGCCTACTCCTTTCCTTGAGACTGATGGACTTTTATTTACAGATTCAATAGTTTTTGCCAGGGAGAGCTCTTGCCAAACGCTTCATGGGAGGGTGAGATCATCACTTGTCATCAATAGCTCCCCAAAGTGTTCTACTTGCCTTTGGTGTCTTGGAGGAGCTGCTGCTTGGGACAGGGGGTTGGGGGGAAGCAGAAATAGGAGTGTTCCCATCTATCTGAAGGGTATTAATTTTGGTTTTGAGATCTGTGTGGGTACCTGCCATTTCTAAATCACAGTAACTAATGGTGGTATGAGGTGTGCAGCCCACACAGCTTCTGGTGACCAGAGCCCTCGAACTGCACATCACAGCCCTGGGTGGGAGCTCAGGGGGAGCTGCTGCAGTGGTGCTGTTCAGCTCACTTGAGGAGCTACACTGTCCAGAGGACACTGACTGGACATGGGAACTCACACAGCTTACAGTGATCAGAACAAGTTATTCTTCCTTTCCAAGGGGTAAGCTTATTGTCTTTTTGCCATGCTGATAGCTTCTTGTTTCTCTGGAGGCAAATTAAATCTCTTTTCTCAGGTTCACAACTTTGTTTCTCCACCCTGCTCTGCTGAGCTCACACACACCTGTGCCTTCTTTCTTGGCCCACCTAAGTCCTTCTTCTGCTTATTCTGGCTGCTCTGGCTATCTGATGTTCTTGCTTCCTGTCATGTCAGGTTTTTAAGTCCTTCCTGCCTGCTAGTAAAACTCCATTTTTTGCCATTCCTTTTTTCTCCCTTCAGTCCCATTATCTCATCTACCCTCCCTGGAAGCTGCTTTCGTCTAATACTGCTTTTGATTTTCAGATTTTTATGTCAAACTTGCCTTTTCTTTTTCAAATTTTTTCAGTACTATAAAGATACAGGCACTTCACAGAGACAGCAGAAATATTGATCATAGTGTTCAAAATTCCATGATGCAGGATAAATTATGTTAGTAAACAGGCTGAGGTGACAGGTAGGGAATGGGGTCTGGAGGTGAAAAAGTGTTGTTTTATGTATGCCACACAGCTTTTTGGACTTTATCCTCTTTTCCCGTGTTTAGAAGATGTTAGAATTCTGAGAGAAAAATAAGGATATTTAGTATGTTGGAAAGAAGAGATTGGGCTATACATTAAGGAAAAAAAAGCACAGCTTCCCCATAAACATGACTCCAAGTGGCATTAAAGGTGAGATAGCCTGAATACTGAATTGAGGCAAAAAGTGTAATTTCACATTTAAAGAGTGTTGTGTTTGAACTTTGTTTAAAATCTTTGTTCCCTTGTCTTCACTGCAACTGTAGGACAGTTAAAAACATCTTTTATTTTTGCTCTTACTTTATTGGCAGGAGGGCAAAAAAATCTAAGTACAGCTTGCATATGTGAAAGAACAAGTAGGTGATCATCTGAAAAGTTTTGGAAGGACCTTAAAGGTGAAAGCAAGAAGTTTCATTTTTGTTATGGGAGAGATAAAAATGAACTGAAAGGAATTCAGGTGAAATGGAGTACAAGAGTGCAGAGGGAAGATACAGTGTGTTGGTTGGACAAGAGGAAATGAGTGACCAAGACAGATGGTTGCTTACACTCACAAATACAGGCAACATCCTGACCTACTGGCATTTTAGAAATTAGAGGGAAAGAATGTGAGATTTGGGAAGTGTGGGAGGAGGGAAACCAAGTGGCATAGCTGCTACATCCAGTTCATTGCACTAGAGCACATTGACAGGAACAGAGGCAATGGGCACAATGAACATCAGGAAAGTTTTTTTTTTTTTACTGTGAGGGTGACCAGGGATTGGCACAGGTTGCCCAGGAAGTTTCTCTTCTTGGAAATACTAAAAAATCATCAGAACGTGATCTTGGACAGCTGGCACTATGTCACCCTGCTCGTGAATGGGATTGGGTGGGATGACTTCCAGAGGTTCCTCCCAGCCTCAGCCATGCTGTGCTTCTGTGATCTGCTATTGGAAAAGAAGGCTTTATGATGTGTCCTTGTGGATATTTTTTATTACCCTTTTTATGACAGGTGAAATAGTTTTTAATAATTAATACAATGTAACAACTTTTGTGTTAAATGTGTCTTGTTTACTCTTGGTGAAACATGAACCACTAGGTATCCAAAAGACTTAAAAATATATTTATCTAATGCAGATGGTTCTTGAAACACTAAGGATCCATAAAAGGTGTAACACCTCATTCTGTCTTTATGCTTGTGCCTAGAAAATGTTTTACATTTGTAACAATACAGTTTCAGGATGACTGAGGTAATTTTAACTGTCTGAATCTCAAACTCTTAGAAATACTGAAGGTTGTAGATTGTGATGGTTGCATGTTTCCTGTAGTCCTACACAAAGTTGAATATCAGAAGTTGCTGGCAAATGATAACAT